>JAOWBP010000001.1:136113934-136141088 GCA_028571105.1 Tragopan temminckii | reverse complement strand
AGGAGGCTGTGGATGCCCCATCCCTGGAGGCATTCAAGGCCAGGCTGGATGTGGCTCTGGGAAGCCTGGTCTGGTGGATGGCGACTCTGCACATAGCAGGGGGATTGAAACTAGATGATCATTGAGGTCCTTTTCAACTCAGGCCATTCTATGATTCTATGATTCTATGATTCTGACTCAATCTGGTGATCTAAATTGTGCTACCTTTCATTCTTCTCACTCCTGTTAGAAAACATCTGTATTATGGCTCTGCTCTACCCGAGGAAGTCTTGCTGGGGGACTTGTTCTGGGCAGTGGTAACAAACCAAGGGCTGTCCCTGAGTTCATGAGCTGGAGGAAAAAAATAATTGTGTAATATTCACCAAAGCAGAAGGGCTTCCTAGCAAAGGCAGGATGTAAATGAAGGGCATTCCGGCTTGGGCCACCCTTCAGAAAACAGTGTGAATGCCAATATCTCTGTCCTTACTGTTCACAGACCCTACTGACGCGAGAACTTTACTGACACTCATCTTCATTATTTGTTTGCAACAGACACTTTCTGCACTCAAGAGACATTTTGACTGATAGAGAAAAGCAAAACAAGACAGACTCATAGAGAAACGCTAAAATATAGTTGGACATGGAAGCCAGTGCTGCTTTTTTATAATTCTGTGAACAACATTATCTTGACTATTGTTCATAGGCCTTCCAGAAGCCTGTAAAGCTGAATACAAAACAGCTCCTCCCAGTCTGTGGCACAGCAGTCTCTGGACATAAAGCGAGTGTGATGTTGTGTGCTTCATGCACCCCTGCTTTGAAGCACTCCTTAATGGTGGATGTTAAAGACTCCTTTTGCTATGGCTCTGCAGAGGGAAGACAAGATGCACCCCTGGGTTAGGAGGGACGTTACATTGCAAACTGCCCACCCAGCTTCATTGTATGGTGCAGAGTCAATAAAGAAAGCTGTTGCTGTCCCTACACAATTCTGCTTTTGGAAAAATCCCCAGCTGAATTACTGTCAGATGAGTGACGTGGTAATGATGGAGGGGCCCTCAGAAGGCTCATCTTGTTCATAAAGAAATAGAAAACATTGCTTTTGTACAGCTTTGCAGAGGACTTTTTGTAACAGATGATACGGTGAATCTATTTGGTGACTGCCAGCAGCATATTTTCAGTACAGCCGCTAGCTGGAAGGGGCTTCTACCCAGATGAGATTTGAAGGCACCTTCAGCCCCAGCTGGAGTAATAAGTAAGTTTTGAGTTGTGATAATGCTCTATGTGAGCACAGTGCCTGTGTTCGAAAGGAATATTGCAGGGAGACCACCCTTCTTGCCCTGGGCATTAAGCTCTCTTCAATTTCTCACCATGGCAATGGGAATTGAATTTTCGACTCCCTGAGCTCTCCTGGATACTTAAACCAGTCTCATGTAATACTATTGTGGCCAGTGTCATTGCACCACTGAAAACTAAATGAATGAATAAATTAGAGCCATGGTGTTTTGGATTGCTGAATTGCATCCAAGCTTTTTATTGCAGTCGTGAACTCCTTTTCTGATGACAGACGGAATGATACTTATTAGGCAGTTAGGCAGATCATTATAACAAATGAATGTGAGCAGTACAGTAGCAAGGCTGTATATCAGAAAACTGAGAAGGGATTATCTTTTAAGAAACCTCTTTCTAACACCAATTGCCTTTTGACTGGAGGGCCCCTTCATATTGCACAACAGTTTATCCTCCCTTATTGATGCAAGTAATCTGAGTTTATGGCTCCTATCACAATCTTTTCCTCCTTGGCCTTTAAACTGCCTTTAATATAGAAGCTATTCCCACCTTTTTAAAAGTTGGTGCTCCTTTAGGTTTCAGCTTCTATCCTGCTCCTATTTTATCTGGCTCTGACTATCCCTCAATGTCAGATTTGCAGCCTCTAGTTCCCTCTTTGCCTCATTTCTGTGCTGTTGTCTCCAAAGCCTTTTCCTCAGCCCCAGGTACCACGATGCTCCATAGCACTATGGGTCCCCATGCTCTGCTCATCCCTTTGGGACTCAGTGGGTGCCTGAGCCCTCATTCCCTCGGGGTATTCAGTCCGGACTCCTGACCTCTTCATTTTGGCTGCAAAGGGGCCTCAAAACAAGATGATTTAGGCTATGGTTTTAATTTTGCTAAGGGGACTCGCTGGCTACCTTGGAGGTGGTTTTTGCCCTTGGCACAGCACTTCTCCTGCCTATCAGAAAGTCACTTTGGAAAGTTAAAGCTTGCAGAATAACCATATAAAAATGAGGTGGTTTTTTGTTGTTGTTGTTTTGCCAGTGTCGTTTCCTGATCTAGCTCATATTAGCCTGAGATGGCCCAAAGGAAGGGGCAAGATGATGTAGCAGCTGGTAATGTAAAGAGGAGCCAGCTACTCAGTATCAGCACACCATTCGGCCTGCTCAGCTCTGACATGAAACTCACTCACGTCCTGTTTTGCTTCTTATCAACCATCAAAAGAGATAACTGCTTTTGGAGGGGGAGCTGCCTCACTGGATGCCCCATTGCTCACTTCTCTAGGTGGCCAGGACAAGGCAGGGTGAGTTGTTGTGCTCTGGAGTGGACTGTGGTGCCTGTGGATTCCGTCGGTGTTGTCCTGTGCTGCTGGCCATCACAGTACAGTATTACTTGAAGCTGATGGCAGATATCAAACTTAGGTATTGCTTCATTGCAGAGCCTGCAATGGGAATGAAAGGTTAATATGGTGGGACAACAGATTGTTATGTAGCAGAGAGAAGTGACATTTTCATATGACGTGAAGCCTGGAACTAGCTCTGGGAGTGCTGCGGTCAGTGTGCACCCATTAAATATAGAAGTGCTGTGGGATCTCAGACATCAGTGCCTGAGTTTTCTCTGCTCTGGATACAGTGCAGTTCAATGCACTTTCTGTGATACACACTAAATGAGAGGGGGATTCACAGACTGACCCTTTGATTTACAATGAAAGGCATTCAGAAAAGATAGGCAGTGTGGGATGAAACACCTCTTGACAGAGAACTAAATTCAGAAGGGAAAATTGTTCTATGAGAGCTCTTAAGTGCAGGTGCTTAACTTCCAAAATATATTTTCCTGGTGAGGGGTAGATATGTCTCCATTTAACTGCTCCCCTGAAGTCAGACCAGAGTGATCCATTTGGTTGTGGAATAGTTGCCCCAGAAAGGCCATAAACCTTTATTGCTTGGGAACCTTTGAAATTGGACTGGCCACACTGGGGTGTTCAGCACAGATGAGAGCAACGTGCTTTAGGCAACAAGCACCACGTATGACCTCAGGGATGAACCTGCCTTCCTGAGAAGTGAGACTGGGTGTAATTTGCTCTTCCCTATCTTCAATTTCTGCAGCTTTTCTAGATCTATTATGACCAGAGACCTGGGACACAGCAATCTGTGTCACTTTTTTCTTATATACTTTAAGCTTGTTTAAGTATTCATTGCTTGCCAGCTTCTCATTCCTGACTCTCCTCTTCCCCTCAGTCTTAGGAAGTGAAAAAATGCTGATATTCTTCTGTGGTAGTGCCCAAGCAGCCACTTAAATGCTTGTGGCAATATCCTGCTGGGGCAGTTGAAGAAGAGATAATGATGGGACAGTTGTGAATAGAGGACTGCAGGTGGGGAGAAGGTGGCCTTTCAAACCAACCTTCAGTGATAGCCAGGTGGGAAGATAGTATTATCCAGGTTCTTGCTGCTGACCTTTCTGAAGTTACCCTGACACTGCTGTTATGGTTTTAATGGGGGCAGATTATAGACACCAAAACCTTGTCTTGCTTAATTTTCGTATATATATATATTTTTGTCCCAGGGACGTTTTAACCAAAAATAGCAGGTGTTTGCTGAGTTTTGTTTTTGTTGCCTGCAAATTCCATAAAGCATCTCTTGTTTAATTTATGCTTATTTTACTAACTTAAAAGCAAACAAAAGGTGCACTCATAAACCCTGGGGTAGATGATCAGATCTTTAGCTGACAGTTTTGCATGGTTTTCCAGGAACATTTTGCTCCAAATTGCTATAGGTAGCCAATGAGATAATCATAAGTGGAGGAGTGTACAAAAACAAAAATATATTTTGGTTTTTGTTTATTGCAGGGTTTGTAGGATTTGTCAGCCTGCTGGATTATCACAGAATCATAGAATGTTTGAGTTGGAAGGGACTCTTAAAGGCCATCTGGTCCAGCTCCTCTGCAATGAACAGAGACACCCACAGCTCCATTGGTGCTCAGAGCTCTGTCCAGCCTGACCTTGGGTGTTTCCAGGGACAGGGCATCCACCACTGCTCTGGGCAGCCTGTTCTGATGCCTCACCATCCTTATTGTAAAAAATTTCTTTCTTATATCTAATCTAACTCTTTTAGTTTGAAATAATTTCCCGTTGTCCTATCACAACAGACCCTGTTAACGAGTCTATTCCTTTTTTTCTTGTAAGTCTTCCTTTATACCTGCTTATCGCATCCGTGACAGTAGCCAGCCCCTGTTGCTACTGCAAGAGGAGCACTTCCCCATATCTCAGCCTCTTCAGATCACAGCTTGATCTGCTGGGTTAAATGGCTAATTGAAGGTGAGTGCTTCAGTGTACATTAGTCAAACCTTGTAGTTAATACGGCAGATCACTTCTTTGTAGCTGTGCAAAAAGTTGAATGTCTTTGTTTCTTTTGTTCGTTGTCATTTCTGCAGCCAGCTATGAAGGACTGCTGAGTTGACTGTGTAATCTAGCAGGACTCAGTGGCAGGGCTTTAACTTCACCACACCTAAGGCATTTGTGTTACTTTGCCTCGTTTCCTTTTGCTTTCTTCTTTCTGCCCGCTCGTTCCACATCTATGTTAAGCTGTGCGGAGATGCTAAAAGACACTATAGGCCCAGATGTCTGTGAGAACCTCAGACTGCAATGAGCTGTGGCCACAGACACCAGGTGGAGATTGTGTTGTGGTGAATATGTGGCAAATGTGCTCTGGTGCCAACAGCTGCACGCTCAGGGCCCAACACACCATGTGCAGCCTGTGGTGTGCCCACTCCTAGAGCAAGGGCTGGGGTGGGCTCTGTCCTTGGAAATGTTGGGCTTCTTTAGTTGCTTGTTAGTTTGATTTTCTTTCTAAGCGTTCTCTTTCACTGTTAAAGAGAAGGATAGAAAGTTGAAATGAGTTTAGGTCCACACTAAATCTTTTAATAGAATCGCAGTTCACCCAACTGCTTGTTTTACTTTTGTCCCAGGCTGTAAAACTTCAGGCTTTGCACACTTTGCCTCCTTGTTCCCACCGTCTGTCAGTGTCTCCAAGTATCACACAGCTATTATTTAAGGCAAGTAGTCCCGGCGCCTTTTGGAACTATTGCCTCCTCTTCCTAATATAAGGAAAAGAAGGATCCCAGTGACAATGTGAGTAACATAACCATTGCACAGGGATGGATCCCATGCTGGGGCCAGGAACATGCCGCAGCATTCCCAGCTCACTGGGAATTGCTCTCTGCAATGACCATGATAATATTTCTCAGCCATTACAGTTTCAAACTATTTTTCCTTCAAAACTTAGCATCACGTCAGTGAGTAGCAACAATAGAATTCCTTTCCTAAGCAGTCCATCAGAACACTGTACATATATATTCAACCCCACCTTTCCTTCATGGTTTTCTTGGCTCTTTGAGTCCTCCCAGCTGAGGGACAGCCAGGGCTTTGGTTTTCTCCCAGCCTTCAGCTGAGCACTGGTGGTCAGGAAGCTGCATGTGACAGGCAGAGCGGGCAGGATGAAAAGTGCTTTTTGGGCCACAGCCTTTTCTGCTTCATTACCTTGAAAAGCCTGCAAGTGAATATCCATTCATTTGTATTCAACCTGGTCATTCTGCTTCCAGACCTCCATTCTTTTCTGCCGCTGACAGGATGTCACGAGGAAGTGCCTGGGCAGTGACAGTTTGTGTGTCATGGTACCTTTCTATATAAACTTGATTTTTATCTCGTAATGAATCAAGCCACAGGAGTCCAGTCTGGGAAAAAAAAAAAAAAGTGTCCTGAGGAAGCAAGCTGAAGCTGGAAAGTTTTTCAGTCCATTTAGAAATAAGAATGCATTACAATGTGCTTTTTCGCTCCACACCAGACCCCTGTTTTCTCAAAAGGTAGTTGGGGTATGAAAAGGGTTTTGCATTATTTATTAGTGTGCCTCTGTCACACATAATGAGGGCTATAAAGTATGTAAGAGTTTATAATTGGCTATCTGCAAGAAGTAATCCTAAGGGGGCTGTGCAGGGATCAAATAAATTATGCTTCATTAAAGTAGTTATGCCAAGGATATTAGAAAATTGTTTTTGGTTGGAGGAAGAAAAAGGAGAAGCAGAAAAAGAGAAAAAACTCATTACCAGACCCACTTCTGTCAAAGCTTTTACAGTTTGAGGCAACATTTCAGTCCTCCTCTTTAAAATTCCTGATGTGTTCAAGATGCCAAAGAAGCAGTTGCCAAGATACTAGTACAAATAATGCGTAAATAGGGTTTATCTAAATTGTTTCATTAATAAACTTTACTAAAGTCTCCCATGCAGTTAAACAGGAATCCCAATTCCCCACTATCCGCTGTTGGCACATCAGCTTTCAGAAATGAAACTTTTATCTTTTCTTCTCAGGGGAATATGAATGACTGACCCCCCTTTCCTGAATCTAATTATTGTTCTGATAATTCAGAACAAGGATTCAGTGGCAGTAAAATACGAAGAAAAAGGATGAACAGCTGGACCTAGAAGCTGTGGTGGTCTCGTTTTAAAATGAACATTTACATTTCAGAAAAACCATGATAAAAGTGATCTCCATGTTTCTGACTTAGTTAGGGCTCTTCTGATCCTTCTGGAGATAATTTGTGCTACAGCGGAGTTGCCCCTGGAGTACATAAGTCAGACAAGGAAAGATCTTGTCAGATCCTAGAGGGAGGGAATATCACTCCTTTTAAAGCAGTTACTGGGTATTGCTCCAGTTTTAACCAGAAAGCCAAGGAAGGTCAGAGATACAATATACCCGCTTTTGAACAATTTCCAACGTTTTCCACCTGTAGATACACACCTAAAGACTGTGGATAAAACTTTGGCTCCACTGAACTCAGTGGCAAAACTCTCATGGATTTCATGGGAGCCAGTTTTCCCCCACTACATAAATGAATAAGGTTTTAAGGCTGGGTCTGGAAGGTCACGTGTATTTTTGTACGCTGGACAGCAGTACTTTGAGATGTCTGAAAATATACCCCACAGCCCTTATGGGGCCACAGCTACTCCAGCCCTTGTCTAAACCATAAGGTGAACTACATTTTGGAATTCATGGGTAAAATTTCTTTTTTTTCATGAAGAGGGTTCAGTCTCATTGTGCCATTTTGCATTTACTATTACTATGGTTGTCCAGCACTCTAAGACACAAGAACAGGTGGCATGTAAATATTTGACACATGTTGAAAGGGTCAAGGAAGGCTCTAAGGATGAGACTTTTGGCAGCATTTTCCAGCAGGCTCCTGTTGCATGAAAGCAGGAGTCAAGTGCAGGAACCACAGGCAAAGGAGAGAGAGCAGCTGAGCTTCCGTAACCTGACGAGGACAGCCTGCACACCAAAAAGATAGCCCCAGCTTCACTCTTGGGCTTCTAAATGCACGACTCTGTCAAACAGCTTTGGCTTTGAAACACTTGCAGGTGGTTTTATTTGCATTGAAGTAAACATAATGCTGATAATAAGGTCAGCTATTTCAGATCTGGAATATAGAAGGCCAACAAGGAGCTTGGATGTACCACGGGCTCAGCCAGTTTTGAACAAGGAATGGAAATAGCAGTTACTACACAAGGAAAAAAAAAGACTTCCTTCTTAAAAGTTCTATCAGTAGTCTAGGTTCCATAATTCACTGCTTCGGCAGCGATCTAACATTTATCTCATAGCTTGGTCATTTTCTCTTTATATCTGTTTTGCTTACATTCTCCCTCAATCCCTGTAGGAGGTCTAACTAATGCTGCTATTGCTACTTAGCACTCCTAAGTCTGAATAAAAGTGCATGCTTGTATCTAGCAATTGCGTGTTCCAGTCCCCAAGTATTAATCCATTAAGCCAATGATCTTGTAAATTGGAGCAGAAATACTAAGTGCTGGGGATGGCATCCTGGCTCTGATAGACTTTTATCAAGGACGGGCTTTATAGCAAAGATGTACTTGAAGAGTCTTTTGCTAATCATAAGCATCATTTCTAAAAAGTTTGTAGGAAGAAAGAATAGTAATGAGCTCTAAGAGCCGCACAGTTCATTTTAAGGTTTTGCTAGTTAGTGCTATCATCACCTTCAATGTCTTCATTTAGCTTGATTTAGCTCTCTTTTTCACTCCTCTTTGCTGAATGCAGTAAGTTTGATTCATTATTTGGCCGGTCTGGTTGTATTCTGGCATCATTTTTAATTTTTTGAAGGAAAAATTCATGAAAATAAATTTAGTCAGCAACCCATAAATATTTCTCAGGATAGAGAAGGCTGTGCAGAATGGCCAATTCTGGCAGGAAAAACTGGTGGAGAGAGAAGACAAGGGGAGGTTGTCCCAGGTAACAAATACATACAAAGGTGTTTCAAGGGGGAATAAAATAAACTGCTCCTTGAGCCCCAGTAGGGGCTTAGCTAAGTCCATGATTTGAGGAGCGAACTTAATTGCCACAAGAAAGGTTTAGGTGAGACAACACAAAAAAAGCTTCTCTTAAAGACACAGAAACAGAAGAACAAGTTTTCTTAGAAAAGGATTGTATCTTCATTGTGGAAGGCTTTAATAAGTGATTAAACAGACCAATGTTTTGGAAGGTACAAACTAGCTGAGTTTATCCTGACTTGAAGCAAAAGGATGGATAAAGCAGCTTCTTCATGGGATGCTTCCAGCCCAGGTTTCCAAGTCTTTTGTGTTTAAGTATGCTCAGTGCATGAAAGAATTTCCTAAATGATATAGAAGAAAGAAAGTAAAAGTCTCTCAACATAAAGAGCTGGATGTTGCACCGACATTACTCTGCTGCTTGGGATAACTCACAGGTGGGGAGGGGAGGAGAGGATTTAAAGAGGTCAGCTGAAGAGCTCATTGTGGGAGAAGCAAACCTACTTAGAGTAAAAAGATTTAAGTATGATTTAAGTATGCTTGGGATTCTGATAAGGTTGTCCATATGGATTCTCTCTGAAGAGGATAAGTGGCAGCGCCAAGTGTTTCTGAGCTGCAGATGTGCAATACACTTGCAAAAACCTACAGCTCCTCTCCAGAATTATGATTTATCACACCTTGTAGCAAACTGAAAAATGGGACCACTTTGAGGGAAATTGATAGAGTACTTTTTCCTCAGGAAATTGGGTCAGTTATTGAGCTTGAATGCCTTAGGAAAGAAGGCATAGGAATTTCTATACTTTGTACTTGTTGAATATATTATATATATACACACACACACATATATATCCTTTTATTGAGTATGTCATATGAAGCAAACTTCAGAGCATGTAAAGATCATGCAAAACAAGCAAGCAATGCGATAGTATGGAAACAGGCATTTTGAGTGCCACACATTGAAACTTGGCACAACGTGCCATACAAAGAGGATCTTTGGCATTTCTCTTACTGAAAACAAAGTAGCTGAGAAGGGGCAATAGTTGTTTTTAGTTTAACTGGGAAAGCCATATGAATAATTTCACTCACAGTCTGTTATTGTTTAGCCTGGACACTGTTTAATTTAATTTTACACTGTAATTTCAGCACAAAGGCAAAATGCACTGAGTACACTTATGTTCATGCACACATCAATTCATGATTTTAACTGTCTAGTCTATCTGGAATTGTGCAAAGTGTGTGATACTGTCCTGAATGACATCCTGGTTGACAAATTGGAGAAAAATGGATTTGATTGATGGACCACTCACTGGATAAGGAATTGGCAGGATGGTCACACTCAGAGGGTTGTGATCAATGGTGCAATGTCCAAGTTGAGACTGATGATGAGTGGCGTTCCTCAAGGATTGGTTCTGGGACCAGTGCTATTTAACACCTTTGTAGGCAACATGGTCAGTGGGAACAAATGCACCTTCAGCAAGTTTGCAGATGACGCCAAGCTGAGTGGTGCAGTTGACACACAAGAGGGAAGAGATACTTTCCAAAGGGACCTGCACAGGTTTGAGAAGTGGGCCCATGCCAACCTCATGAAGTTCAGCAAGGCCAAGTGCAAGGTCCTGCATCTGAGTCAGGGCAATCTCAAGCACAGATAGAGATTGGGTGGAGAATGGCTTGAGAGCAGCCCTGAGGAGAAGGATTTGGGGATGTCGATTGATGAAAGATTCAACATAAGCTAGAATGTGTGCTTGCAGCCCAGAAGGCCAACCATATCCCAGGTTGCATCAAGAGAAGTGTGATCAGCAGGTCAAGAGATTCTGACCCTCTACACTGCTGTTGTGAGACCCCACTTGGAGTACTACATCCAGTTCTGGGGCTCCCAACACAAGAAGGACATGGAGCTGTTGGAGCAGGTTCAGAGGAGGGCCATGAAGACTATCAGAAGGCTGGAGCACCTTCCCTACAAGGACAGGCTGAGAGAGCTCAGGCTTTTCAGCTTGGAGAGGAGAAGGCTCTGAGGGAACCTTATAGTGGCCTTCCAGTACCTGAAAGGGGCCTACAGGAAAGATGGGGAAGGACTTTATGTAAGGGTATGTAGTGACAGGACAAGGGGAAATGGTTTTATACTGGAAGAGGGTAGCTTCAGACTAGACATCAGAAAGAAATTCTTTACTGTGGGAGTGGTGAGACACTGGAACAGATTGTCCAGTGAAGTTGTGGATGCTTCCACTCTGGAAGCATTCGAGGACAGGCTGGATGGGACTTCGAGCAGCCTGGTCTAGAGGGCAATGTCCCTGCCTATAGCAGGGGTTTGGAACTAGATGGTCTTAAAGGTCCCTTTCAACCCAAACCATTCTGATTCTATGTTTCTATGCTCTGCAAGCAGCAAGGTGTTTAAAAAAGCTGCTAAAAAGTGTTGCAGCTGCTGTAGCAAGCAATAAATTAAACTATCCCCTCCTTCACCAGTTCCCAAGCATTTCATAACACTTCAACTGTCTATGACATATCCACTTGAGAGCTCTAAGCTGTAGAAATATGTGTTTGATGGCTATGGACCTGTGTACCAACTAAGCTAGTGTGTATGTTTTTAAAGAGTAGAGGGAGGATTAAGCTTGTGAATCACCAGTGAGAACAGTATAAAGGGAAAAATGATTCTCAGCTGTGTTTGGTACCTACCACTGACTTTTACAGCACTATAGTAGTTTATCTTTCTAAATTTCTTTTCTGGAGAAGGAGGTTTTCAAACTCCTTTGATTTGAGAGGCCTTGCAGACTGTCCAGTAGCAGTACAGAACCATTCAATTATTTTTACTAGATATAGATTGCTTCATTGCTTGTACAAACTTACTTGAAAGTACAACATGGTTTGCCAGGGGATCTGCAATCAGTGCACTGAAAATGCTATTTTTGAGGTCTTGACTGTGGCAGAGATTTTACTAAGATGCACAGTAGCTGATCTTCTAGTAATCCATGGCTTGTGGACAGCTCAACTGAAGTAAAATAAACTGAAAAATAAACAATAATAGTCCTCAAGATTGATGAGGAGAAGGCCTGGTATGTAGTATTCTCCTACTGGATATATGTTTTGCATCAGTTCCATCTCATTTTGGTGACCTGCCACCAAAGTGAAGGAATTAGCTGGGTAGATTTGTTGCTTTATCCAGCATCTACAAACTATTATTTTTCACAGATTATTGGCCTAATAGAAATGGAAAAGCAATTTTGTGGGATTTAACCCATGTCTTTATTTCCAAATGCCGAGATAATGTATAGATAACATCATTGTGGTGATGGTCAGGAGAGTTGGGCTGAATTCCTGCTTCAGACTTTTCCTGAGCACTTCTAAACAATTTTAGTCTACCAAGTTTGTGTTGAAAAGATGTGGCAATGCCTGCCCATTTACCCATTTTGTCCACTTAGGCATCTTCACTGACATGGAATACATTTCCTTAGTTCTCTCCTCGCAGTCCTCCATGGGATCAGTTTGTATTCTAGGAAATCCTTAGAGTTTAGCACAAACTTTCTGGCTAGTTTTTAACTACTATGACTACTACATAGAGAATTCTGTATCCTGAGAAGATAGTTATTGAAGTACTTTTTATTAATTATATTAGGCATCCCTGTGTTTCTAATCGAGTGATTTCTATTTAAATACACTATGTCATATGCCATATGCTGCTCTAGACTCTGAACTGTCATGTCTTTGATTCTGAGCCACAAAACGATGGGATGAGCACACAGATGGGTTGTCACATCAAGAAGTCTGATGGCATGTGATAACTATCAGACTTTTTTTTCTTTTTCTCATAATGTACAAGCAGTGATCGTGGCTTGCCAAACAAAATGAGCTGACAGTGAAAGTTCAGAGTGTTCTCTGGAGTTCTTCAAGCATCTCAGTTCCACTTCGCAGTTCACTCTGTCTTTAGCTGAACAGGTCACATCTTTTCCAGAACAAGAGATGTCAATCATTGTGTTTCTTTGTGGCAAGCTCTGAGAAATGGCGCAGAGACTCACCAAAGGCAGTCCCGAGTAATGTAGACTGGTGGTAGCAATTGAGACAGGTGAGGGCCATTTTGAAGCAACAGCTTGTTTCCATAGTGATTACTTCCTTTAAAGATACAGCATAGAGTTTTACACCCAAAAGCAAGACATTTTTTCTTTTAATCTTCTCCTCTAACTTTCAGGTCACTTTCCATAAAGGAAGGAAGGGTTTATGACAGGAATTCAGGTATTTGCACCTTCAGAGCAGAATGAAGGCAGAAAGATAAAGTACAAAATAAAGCATAGGTAACTTGAGGCATGATTTAATTATGGATTCATACAGTTTTTGAAGGTGTTTACAATACGGATATTTTCCCCTCAGATCTATTTCTAAGCTTACATTAAGATCAACAGATAAATAAGGTAAAATTCCTTAGATGCCACATCTGGATGCTTTGTGCTATTAGAGATACCTTGGGGTCCGGAAGACTTTTGCTTGGGCTGGCATGTGTGACAGAGGATTCATGGTAGTCTTGCACTTCTCTGGACAGGCAGCTGGAGGCCAAGTGAGATGCTGAACAATGCTCGAACTGACAGAAGAGATTGTGCTTGGACAGCCAAATCCCACTCAGAGTCAGTATTGCTGGTGGAGCACAATTCAGTGACTGACCTAATTTGAGATGTCCTCTGTTATCGTGCCAGTCCAAGGGGGCCAGTCTTTCCCAGGCAGCTGTGTCATGTCTTTCAGTCCCATGTGAATATCTTTGCTGTCTTACAGTGAGGTAGGCTTGGATGTGTTTCAGACACAGACCAATTTGTACGTGTTCTTTGGACTGCAAAATATACCTTCTTAGACTCCTTCCACTGCTCATACTAACAAGGGCCTAAATTAATGTACTCACACAGAGGCATCTTTATAGGTTTAATATACCATGTGTGAAACTAGCTCCCTGCTCAGATGTTTGTAGAGTTCTACACATACATATGATTGAACCTGATTGCCTTAAGCTGAAGTGCCTGAAAGATAGAAAAACAGATTTCCTGAAGTCTTAGAGGTAGCAGGGGATATCAGGAGGTCATATAGTTCAACCTTCTGCCTAAAGCAGGACCAACCTATGATCATGACCGTGATAGTCACTTTCTTACCTCCTCTTTGGCAAACAGAAGCTGCTAAGTCTGGGCTTATCCAAACTGCTTAGTGCTGTGCCTTGTGGCTAAACACTGGAGGGTTCATATCTCCCCACTTACCTCTTCCACGGGGACATAACTAGCACACGTTAAATGAAGCCCAAAGGTGAACACCTGGTGATGCTAGAATCTCTCATACCTAAATGCTCACATCTAACACTCATTGTTAAGGAGAAACTGCTACAGTGAAAGCCTTTTTTATTTTTCCCAATTTGAACCTTCGTTTCTCATCCCCTGGGACCTGTGGATCTATCTGAAGGATGTCCTACTTGGTACCAAATACTTGTATCTTCGTTGGCTGAGAGGATGAAGAGAGAGACTGTGCGATCTGATAGTAAGGGTGCTAGCCTGGAGCCCCTGCTTCAGTGGATATTCATTCTTTTATCTGTTGGCGTAGCCTTTGGACAGCCTCCCCTATCAGTCAGGGATCTGTCTTAGCTTCACTTAATCATAACCAGTAAGATGAAACTTGCACAAACAGCTCAGTGTTTTCTCAGATCTGTCTAAATCTCCGTGCTGGTGAATAGTGCTGTGTAATAAATAGTAATAAAGGAGTTTTAGTGAAATATCCAGCAGACGTTGTAATTCAACTAGTTCTCAAAAATCATATTACTCCTCCTACTACATACATAAAGTAGGATTAAACTCTTGGGTATTCTATTATCTAGTGCCAACCCATGCGGACTGTGGAATATGTTTACTGCTGCTTTATAAAATCAAGCTGCAAGAAGTACTTCAGGGGATGATTTTCAGTGTTTGGAAGTGGTGGGAGCTGCAGCCTCCCAGAACCCCCTGCACCAGCACTGATTTTGAAGGGCTTTGAATATGAGGCTGGATCTTTCCCTTCCATGCCAGCAGTTATCACTGCCTTGACACCTGTGCTTTTATGAAATGACACTTACTAATTCACTTCTGTTTATTAGCGACTCTGTGATTTCTCCACTCTTCCCAATTCTCCATTTCTTCACTTTGAGTGAAGCCCTGAACCGTTTTGCCCTCTCCCATCCCGTGACCCTTGTGAAGAGGGCTGGAAGTCTGGGGCAACATAAAAGCCATCTCCATCAGTGTATCCCTTTCCCCACCAGTCTGTGTTTGTGATGCCTGTATGGACACCCAGACAAGTGACTCCCTCATTGAATTCTTTCATGTTATATGCAATTGTACCCTCTGCTGTTGTTGCTTGGTTGACTTCCCTGAGCAGGGACCTCAGAAGCTATTTCTTCTAAGCATTTCAAATCATGGTTTTTAACCTATTCATTTTAAACCCTATTGTTTCTTGCCTGAGGTACATCTCAAAGCAGCAGATAGTCTTCATGTGCCAGCTCACTTTTATTCTCATGCTGCAGGCTCACTTTTCTAGCAGTTAAATGCTTTAAACCATTACGGTGAGGAGAGCTTGTAAGTCACAAAAACCAAAGAGCCAAAGTCTGTGCCTCACTGAAAAATTGGTTTTGTTTTCCTTGTAGATATTACTGTACCTTCAAGTGACAGATGGGAATGTGAAAACTTTTTATCATCCTTGAAGGTTCAGAGCAGCTAATAGAGAAAAAATGTGAAAGGAAAAATCATCATTGAAATGGTCTTGAAAGGGATGACTTCCAAATTATTGTCTGTCAGCATCTCCAGATGGCCTGAATATCTGTCAGATCTGAGCAGTACTCATTAGAGATGCCTAGGAAAATAAAAAAGTTCCTTTTTTGTCAGGTCCAAAAACAAAAGGAGAAAAAGTAGAAGAGAGGAGGAAAGAAAGGACAAACATATTTTTAAGATGAATTTTCCCACTAGAAAGGGGCTGCTCAAAAGGCACAAAAGGTTTTGCTTTTGTTTTCTCTCAGCTGTGCATGGATCATGCTTTTATGTTTGTAGGTGGGTTTCCCCAGTGTTTCTGGGCTCCTTTCTGGAGGAGGGGCATCCCAGGAGCTTGCAGTCAGGCAGAGTCCCCTGTTGCTGGCCATGGTGCAGGCAGTCTCTGGCTGGTAGAGGATAGCTGTAACTGGGAAGTACAACTTCCAGTGCCCATCTAGAAAGCACTGCAGGCTCTTAAAAAGGCCATAATCAAGGAAAATCATCATGGGTTCTGTTCCCATTTGAAAACGCATTTTCTAGCCGCAAGACTCAGAGGCTAAGTCTGAAGCTAAGTGCCCCATTTACTGCCATCACAACCTCTTTGTATTGATCAAACAGATGGGTTTTCCTCCCTTCAGATTTATCTGAATTCTGTGCAAGGGAGAAGGAAGCACTCTAAGGAAGGTTCAGCTTTATTTAACAGACTTTTGGGGGTGCAGTGAGCAAATGGGCTGGTGACAGAACAGAAATGGGACAAGTAAGAACTGCGCATGCTGTGCCTTCAAGAAGCAAGGGAAAGAACCGAGTCTGTAAAGCAGGATTTGTAAACTATGGACTGCTAGAAGAGTTACAGACAATTCATTTATGGTGTGATGCCTACAAGAGTTATGGAGGCACATCACCTCTTTGAGTGGAAGCTCCCACTGAAGCCACAGTAGCAGGCTGAGGACTGCCAGCCACAGGGATTTGCAACCTTCAGCTCTTGTGCATTGGCTTCTCCCCATCACTGTTGGCCTTTCTGAGTGCAGTGATATAGACAAATCTGGTTAACGTCTCCTGTTTTATTAATCCTTTTGTACTTATTGTTTGAGAATTGCTGTTCCTGAGGTTATTAATAGTGGTTGATATTTTACCTCTTGGAACAAGCTGATTGCTACATGCCACAAATCACGTCTTTATCACTTCAGAGATGAAGCCTTGATCTGTGCCAAACCACTAATGTAATTACTGTCCCCTTCCCACCACCCCCTGCTCAGCATCATCATCCATATGCATAATTGCCACAGGCAATTATTTTCAATCACACCTCCAGACAAACAAGATTGTCTTTTAGATGCTAAGCACTACTAAAGCATGATCATGCATTATTCCTTCAGCAAGAGTGGCAGGTGGGGCAGTCTGGGAAGGGCGAGGATCACTTCGAGTAGCTTGCTATTGAAGCATCCACTCCCCGGGTTTGCAGGTTCACAGCTCATAGGACTTGGGGACTCCGCTCATTTAAGGTCAGTGTGGTCAGCCAGGAGGGCTCTCACAGCCAAAGGTAAAGTCACAGCAGTGGTCATAGGGCAGAGCATTCACACAGTGTTTTTAAAAGCTCCAATGTTCTGTGTGGTGAGAGTCTGAACAGCTCCTCATTTTGCATATAGGCTGGTTTTAGCTCTCTTTCTGAAGACATCCAGCTCCTTTCATGAACTATACAAAGAATCAAAATGGGCTAAGTCTTGGAGCCAAGCACTTAATTCCAGCTTTGCATTACTGCAATTGGCTGTGTTTAAGTCATGATGCTTGCAACAGCAGTGCTTCACAGATCCTCAGGCTCTGCACAGTGTTAAGCAGCTCTTCTCATTCCTGAATGTAAAAAAATATAAAAAAAAAAAAAAAGAAAGAGAGAGAGAGCACATGGTACAGCACACCAAACAGCAGCCAAGTGCCACCAGCACCTCCACTGCCACCCAGCCCCATCCAATGGGCACCTCTGAGCTGCAGCCCCTTTGGTGAAGCTGCCATTTAGGGACCTGTTTACTTCCCTCCCCTTTGTCTTACTTTAATCGACTGCAGTGGATAATGAAAGATGACAGATGATGGTAATTACAGCACAGTGGCTTTTTTTCCTCCCCATTCTTAAGGAATGCTCTAGGCATCCTAAGCATTTTAAGTAGCTGTGAAGATGGGTGTGGTGTCCTGGGTAGCATAACTGGCTGAATTCATTAACGTAGGGCAGGCCAGGGTGTGACTGGTGAGCTAAACCAGTCACCTCTCTCTACTGAAGCAGCAAAATTAGCTTAATGATTTCCGCTGGGTTTGTGGCCCTTGTATTTAACTTAGAGATCTAAATGGAGGTTGCAGCTGTTCCACAGAATCTACGGTCTCTGATTAAACAAATTGGCTGTGAGCACGTGTATGGATTATTAGAGATAATAGCATGCAGTCTTTTTGCTTTCCCAAGGTCTGATCCACATGCTCAGTTGCTTACAAACATGAGTGGATTGACTGGAAGGGGAGGAAGAGGCTGAAGTGCTTTTATCCAAGTCTTATTAATGTTACGGGCTTTTGGCACACTTCACACTTGTATTACATAAAATAAGGGAATTGAAATGCCAGTTCCCAGATTCACTGCCTATTTAGACTATAGTGGTACCAGCTTTGTTGCAGCCACGTAGAATGCTACTGAAGATGACGGGACAGATCCACACCATTGTATGCACACAGTCGTGCAGCTTTCTGAGCTGGTCTGCTTGGATATTACTGCTGGCACCAGGCAGCCGTGGGATGTTACTGTCCCTGGAGGTGTTCAAGAACCAAGCAGATGTGGCACTGAGGTAACTGGTTAGTGTGCATGGTGGGGATGGGTGATGTTGGATTTAGTGATCTTAGTGGTCTTTTCCAACCTTAATGATTCTGTAATTCTATGATTCTGTGTCACAGCCAGCATGGGACTACCACTGTCCATCAACTGTCTTTCATGTCCAGGAGCTCATTCTGTCTTTCCCAGCCTTTCTTATCATTGGTACTGAAGTTCCTTCTTGCCCTATAGGTCCTGCCCACTCCTAGCACATCAGCTATGCTGTAATTGCTTCACAGTGACCTTCTTGCTCTAGCCGTTCACGTGAGAATCAGTTATGTACTTCTGCAAAAATCTTAAGCTGTCTTTAACAGTTTTGAGTCTATATTTGTTATAACAGGCCTAAGTTCTCTTGTGTGAGAAACGTCCTTCCAGAGAACTTAATGAGAAGGCACTCTTGCTTACATGGATTCTACCAGCTTCTGTCAGCTCTGCAGCCCTGGGGAAAAAAATCAGATGATACTGATGGAAGCTGGTAGTGAGGAGATTAGAAGCAACCACATCTAGGTCAGGCAAAGTCCTGAAAAGTCTAGCATTCATGTGGCCTTAATTGCTTTTCTGCCTTCACAGCTGCTGAGTGAATGTTCCACTTGAGAGGGGCTGCCTCAATGATTTATTTTCGGTTATGCTATGTAGGGATGGAGAGAGGAACAGGCAGTGTCTTTTGAACAAGGAAAAGAAGTAAACTAGAGTAGCAAGAAAAAGATCTAAAGAGGAGTGAACATTGAGCCCTAAACCGCGGCAGGCGTGCTTGGAGGGGCTACTGTTTCTTTGGTTACAGCTAAGGTGCTAAGAGCATCAAAACATGTGGAGAAAGGTGGAATAAAGCTTCTTCGCATCTTCAATCAAGTCAAGAAAATAAAGAAGTGATTTCTGTGTCTTACAGGAGTGTCAGCAGCATGAAAAATTGAGGTATTGTGAGGACAGAGGCTGCAGAAATACACAGCTAAGCCCAGGCTGAGTCAGAATCACTCTCTGGACTCTTAGCAGACAGGTGTGACATCCATAGGGCCTCTGTCACCACACTCAGGGCTTTGCTGCAGTAGGAGCATAATAACAGAGGCACTCTGCCAGCGACCACATTGCCTTTATTCTTATTGTCAGGAGAAGAAAAGTGAGGTGGTGGGAGGCCAAGGGACTTGCCCAAAGCTTGCCAGCAACGGCTGTAGGAGTTGAAACCCTGTCCCAGTCTACTTAACAAGTAAAAGGCGCTGCTGAAAATCCACACTGCCAACCTTCTGCGATCTTGTCTGCCTTTCCATCCCTCAAATAGCACCCAGCCTGTTATTTATGTAGTGATTTGTTTCCAGTCTTATAGAGAAGATCTGAGACAAAGGAGGTAAAATTAAATGACTTAGCACACATATAGTTATTCTCTCTTGGCTGTCCTTGTTAAAAAAAAAAAATAACAGAAAGATCTTTGACAGCTACACCTGCTCTTGGGCAGCTGCTGTCATGACAGCTGAGAATGCAATATGATAAAAATGCCACTTCCACAAAATAATCATAGCCTATTGGATGATTCCCAGCAAGATCTTGTGAAAGGGCTTGCTTAACACAAGCATATCTGTTTTGGACAGTGTGAGGACTGAGGACTGGAGAAAGCAAAGCGTGCCGTGAATGTTAAGCCAAACACAATTACAGGTAGAATGGCTCAAGAGCTCTGTTGTTTTTGCTGAAATAACGCAAAGAAAATGTGCAGCATGTACCTGTGGTATGAATTGATCAGGTGACATGAAATCACTCTTCCTTGGCTTTTGAAGCGGTGAAAAACAAAAGAAAATGACAAGGGATTAGCACAACTGTCAGTTTACTTTCTCCTGCTGGAACCATGATAGACCCTGGTTGATTGTTGTTTTAATTAATCAGAAGCAATCAGCTTGTAAATGCTGTGATTAACACAGCTTCTGTTTAACCCTGTGTTGAGCTTTCCAAGCAGTGCATGTAGCAGTTTTGCAGAGTCAAAGGGGAGTTTAGAAGCTCTCGGGTAGCAGCTCCAGAAGCTGAGGCTGGCATCTGGTGCTGAGCCACCCCGGCTACCTCCAGCACACTAAGCAGCTGGAAAACCAGAATGCAGCAGTACAAGATCAAATGATATCTCAGGATAAAAATTGCTGTTTTTTAAATCTGAGATTCCTCAGTGGCAGCTTGACTTCTAGCCTGTGTTTAAGCTAATTGCTTGTGTAAACTTCTCTCTCTTCTCTCCGTAGGTCTGTTGATTGGCTCTGGTTGTGCTCTCTATCCTCTCGGATGGGACAGCGAAGAAGTCAGACAAACCTGTGGCAACCTTTCCAACCAGTTTGAATTGGGTAAGTTTCCATCAGAGCGTTTCAGTTATATTATACTCTTCTGTCCATGGTCCATGAAAGCAAATGAAGATCTGAATGCAGGTTTGGAGGAGCAACCCAGTTGTGTGGTAGGGTACTCATATTGTGTGTTTCTGATGTAGTGCTAAGGCAGGGGACTTCAGATTGGTTTCCTGAAAATATTTTCCAGCGGAATATTATAAAATATAATAAATAAATGTATGTGTAGTTGTATTTAAGACATCAGATGGAGTAGTCTTGCAATATGTGAGTGAACACTCCAAGAGATCTTGGCAGGGTAAGCAAGGCCATCATGTCACAGGTTGGGGTAATCCACAGTGAGAGCAGTTAGTGGTCTTTGAAGTCTGGCATGCTTATGGCCTTCTAATCCAAGCCTGGGAATATGGTTTTGGTTATACACAACCTTGGGAAGATGGTAAACAACACTTGTTCCCTGTGACTGCCTTTTCACAAGCAAGCAACTGGTAATGTCTGTGCTGACTCTAAATGAGAGCCAAAAATGCAGTGAAGCTGGGCTCAGAATCACACAGTACAGGGCAAGTCACCTCTAGGGAGATCACTGGGGTGATAGAGAACAGACACCCAGCAGGGAGATAGTGTGGATGATCGGGATCTGATGTTTGAATGAACATGCAGGTCCTTGTTAAGCTAGAAGGATGAATGCGGCTGCTGCTCTCCTACTCTGCAAATGCTCTCTAGTCCTGTGTTACTTGAGAAAGAAGGGGACTTGCAATCTTCCTGCAGGAGCAGGAGAGACTGGGCATCCCACATCTATGCACACTGAGCTCCAGTTTCCAAGAAGGCACTCACACAGCTCCCCATTCCCAGACACCATGAACTAAGCCTTACGGCTGCTGTTAGAAACTCTTTCCATAGCTGTGTGTGCGTGGCTCATAGAAGCCTGGCAGTAACTCCAGTGCAAAGAACAGTGGACAAAATCTATGTTACAGATGTTTCTTCCAGCTAGGGGAAGGTGTCCTGGCTCATGGCATTGGGATTGGAGCAAGATGTTCTTTAAAGTTAACAATCCAAAACATTCTCTGATTCTATGATTTGCAAGTTAATTGAGACCAAAAGGTAAAAAGTTGTACAGAATAGCATCAAATCATCAACATTATTGCTTTGGAAGAGATGTTGCAGGTCATCCTACCTTATACCAATCCCATGGTGTACTGAAGTGCATTTGCACTGGTATGAGACCAGAAATTCTCATTACCAACAGCAGCACCTATCTTTGCCACTGCCACTGATGATATTGCCAGCAGCCACTAATGGTGTCACCCAGGGGATGTGTAATGCACCCCAGAAGCTTTACCTTGTTTTCTGAACTTTAATATCCTTCTTTACTATTAATATTAAATTTTCTTTCAATGAAGTATAAAAAGTTCCTGCAATCTTTTTTTTTTTTTTTCCACTTAATACTTGAAAAATATGCATGTGGTAGCTATGAGAACACAAACATATAGTTAACTAGCAGAAAAACAATATCCCAAAGATTCCTGGATCCATGGGATCCATGGAAGGGTATCTCAGTGAATACAGTAGGAATAGTTGGGTTTGTTTTTGGTCAGTCCTTTCCAGAAGTCTGGATCAGTTCCTCGCCAGCCCATTTGGCCTCTCATGGGTGCATGCATGCCAAGCATGAAATGGCATGAAAGGTTGCTCCTGCAGTGCCTACTTGTAGCTCCTGACAGCCTGCCCCTTCCCAGGCTTCATTCACTGCTCTCCTCAGAGTGCAGAAAAGTGTTACTATTGCTAGTTATTTTTCTGAAGATTCACTTAGATAGCTTCAAACTGTCGTGGCACTGAGGAACACACTGTGGTAATGGGATGACAGCTGGACTAGATGTTAGTGGTCTTTTCCA
Source organism: Tragopan temminckii (assembly GCA_028571105.1). Lineage (NCBI taxonomy): Eukaryota > Metazoa > Chordata > Aves > Galliformes > Phasianidae > Tragopan > Tragopan temminckii. The sequence continues at coordinate 136,118,761 of JAOWBP010000001.1, read as the reverse complement.
ACCTTAATGATTCCATGATTCTGTGAAACTGTGACCTTAAATACAGTCATGCTTACAGTCAGAGCAGTCTCCAAGACCACCTTCTACATCTGATTCTTGACTCGTTCATTTATTTTCATAAATTGAGCCATTTCTCCATTTAAGACAGTGAAGGAATCCACATGAAAGATTTCAGCTTTTCCTCCTGGTATACATAAGGACCATGAACAGGGGACATACTATGTTAACTGTGAAGATGTGTAGTCTTACTGTATTTTCTGGACCTGTGCAGGGTATGTGTTTTGCATGCCTATACTTGATGGCAGTGCTGGTCTTGCTGATCTTCAGGAATCCTGTGTTAACACATTAATTAACAGATTACAATGAGAGCTGAAACCCAATGTAGTAATTTTCACCAGGCAGCTCTGCCAATGAAGTATTTCTTTTCCATATAGACTGGCAGTGAATTTAAATGTGTCTTGGATTTTTTTAAGTTAATGTCAGTGCCTGGTTGATGCTGTTACCAAAGTCATTTGTAAGGCAGAGGTACTGTCCAAGGGCTGTTTAATGGCCACGCTGCTCGTCTCATTTGATATATATCTCTTCATTGGTGATAACCCAAACCCTCCAGTCTTTTCTGCATCATTAGAGACTAGTTTACTCATTATAGCCTGCAGAACAAAAATGATGTTTCAAAGACTTAATCTCACCCAGTCTCAAGACAAATTTTAGTAGTTATTGCTTTCATTTGAATATTTAATTTGATTAAGCTGCAATGATATGCTTTCTATTCCTGAGTCTGTGAAATGAGTTGCCTCAAGAACCACACATACAAGCACTGCATTCATAATCTGCCCCTGGGAAAGGTAAGCTGCCATGAGCCCTGGGCTGCTTTGCTGGTGGGGTAAATGGTGGCAATGGGTGTGCTGGTCTTGCTCCTCCTGCTGCCATGTGTGCTACTAAGGATGGCAACAGGATCCTCATTTGGTGGTTACTTTCAAAGAGGAGGATGTTCAAAGGGATGCTGATCAGGATAAAATGGGCCATGGTGAATATGTACATTAGTAAAGGAGGCTCAAAGCTCACAGGTTTGACCACAGAGCCAGTAAAGGTAGGGGTTCAGCAACTAGTAAGATTTTCTGGGGACCTGCAAAATGAAAAGAACCTTGATATTGGAGGTAGAAAAAAATAAACCAGGAGCTGCATTTACATCATAAGAGGATGAGAAGGATAAGAGGAAGGTGCAGAGAAGGGACTGCAAGAACTCACTTGAGAAGGAGGGGAATTGTGCCACCTAAAATGTAATGCTAACCAGAAATGTTTCAAAATTAGCTATTAAATGAAAATGGCTTAACAAAACAAGACAAAAAACCTCTGTAACATGCTCATAACTAGATAGAAGAAATAAATAGCAATGCTAAGAACCCATAAAAAAGCCTAATCCTTAGTGGGTGTGCTAGATAAGATATGATTCTCTATGTCTTCATGCATTCTGAAAAGGCTTTAGCCTGATAGGCTTTCTAAATAGTGGTGAGAGCCCAGATTGTGAAGAGGGGACCCCTTCCTCTGTACCCATCAAACAAACACATTTTTGTGTCTATTCGAAGGAGATACTTAAAAAGGCTGCAGGATTTTCATTTACATGTAAGTGGATTAGGATATTCTCTTCTAGAAAACTGAGCTGACATTGTGACACGCCCACCGGTTTGCTGCTCTCTTTAACATTCGATATTCATTTGATATTTTTTTTTAAAGTGAACTACATCCAAATGGTTTACTTTAACAAATGTGCATTTAATTGGTCTAATTTTTTTGATCAAATAAAAGTGTTTGTACAATTTGATCTCTACAAAGGAGAGTCATTCTTCAATTGAAGATACCCTGCCAAGGATAACCCCATTTGTTGATTAAATTGCATTCAATAGATGAGCTGTTTTGCTAATGAGGAGAGGAGTAACCTCTGTAAATAGACAGACTGGCACACCTGTAGAAGGACCTGCTGTCTGCTCATCTCTAGCAATCTGTTTTTGCCACAGTGAAAAGAACACAATGATAAACTAGGACTATGATCAATGATTCCTGGTAAACTTTGATGCAGCAAGGTTGTTGTGGTATTTCTAGATCTCTGTTATGATTCCCAACTCCCTGCAATCTGGTGAGACCTGTATGGAGGCACTGGGGCCCCGTTCCATACCGTGGCATCCCACCTAAGATCATGGATCCAGCTGAGTTCCCACCAAAGCAGAGAATTCTTCTGCTTTTTTTCGGTTGGAAACTTCTAGAAGGATGGCAATAATAATAAATAAGGGTGAGAGGAAAAAGATGGTCATGTTTTAAACTCATATCATTGTTTGTCAAGTGGCTGACTGAAAGTCTTTTGTCTAATTATCATTATCTTAGAGACTGGAGTTATAAACTACCAGTATACATGAAAATTTGACTGCCTTTCTCTTTTACCAAATCCCTGAGAAAGGATCACAGTCATAATATCTTGTCACCATGCAAGCTGTTGCTGTTAGGCTGCATTATGTACACACCGGAGTCACCATGAGCCCATTCAGGACAGCACTGCTGTAGCACATCATCCTCAGCAGTACACAATTGCTGACCAAAGGGTGTGAATGTGGGCCAGATCTGCACAGTCCTGTGGCCTGCTAAAGGAACCTGCAAGCAATTTCCTCAAAGCAAGTACCTTTATAACTATACCACGTAGCATACGTTCAATTTTGCTGAGCTTGAGATACTAATACCCTGTTTTGTTTTCATTTCTAACTGTACCACACAAGAATAACAGCTCCAAAAAATACTTCTTGTTAAGCAGGAAATTCTTTAATGTGAGGGAATGAGCATTAAAGTAAGTCTGCACTAAAGTGAAGACTGCACCAGATATACGAAAAAGCATCTATATTTTGCAAAACTCCTACTTTGATAAAAAGCCTTCTGAACTTGCATGTTTTTTTAAGACAGTGCTGGTGTATATATGTGTGTTTACATTAGCATTGGGGTTGAATGTCTAAACTCAACAAGAGACTTCATTTCAGGCCATCAGTTTCCCTTGATGCCCATGCAGAGGCTGCTCAGTTGTTGCATGCTCATCTCTGTTGTGATGGGTGTGGAGATAGCTAAATCCCACAGAAAGTGTTGGAGAGGACAGGACATGTTCAACTTGATTCACAAAATCAAGCCTTGGTTGGCATCTGGTAAAACAGCAACACATGAGCAATACCCAAATGCTAGAACAGCAGAATGCTTATCTAGAGTGAGATTCACTTGTTTAAACGTTGATGACTCATGCCACTTTAGGTGCCTTAAGAAATTTCATCTCACCTCTACCTGCCACTCCCCTACCACCAGAGGTATGAAATGATATTAACCTGAAAGAATGAAGACACTTCATTTAAGAGAAACCCCAAATTTTAAGTTGAACTGTATGGGAAAAAAAAAAAAATAGTCTTCCTCTGAGGAAATCCAGTGTGCTAGGCAGCCAGGGCTTAGCCTGAATTATTGATATCCCACCTCTTTTTATGAGACATTACTCTTCATGTTGTATATGTCATAGACCTGTTTTATTTATTGGTGATCATTTGTGCTAAGGATGATCCCACACAGAAAGTTTGGCGTTTGCTGTTCAAACTACTTTCAGGGCTTATCTTTGAGTTTCATTATGCTTTTATTTGCTAATAAAGGTGGTGAAAATCACAGATCTGGCAGTAAGTGCTGGCAGGACTCAGGTGTGGCTGTAGGCACGCCATGCCCTGTCTACCCACCCTGTGGCTGCTGCCACAGCCTGCCTCACATGCCTTCTGTGCTTGTTTGAGTTCATGCCATCCTTCTGAGGCTGAGAACATCCCCTTCCCTCTTTCTTCTTCAAAGTCCCACTAGATCCTCTCCCGTTGTTTCCTGTCCTCCAGCTGTCACGCTCCATTGCTGATCATCACGCATAGGGAAGTCTGATGCAGCAGCAACGAAAGCAACCCAAGCAGATGGCTGCAAACACGTACCTTCATTTGCCCTCCAATGCTCTGAGCTGCTGAGAAAGGGCTCCCCTGGCAAACGTGTCTGCATGGAAAGCAACTTCAAAGGCTGGCTCTCACCCTGAGCTTAACCATCAGCTGAATTGTCCTCAGAAGATCTCAGAAGCTTCTCTGCAGAGAGATATTTATTTCCAAAGATCATTATTATTAAGGTTCCCCTCTATCATTTTTAAAGGACTTCAAATATCTTAAAGACAACTGTAGACTTGATAATTGTTTTTGCTGGAGAAATATCAGAGTAAATGATCTCTAAAAGCAAACTGCAGTTACTAAAACAACAACATAAAAATTAAAAAAAACAAAAACCCTCACAGAAAGCAGTGAGCATTAAAACAAGCTTTGTCAACTAGTTAATTGGCCTTAGGTGGCATCATCTCAACATCTGGCTGAGTGTTGACATACAGTGCCAAAACTATCAAGGAAAGTATTTAGAGGGGAGGACAATTTATTAGAATCCTATTAAAGGCAAAGGCTTTATAGCTCTATTTTTATGAGCAATCCTTCTGAGAAAGCTAGTTGCTTTGTTCACAGATTCCCTCGTGCAGCTCAGAGATTTTACTGGGGCCGAGCACAGTTTTTATAAGCGTGCCTGAGCTGCAGCTGCTAAGCTCATAGATAAAGGAATGAGTCAGCTTTTGTGCTACTAAAGAAAGTTGTTTCATCAAGAAACATTTCCTCTTTGGTGCTGCTAATTCTTATTTCTTTGCAAGACTTCTGTGACTATATCAAGGACCACAAATATCCTGTATAACCTACCTTTGTCACCAGAGTTAGACCATGCAAGAACCCCCTGGAGTCAAGGGAGGCACGGAGG
>JAOWBP010000001.1:136088008-136102242 GCA_028571105.1 Tragopan temminckii | reverse complement strand
TGCAAGACTCTACACTTGCTTTTGTTAAACCTCATCTGGTTTCTTTCTGCCCAGCTCTCCAGCCTGTCCAGGTCTCACTGAATGGCAGCACAGCCTTCAGGCATGTCAGCCAGTCCTCCCAACTTTGTATCATCAGCACTTAACCTCCTCCAAATCGTTCATAAGGCTATTAATCCGAACAGGTCACAAGACAGGCCTGTGACAGCACGCTTATCACAGGCATCCACATGAAGTACAACCAGTAACTAAGACTCTCCGAGCCTCACCATACAACTAGGCTTTTCCCTGTCTGATTGCCCACCCAGTGGACAATACAGTGACTCAATTTTGGTACAGAATCTGTGTCAAAAATGTTGCTAAGATCAGTGCAATTTACATCTACTGCTCTTCCTCCCTCAGTTGCAAATTCAGTCATTTTATCATATAAAACCACCATGTGGGTCATGTAGAATTTAGTCTTGATAAATGCATGATTCAAGTCAGCAAAACAAATGAAAATTAAACTTTGGGTCCCAGCTGCCTTTCTGCACTTACCTTTTGTTTTGCATAGCTAAATATACAAAAATGGTTATCAACTAATCTCCAAATATGCAAGGTAGAAAAAAAAATGAGCTATGGAGGTAGGGAATTTATATATAAATTTGAATGAGACAAGTGGAGGTGGAGGAACTTGGTGCAATAGATTATTTAAATAAGTGAGATCTTTGGAAATGGATTCAGGACACAGTTTGAGTAGGAAGTTCTCACAGTCAAACCCTGGAGAGCTGGAGACTTTTGTCACCCAAACAGCACGGTGTGCAGTCCCAAGCCTCTTGTCCTGGGTACTTATGCAGTATTCTCTGAAAGTGCAAATTCTGTCATGCAGATATTAAGTCAGAGAGAAGATTTTCTTCATAAATATGAGGTATGAGAAGGACTTGTCTGGATTTTAAGAGGGCATTATGTTCTTTGTGTAAAATAAGTCATTATTTTTCAAAACTTGCATGTTGAGAAATGACTCAGTTTTTCACTAAGTGCCATAGAATTTGTTCCTTCCCAAAATACATACGTATGTTTGTGGAGAAAAAACCCCAAACTTCAAAAATGTTTTGACTCTGAAATGAGAGTTAGCTGTTTTCTGAGGTGGCTTAACTCCTCTATTTCCTTATTCTTGATAGAAAATTCATAAATCAGTTGCAACTGCGATTTATCTGTCATTCTAGAGTTTGAAATAGTCTATGAAAAATATCAAACTGAATGACAGGACAGATAATCTATACATCAAAATAAGCATTAATTCTATTCTACTTACTTAACCTTTCAGAGAGACCATGGAGAAATTAGATGTGTCTTTTTTTAGAAGTGACATTTTAGTGTAATACCCTAAGCAGACAGAGTTTAAAATGTATGCCTTCTAGTAAGTATTCAGTGTTTTTATTATTGTTATTTAAATAATGATGGATCAGAGAAAATGATGAAAAATTTGGAAGACAGTTTCAAGTTCAGTGTCAGGAAGGATGGCTGCTGGATTAAACTTAACTCAGTAGCCCTTTCTCATGTTCCTCACCGAGAAACAAAATGTTCTCTGAATTTTTGAGGGAGGAAAGGCTCCTTACATTGGCAGCTTTATGGCTTTTTAGTCTTCTGGAAGTATCTGCTAGGAGTATCAGTATGTTAGGGCTACGCAGTGTTATGAGCATATTAAATGAAACCATCATGAGGAAAATGTTAATTTGAAAGGAACATATGGAATAACTTTATTATGTATATCTGCATCATCAGGGCCCACAGCACTGCTGCCTTCTTTCCTTGGCTGCAGATAAATTGTATGTTAAGGATCCTCCATCACACACGGACATCTTGTGGCCCTTTAATGTCTTCTCAAAGGGCACTGTGCATCATACCGAGCATCACTAGAGTACGATCATCTCCAAACATGCCTCAAGCATGACTTTCACCAGAGTGGATATAAATCAGTAATCAATTGGGCTTGTCAAAGTGCATGTGATAAAATAATGCTAGATCAAAGCCACCTTTCACCTGAAGTGAAACCAAAAGCAGGTCTATGTTAGCAGGGAGAAAGCTTCTGCATCTTACTATCCATAGGGATGGGAGAGTTTGCTGCCATCATGGGAAGCAGCTACCAGCTCCTGTCTGCAGCAAGAGTCAACAGCCCAAGAAATAATTCTGTGAGCCTGCAACCACTTAGGTCATTTTCCAAACCTTTTCCTTATGAAACACTTACGGAGGCCACTGCCTCATCTTCCAGGATAATACATTAAAGACAGAGAACAATCCCATCTTCCCTGTTCCACTCAGAGGCAGACCCATGTTCAGAAGAGGAAATGCTCATGTATAGACCTTGAGCATGCTCTATACTTGGGCAAGCCTGAACAGTTGGACCAGAAGTACAGAAATGGCAGTGGCCTTGGTGCTTGGGTGCTACAAGAGCTTCTGAAAACTGCATGCAGTCCTTCACTGTGTGTGTGAATGAATGTCTTCACTCTTTTTTCACTCACCAGGAGCGATGGGTAACTGGCCCTCTTCACAGTGTCCAGCAAAATTAGTACTTAAGTACATTTAACAGTGTTATGCTGTTGGGCTGTTTTCCCAACAGTCATGCGTCAAAAACACTTTTGCTCCCGCTTATCACCAGAGAACTGAGTGCTTCATCACATCGTGGATGGCAGTGTGCCACACAGAATTCCTGAGCAGGTGATTTTCTTCACATTCCTCTGCTGCTAAGCCCAATAATTTTACCCTATTCCCTAAGCCACTTTTCAGGAGCCAGGGCTTTTGAAAGCATGTAACTGCATGGAAAGCAAACTGTTCAAATGAAAACTTTGTTTTCTGCTGAGAATCACAGTCACTTCCATAGGCTGGGACCAAATGCTCTGACCCTGATCCAAAACTGATAGGAGCCAATGACAAAAAGCCCACTGGCTTAACTCAGGCACAGATTCAGTGGGCAAAGGGTCATAAAAATTCTATATCCAGCTTTGTGTTATACTCTGATTAACTGTCCAGCTTTGTTTCCTATGGAGAAAGCACACACATATATGTATGTAAATATATATAGACATTTTATAAACAAAAATATGCCTGTATCTTACTCGGCTTTTTTTTTTCATTTATATAAACATTTCTTATCATCTTAGAATTAACTAAACCAAGGTCATACAAATGCAAAATACATGGAACATAATATTAATAATTAGTCTTTATTTATGAGTTACATCTTCACAAATCAGAAACTTAAAAAGCTTTTAATTGGTTTTACAGGCAAAACAACAGCCAAATTTGGATAATAAAGCACCTTTTTTTGAAGCAAGCCAGCTGTGTGTCCTTATCTTGCCCGTTCCAGAGGAAGAAAATAAAAAGTGAATTAATGAACATAATGAATATTTGAAAGAATATTAAGTAAAATCCATTATATGATGTAAGACTGTGGTGCTCAGCTGATATTACTGAGCTGGTTGGGTCTCAAGGGACTCTCTATTGATAAATGGAAAGGACAAAGAACAGAAAATACAAAGGTAGTCGTATACTGGATGTTTACTGAGGACCCTGCTACAGGGCAGTAGTAGATGCTTCTATAGTGCACTGTGGTTCAGTAGTTCTCCATTTGAAGCACTGGGGTTATTCTCTGAAAATAACAGTAAGCTTTCTGTTTGTACAGCATCCAGGACAAATACTTCCAAATCTATCAATATCGCTTCTGGTTTTTGTCTTAAAGTAAAATAACTCCCACTTTCCAGCAGGACTGAAGGTTAGGAAAGAATTTCCTTTTACTGAATGCTAATATCTGTTGGTAAGGAAACACCAAAAGGAAAGTTCAGTTGAAACCCAAGCTATAATTAGGACAATATCTTTGAAACAATAAAATATTTCTTCCCTACAGCTCAGTGGCCATGTTAAGAATTATGAGTGAGATACGGCCAGCTTTTTGTTTTCAAATAACTATCAATATACTCCTGGTTTTCTACGCTTCTAGGAAATGTGTAATTGTGGTGCACCCACCTTTCTGGTTAAAATCAGAGCTCCTCTTGCAGAGCAACTGTCACTGTGATCCTGTGTGTTGACTTCAACAAGTCTGTGTCCATACAGCTCCCCCATCTTGCAGAAACCTGACCCAAAAACTTGCTGTGAAGGGCATTTGTTGGCATTCTCCACATCAAGCTTTCCAATCCTTTCCTGCACGTTGCTGCTGCAGAGCACAGCGGACATTTCTGGAAGGTTTCAAACTGTTTCTCCCTCACTGATCAGAGTACTTAGTTTCAGGATTATGATAATCCATCACCAAGAGAGTCGACAGTATACCGCTGCAAATTAAGTGATTCACTTCCCAAATTATTATATTCCAGTCTCTTAGACTAGTCAACGATGTCGATATAGTAATATAAAATACTTTCTAATTTTTTTTTTGAGGTCCCAGGTGGCAGCATGTACCAGAAAAAGTCACACCACAAGCAACAGGCCCATCTGTGGTAAAGAGTTACCTTTTGACAAGGCAGCAGCATGCAGAAAATAAAGCCAGCCGTGCCCAGATGAGCAGTGACATTTCTAAAAGGAAATGAAATATTAAGCAATCTGACTTCACTGTCAATGTGTAGAAGCGGCATTTTACCTCTCTTTGAAGAGCGACTGTTTTTGGCACATACTAGTGAGCAGCTTCATGACTGCTCATCTATAGGTTGTTATGTTTGCACATCCTGTCAACATGGAGTACTGTGAGCTACTGGGCAACTTTCTGTAGGAGCTTTTAGCTAACAGTGTCAGATCACCACGGCATGTATTTTCAGGAGCTGATTTTATGTGACCTGTGGTCTGCAGTGTAGCTATGGTTAGCTTGCAGCTATCAAACAAAGCAATCAAAGAGGCCTAACAGATGACTAGACACAAACTGCTGAAAAATGCTAAGAATCTACAAATAAGATAAACTGAAAACTTACTTTTAAGTGGTATTGATAATACACTTGTATGAAAATCCTCGGTACTGATATCCCCAGTGCTACATCAGGGGGCTGTATATATATAATGGTTGCTTCCCATTTTTTTTTCCAATGAATTCCAGTTTTGTCTCCAGCTCATCCAATACTAGCAAGATTGAGGTCTGATTAGATGTTTGTTAAGCCCTGCTCTTCTCTCCTCTTCTCCCTCTGCTCCTTCAAGACATTATTCTTCCCAGTGGAAGCCATTGTATTCCCTGGTACGAATACTCTAACTCCCTACATGGACATTTCAGGGGTTTGTTTATTTAAACAGACAAATGCTTTACACAAAAGATTTGGCAGCCTGGTTCATACACAGTTTTCTTTGGGAGCCACAGTAAAACTCCTGTGAATGCAGCACACAGTGCAGGGCACTTCACCAGCTTTCGTAATTAGGAAACATTGCTGACTGAACCTCATTCAGACAGATGATTTCAACAGTCAAGAAGTAAAAGTACTTAGCAGCAAAACACGCTCTTCCTTTTTCATTGCTGCTAAGACAGTGGGACCATTCAGATCTGCCTTCAGCACAATTATAAAATGGTTTGAGCTGCTTGGAGCATTTTCAGTCAATCTGAACATTTATTTCCTTTTATAGCAATGCAGAGTGAAGGTGCTGACAGTCTTTAAATGCAGTGCTCGAGAAATACTGCAATTCACAATCCAGCTCCTGTGAGGTAGATAAAGACTCTGATGGCTGTTCTAACTCCCTGAATGCCAGCCAGTCTCTAGGACATAGAAAAGAAGAGGTCAACTTCCTAATAAAGACAATATTTTCATCTCTCTTTAAATCAACCCTTAGGTAACTTTTTGTTCAGAGCAGGAATCTGTCTATGGGATTTGCGTTGCTTGCAGCCTTTTAGCTGGGATGAGGAGGTAACAGCTCTATGAAGATATGAAACGCCAGCATGTCTCATGGCCTCAGTAGGCATGTCCAAAATGACAACTCAACCCACCTGTAGGGCTGATCTAATGCATCTTGTCTGCACACAAGATGCCTCTAGCTTAGTAAATGGTGAATTCAATTGCTTGTGCTCTGGCTGACCTGATTGCTCAGTGTCAAAGTCCTGAGCGCCATGGAAGTTAAAAAGGGCATTCAAGTATTTAGCAGGAATGTTTCCTAAACAGAAACCAGAGACCAAATTGCAACACCAGCCATCTTTCCTGCTTCTCCCAGTCTTATGAGCGTCCTACATCCAAGGCCACTTCCAGATGTTCCCCATGTTTTCACTACTTTTTCCAGTCTACTTATGTACAACTTTGCAACTGTTTACCCCTCACCCATCTCCTTACTTGTTCAGTTGTCTGGTATCTATAACCACCTGTGTTTTCTTAATGGATTAAAAAAGGAAGATGAAACGCATCTATGTTTTTCAGTATTATTTCATGAAAATATACTATTTTATATAACAAAGATTCACACAAAAAAAATCAAGGGAGTTATGTCCTAGAGATCCTTTTAGTGCCTAAGAGGCATGCATCGTGGAAAGTGTTTACTGTCTCCTGAGTAATGGAGTCTGTGATAAGCAATTTGTTTTGTGAGAAAACAATGTCATCTTAAGTACCTGAAGGATATAATAATGGCTGTCCCACACTGTCAGCATTTCACTGTATGGCTTGGCTTCTTTTTAATGCACTGCTGTATTAACGCAGAGAAAACAAAAAATTGCTGCAAACATGTTAGATGTACTGAGAGTTTCAAGGATACAGCTATTGACTTATATTCTGTTCAAAAGACATAGTAAAGCCTATATTGTTTGCACAGAATGTGAGAACTGGCTTTAAGAAAATAGGTTCTGTTGCATTCTTATTCCTTAGCTCTGATGTTGGTTCTTTTCTGGAACCTAACAGAACGTGAGGTTTCTTAAGGAGGCTTTGGATTACGGGCACAGCATGGGCTCCCTCTTGTGAGCCATGCCTAATGAAAAGAAGTCAAGGAATTCTCAGCTGTCATCTGATCTCAGTTCAGGACTAAACCTCTGAAAATCTCCATAACACTGGGAGACTCCATAGCTGTTTTTGATTTGTGGATCAACTGCCTGTGGAGAAGTGGCATCCAAAAATAGCTGAACATGATGAAGGGACACTGGGGAGCTTTTGCAGTGGAGAAGTAACCTGAGGGAGGAGAGAAGAAAATTGGACTGCTTTCTGTAGTGTTACTGCTGGTGACAAAGTACCTACTTATTCTTAACATCCTACAGTTCAGCACAATGACAACAGTTTTTGTTCTCAATGTGAGAGGGGAGGGCTGGACTTAAATGGAAGCAATCAGAATGTAACTTATACGCTTATCTATACTAGCACAAAGCAAAGGCACTAGAAGAAAAATACTGAAACATCTCAGTGACTCGGCGCAACTAGACATGAGTACTTTGAGAAATGGGATAAACAAGCTTGGGCAAAGCACGATTCACATATAGCTACTCATGAGCTACTTTTGCCATACAGTCATGATCCAGGTCCTTCTACCTGTCCCCATTTAGCTTGTGACTCTGTCAATGATCTTTTTTTTTTTTTTTTTTTTTAATCAAAAATCAGTATTTCTCATTTGGCACTGCAATAAGACCAGAGCATGCACAACTGAAATTGAATCTGTGAGCACAGGCTGATAGAGCACACAGCAGTGTTAGGATCTACACATCACTACACAGCACTTCAAGCCCATTCAGGGCAGCATAGTGGTGAGATGTTGTGTGGCTCAGCTTGGGGAATGCTTTTCTGAGAAGCAAGACAAGGGCAGAACCAAGCCTGACATCCAGGTCTCTATCTCAAACCATTGCCCTTCCCACAAAGCATCACTGCTGCCTGGTAGGGACTCTTCATCTGCATCCACTCAGTTTTGTGATAGCGCCTCAGCCAACAGCTTCCAAAGTTTTCCTTCTATAACACTGATCCTCTGAGTGAAGAAATTTCCTTCCAGGTGACTTGACACCATTTCTCTGCCTGGATGTGGTTGCTATGACAGCTGCTCCCAGTTCAGTAAATGCTCATCCTGCCAATCCTTTACAAACACAACTCTTGCCTATCTTGTATTCTCTGGGAAATCAAAATTTGCTTCTGTGTTTAGTCTTTTAATTTCCTCGTGCCTGTGTCTCCTTTTGTTTTGAATCAGCAGCCTTGTGCTGCCAATATTTTAACAACAGGCTTTCAAAAAAAAAAATAAAATAAAAATAAAAAAAAATTCCCCACCTCAGTCTAAGACAGATTTTGTGTGTCGCATTGCTACAGCTGCTGAGAAAAGAGACTGGGGAATTTATTTTTATGGCTCGCATTCTGAAACAAAGCACTTTCCCATAAAAATCAGAAAGTCAACACTACTTGGCAAATAAATGTAGCTTAAGTGCTCTTAACTGGAAGTAGTTACAATAAATCTTCCTCCTAATAAATCTGCTGGATGCTACTTTGATGATGTGAACTGGGGTGCTAGATGGATGGTAGAGTGCATGCGTTTGCACCAGTGGGCACTAAGAGGTATTAAGAAAAGTCATTTTAGCAAATGTTGTATCTCACTGTCCCCTGTTGCCATTTTAGAGCACATAAACATGTAATTTTCACATAAGCATTACCTCTCTGTTAAAAGTCTTGTCAGACCTGGTCCTCACATCTGCACTCTCTCAAACAAATTAAACTCAGACTCCTCCTTGGTCTTCATTTATCTATATTGATTTTCACGTTAATAACTTTTGTTCCCTGAGTAAGCTTGCTCTACCCTTCTCGCGGTTTTCCCATTTTGAGAGCCCTCCCCCATGGAAATTGATAGAATTCCTTGTCCCCTCTCAGTAAGAGGAGGAGGTTTGCTGTAAGGTAGGTGCATGGGAGTAGGAGTCCCTCCTGTTAACTCTAGAGACTGCCAGACCTCTGGCAAAGCTGACCATCGTGCTGTGCGAAGCTGACCTCTTGGGTGCTTTGGATACCTTCCAGGGTACAATGGGCACTTTTCTGCTAACCTTCCCTTCCCAGATCCCTGGTTTTGGAGATCTGACTCTGGAGTAGAGCCTTCCTTGCTCTATTTTTTTCCCTCATCTCTGAATTCTAATGGCCTACACAGTTCTGTAGTTCCCCTCTTTTTCACAGCAGAGAATACTTTTCCAGGGTAGATATCATACTGTCTTTACTGAAGAAGCACACTGAGATGATGGCCAGTAGCAGAAATTGCCATTTGCTTGTAGCCCTCCCGTAAGCCATAAGTGGCTCCTCTAAAACCAACAGCCTTACCCTGCAAGCAATCAGAGTCAGCTGGGCAAGGATCTCTCTGCCTACTTCCTGCCAAGTTGGGTGGAAGATCTTGGCAAAAATAAAAGTCTCTCCCAGAACTTCATCACTTCTGGACTCTGAATTCCTCACTGTGTCACAGCAAATACAGTTCCTCTTAAGAAGAAGCCTTCCAAGGAGGAGCAGGATGGCTGTTTGCCATGGCTGTCAGCAAGTTGTGAACATGCAGCTATTGGTCCATTGAAACCAGTGCCTTGTGACTGCACACTGCTGCAACAGCTCAGGGCATGACTTTGGGATGTGCATGTGTGGGACAAGTCATTGCTGTTGCTGTACAGTTCCAATTGAGTATTCTCAACTTCCTGGTTGACTGCCAGTGACCATGAGGCTTAATTTCCCACCTTTGAGTTTCTCTCCCCCTCAGGATCTTCCCATCTGCTGCCTTGCATCTTGCCCAGGTAAAGCTACACTTGCCAACGTTCTCCTTCCAAAGATACTGCAGTGTTTGTTTTGGTTTGTCCAGATTGTGCTGGCTCTGACACCATGGACTGTGACTACTGATGCATGGTCCTACTGGTCATGTTTATCTGAATCCAAAGATTGCAATATCTTCCCCACCTTGCAGCCCTGCACAGTCACTTTTGCCTCATAACACTTAGCAGTCTGTTAATGTGGCCACTATAGAGAACTGCTCTTATATTTAGTAACATCACTCATCAGCACAGGATTTTTTTCAGTAAAGGAGGTCTGAAATAAAAATCTTCAGCTGTTCCTGTGCATAGACTGCAGAGAAAAGTGTCTTCATAAGCAAGGAGACTGAACTTTTTTTTTTTTCTTTTTAATTTGAAATGAAATTTCCAGACCCTCAAATTAAAAAAATATCTGACACATATTCTGACATTTTATTTCCTGAGTGCTTTACAGGTGTGGAGAATTGTGCTCAGTGGAGCTGAGGAAGGGAGCACGGAATGGATTTAGCCTACCCTGAGACCTCCATGCAGAGTGAAAAGGAAGGCCGAGACTTACTGGAGCTTACAGCGAAGTAAACTGTGTTGTTTGTATTTCTTCTGGGGTTTTTTTACACCCGCAGGTCAAGATAGGTGATAGGACATTAATGGACGAGCTGTAGCTGACCAGCTTGGAGTAAAGACACTTCAACAAGCCTCACACTGGTGGGACACCTGCACAGCACCCACAGGACTCTTGCGGGTCTCAAACTGGAACAAAACAAAAAGATTCAGCCTCTTTCTCTTGGAATTTCCCTCGGAATTTCCCTCTCTCCCAGCCCTGTGTGCAATTGGTGAGCTTAGCAGCTACTGAGGCTGAATGCAGCCTACTGCTTCCCACTCCATAGCCCCTGTGCCTACATTGCAGTGCCAACACTGTCTGCCCTGTGTGAGGCAGGATGCTCACCCTGCTCCCTGCCTCTGCCTCTGGCTGTCTGCCCCTTGGGTACCAGCCTATCAATGCTACCTAAACATAAATCAGGCATGGCAGATGCCAGAGCTTTTGGTAATTGCACTCCAAGGCTATGAGATTCTGACAGCACATCTCCCTGCCAGGCACGGTCTGCTGAGGCACGTCAGACTGCAAGCCACCATTTGTGTCCTTTGGATCCAGCAGCACTGTGTCAGCCCTGGAGGGGAAAAGATGTTTCATGGAGTTGTCTGATGCCTTTTCAGCTGTGAGTGAATGCATGAATTGAGATTCTTCTCAATCTACTGTCAGCTCTTTCTTGGGTAATATTTTTGGTCAGAATTCCCTGTAGTTCAGGTGTAATTGGCAACTATTTCTCACACCTGCTCTAGCCAGATTTAAAAAAGAAGAAAGTTTTATTCCTAAATGCAATAGATCTGTTATACCCACATGGGAGGAGGAGGAGGAGAAAGAGCCCATGGAGTTCTGGCTCCTGTGACAGGCTTCCAAGTGAAGACAAGTCTTTCTGATCTGATATGTTTAATTAACTCTGTGTCATCATTGTTGATTGTGTTTCTTTGCCTCTGGGTCTGATAAGGATTGGAGCCCACATACCATGCTTGTAAAAGTGAAAGATACTGCTTCAGTGGGACCCATATTACCTTCATTTTCCTGAATATTTTCTGTGCTGCTCATTGAGGTGATTTCTTTCAGGGCAGAGTGACATCACCAGATGGGATCACCTGGTATTTGTATCATAGAATCTTATCATAGAACCACATCGTAGGATTTGAAGGGACCTTAAAACTCATCTAGTTCCAACCCCATGCTGTGGGCATGGTTCCACCCAGCAGCTCAAGCTGCCCAGGGCCCATCCAGCCTGGCACTGAACGCCTCCAGGGATGGATGGGGCTTATACAGCTTCTCTGGGCAACTGTGCCAGGGCCTCACTACTCTCCCAGTAAAAAAAAAAAATTATCTAATTCTCTCCTCTTTTAGTTTGAAACCGTTCCCCCCTTATCCTATCACCATATACCCATATAAAAAGTATATTTCCCTCTTGTTTGTAAACTTCCTTTAAGTACTAGGAGGCCACAATGAGGTCTCCCTGGAGCCTTCTCCAGGACAAGCAAGCCCAACTCCCTCAGCCTGTCTCTGTAGGAGAGGTGTTCCCTCTGATCATCTTCTTTTCCCTCCTCTGGATCTAGACATCAAAGAGGGAAAGATACTTAAGGAGAACTGATAAGGACAGAGGAGCAAACAGGTGAGCTGGGGACCCTGACAGGATGTGGGAAGGTAGCTCACTAACAGAACACTCTGGGTTTCTGCTCCAGGTTAGCATGTGAGGGACTGAAAAGTAAAATGCCTTTTACAATAGGACATAGGCAACAATTCAGACAGTGACAGTGTGCAGGTTTGTGCTCAGGGAGCCCTTATGCTTTCCATCTTGCTTTAGAGCCAGGCAAGACCATGGCTGTGTGGGCACAGCAGGGCACATCCTGTCTCTGCTGGCAGCTCTGCAGCTGCAGGTGGCATCCCCAGCAGGACAGGCTGGGCTCCAGCACTGGGAGTCAGCCAGGCTCTTTCTGGATGTTTCAGGGTTTTCTATCAGCCTTTCAGTGCACACATAGAGGGCAGAGAGGGTGCGGGTTGGTGTAGAGAGTGCCCATCCATGAAGATAAGTTAATCCACAAGGATTAACAGGGGTTTGGAGTAAGGTGTAAGGATTACATATGAACTGAGGATGTGTGGTATGTAAAATTAATCTGTCCTTACTGTATGTTCCCATTTGAAATGTTTGCTTCAGAGTCATTATGTTTTGAAACTGAGTTTCTTTTCCCTGCTTGTTGTTCTTGATGTGGAAACTGGGGGACCATAACACCACCGTAGCCCTGGTCTGCTCCCGAGCCAAAGGAGTTTGGTTGTTCTTCAGACTCCCACAGGAGAGTAGAAGACACTCAGGGCATGGGCATTAAAGGCAGGTGGCAGAGGCATAGTCAGATGGTTTGCACTGGTTTGCTTTGGTTTGGTCTGGTCTGGCTTAACACAGAGAGAAATGGAATTGTGGAATAAGTTCCCTATCTGAATGCTTTTGGTGAATAACTTGCATTGAATTGGTTGTCCAGACTGCAATATCTGGAGAAGCTTTTACTCCACATAGCTGTCTTGACTGTGTCTTCACCTCATAATGGTGGACTCATAACACACGCTCCTGCCCCAGTGTATGTTAGCTTCCAAGCAGGACTCAGGTGCTTTCAGCAGCCTTTGATGAAAGGGGATTTCACAGCTGAGCTAAGCTCTTGAAAAGACCCTGAAATCCCAAGCACTAATATCTCAGTATGTAGTCAGGCAGACAGTGAGGTTTATATTCTACCACTTTAGTACAAGTGTACACTAAACATGGTCTTTTTAATGACTGAAAATCTTGGCAAAAAAGTTTTGCCAGAAAAGCCCATATGGCCTCTGTGCAGTCACAGAGGAGGACTGCTCACACCTTATTCCTGGGACCTCCTTCATAATCCTTTGAGAAAACATTCACTGCATAAAACCTCCCCCTGCATGTTCTAATGTATTGCTGTAACAGTAATCTATTATGCAGATTTTGTGGATCACATACAAATTACTGTGAAACCTGACTGTGGCTTAAAATAGACACAAGAATAATAAAACAGCAGTCATAGCAGTGAAAACAACAACAGCAATAACAATAATGGATTGATAAATTACTCCATTAAGGTCTCTCTACAAGTACTTGATAAAAAGTGTATTTTTAGTTTTCAAATTATTTAATATAATACTGTCTTTAATCCTTTATGGCTTCAGAAATATGAGTAAGGTTCATAGAATTTTACAGTCTTTTAAGATACAGAAAAATCACATTTTCATCTGAGACATCTGATGGGTTTTAAATGAAAAGAGGTAATTAGATTTGTGTTTTTCATTTTGCTGATGATTCTGTACATTAACATGCCATCCTAGAGAGGAAAACATTTATTTTTAATAATGCAACGTATCAGAGCTCTCTTAAGAGAAAATTCTTGGCACAAAAGTTTTCCTGGCAAAGTAAGCAACCTATGAGAGCACATATCCATATTGTGATGACTATATTTAGGAATTTCCTTCTTCTGGACAAGCTGAGCCTCCCGGAGAGCTGTGCCTAACTAATCCATGCTCAAAATAAAACATGGAATCTTGTTTATCCAACTTCTTAATGCAGTCCTGCTAAAAAACTTCCAAATTATTTCACGTACAATGTTCTTCTTTATTGCCTCTGAAACCAGCAGCTGTCTGTCTTTCAATTGCCTTTTTCCAGTGAAGCATTTCCAAAATTTCTATTCAGGCCCATTTCTTCTCTGCTTTCCGGCTGAGGCTCCTTTCTAAAGAGGAAGGCAAATCCTGACGGGACAAGTGACAGGATTCTGTGAATAGCTGTTAGTGAATGCCCTCCCAAGTATAAGCAATCAGATCTTTCAGAGGACTTGAAAAATGCAATGCCTCTGCCACTCTTCCCAACTGTTGCCACCTTTTTCATAATCACATGTGGTCAGAAGCATACAAGGCTGTTTTCACAGAATCACAGAATCACAGAATCACAGAATTGTAGGGGTTGGAAGGGACCTCAGAGATCATCGAGTC
>JAOWBP010000001.1:136074370-136085162 GCA_028571105.1 Tragopan temminckii | reverse complement strand
CCATCCTGATTCTCATCAGTCTCCATTTAATCCCACTTTTAATCAATCTCCTTCCCAACCACTGGTCTCACTGTTTCTACATTCTACATTTCTTTAATTTCACTTGCACTTAATTTGTCTCCTATTGATGTTTACTCTTTGCTGTTAGAGTCTGTTTTTTTTTCTGAATGCCACTTTGGATGTCACGCTGTAATTTATGCTTCTGTTTACTGGCTTTATTGGGATTGTATTTGTACCTTTTCAAAGATTTTTGTTGGATATATATAGTGGCTCTAACCTCTGTATAGAAAGCACTTTGTGTCCTCCGGGATTAAAAGTGCTATATAAAATAGAGTGTGCTATGTAAAGATTTTAATTAAATAATTTTCACAGTTTGATATTGCGAGAACATGCTCTTCTAAAGATCTTAAAGCCTTTTTTTCATTGCTTTTGTGCCTGCATTAATGGTGCATTCTAAACGACAATAGGAGTCACTAAGGAATACAAATCTAGTATTCTCTTTTCAAGCTATATATACTTTTAATGACTCACATAATACAGCAAGAGATTTCTCATTCATTTCTTTGCAGCACATGATTTGCATTGCTGTGATGTAGCTAATCAGCCATTGACGTATTCAGGGTTCACATATGCAGTTTTATTACCAGAATGAAAGCAGCATGAATCTTCATTTTGGGGTAGGTTTTTTATTGTTGTTTGTTTGTTTTTTTTTTTTTTTGTGTGTGTGTGTGTTTTGTTTTCTTATAATAAAAGACTTTTAGACTTTTCAAATATTCTTTTGTTGTTATTTATTTATTTATTTTTTTAACACATTGTCCACAGCTCTATGTGAGCCATTATTGCCTGGTGTCTGGAAAGTTCAAATGTCTACCACCTGTCATAGCATCCATCAGTCATCACTGTTTCTCTGTCAGAGCTTCACTGATTCTGAATGACCATAGCCAAGGTAAATAGAAATGTAACTGGAGAAATAAAACACACTGTAGTATTTGTTGGTTTTGTCTTCTTGGGGAGATTACTCTGCCAATGATCATGCCAAGTAAGGGCATTTTGTTCTTTTCTTCTTTTGTTTTGTCCATTTACCAGTCCTAATGTTAAGAAGGACTTTAAGCCAAATATTTACATTTCAGGTAGGTATGGCCATTTTCAATTGTTTTCAGGCTAATGCACACAATGAACTGCTTGGCAAGAAAACTAAGCAATAAGTTTACTTTGAATAAGTGTTTTAGACCTGTATACTTTAGAAAATGGTTCTCCTTGCTGTCTTATCTGCAGCAGAAGGCCATGTAAAAATATTCCTCATATCTTCTTTCCTCTGAGGTTATTCCAGATATGAGGCTTGAGCTTATGCTAACTCAAGATAGAAAGAGAATGTGTGTCATCCTGAAGTTGATGGCAAAGTTCCTGTTGGTGTCAAGAGGGCCAGAATTTCACCCAAAGAGATTTGGCACTGACTGCACTGTAGAAGAGTCAACATGGACTGCTCTGATAAGATTCTTATTTTGTCAGTGCCAGAGCATCCACCCACTCTATGTCCAAACAGGAGAAAAACCCAGATGGTGTCACATCACATTGCCATCCAGATCCATTTCAAAAGAATTTTAGAGCCAAATCTGATCAATATATTTAAAATGTTTGTCTCTAAATTTTCTGTAACACTTCAGTAGGCAGTTCCTAGGATGGACGCCAAGGTTAACTGGGTGTACAAAACAATTATCCTTAGCTGATGCATCTGGATGAGAATCCTGGCAGGATCCCTCTGTCAGTCTGTCCCCCTGTCCATCTCTCCCTGTTGTCCTCCAGGTCTGGGTGAGACATCACAAATAAGCAGAATAGGAGAGACTAGTGTCCGTGTCAGAGGAGTAAACTTTTCACAATTCAAGAATGCATCCTGACTCATATGAAGGCTATGCTGCCATCCGGAGGGACCTTGACAGGCTGGAGAGGTAGGCTGAGAGAAGTCTCGTGAAGTTCAACAAGGAGAAATGCAGAGTCCTGCAAATAGGGAGGAACAGCCCCAGGTGCCAAGACATGTCAGGGAACAAACAGTTGGAAAGCAGCTCTGCAGGAAAGGACATGGAGATCCTGGTGGACACTTGAGTGGAACATGAACCAGAAATGTGCCCTTGCTGTTAAGAAGGCTAATGATATCCTGGGCTGCATTAGGCAGAGTATGTCCAGCAGATCAAGAGAGGTGATCCTTCCTCTCTGCTCAGCATTGATGAGGTCTCAGATGAAATACTGTGTCCAGTTCTGCACCTCTCCCCAATACAAGAGAGACCTGGATATACTGGAAAGAGTCGAATGGAAGGCCACCAAGATGGCCAGGAACTGGAGCAGCTCGCCTTTGAAAAGAGGCCTAGAGAGCTGGGACTGTTCAACTGGAGAAGGGGAGGCTCAGGGGGATCTCATCAGTGTCCATAAATAGCTGAGGGGAGGGTGCCAGAGCCCGGAACCAGGCTCTGTCAGTGGTGTCCGGTGCCAGGACCAGAGGCCATGGGCACAGACTGGAGCACAGGAGGTTCCCTCTGAACACCAGGAGCCCTTCTGTGCTGTGCAGTGACGGAGCACTGGCACAGGCTGCCCAGAGGCTGTGGGGTCTCCTCCCTGGGGATCTCCCAGAGCCGCCTGCACGTGGCCCTGGGCACCCTGCTCTGGGTGTCCCTGCTGGGGCAGGAGCTGGGGAAGACGGCTGCAGAGATCCCTTCCAACCTAAAACATTCTGTGATTACGTGATACTATCAAAGCACGTTTTTTCAAAACCTGCTCCTAAGCTAAGGCTTGTTCAAGTGCCTCCCTGGACAGAAGCAGAAACAGGAACTTAGGGATGTCACTGACTGTCTGTAAGCAGCTTTATATCCTTCAACTCCTTCAAGCAAGGCCTAAAAGAATCTGGAAGGGTTTAATCAGAAGCTCCAGGCTGAGAAATTCTGGGGCTGTGCAAGTTTGACTTTCTATCTCAGTCTTGTCTCTGGAGGACAATGTATATTCCTTCGAGCAGAAGATAAAACCTGGGGATGTTTTAGGGCAGTATTGGTTTTGCTTTGTTGCTTAATAGAATTTTAAACCAATTGAAATTAAATTGAAATCAATTTGAGTTGTATATGGGATTCTAAAACATACAAGCAAAGAGGCTTTGTCGTAAGATCTGTAGTCCCTATTGAAAACAGACCTATTTTTTTTTCACTCATATACTTTTATAATTGAATAGAAGAAAGCGCATACATCTTTAAGATTTTCATTTTAACTTATATAAATTACCATAATGAGCTTCGTGGACCAGATCTTGCTTTAATTTAATCTGGGGCAAATCCAAAGCATTTACGTTTATTCTTACAGATTTCTTTTAAAGAGCAGAGCCTCACTATCCAGTGCCAGTGCTTAGAATCATAGAATCACACGGTTGGAAATGACCTGCAAGATCATCTAGTCCAGATCATCTAGTGCTTAAGTTGTTTGTAGTCAAATGCAACTCAAATTCCACCGAAAGCTACAGTTTTATTGGAAATTTCCCATATATTCTATTCTCTGTGCAAAAAGATCACTGTGTTCCTAATGGTTAATCATTTTTATAAGACTGTTCTGCATGTAATTAAATATTGTAATTACTGTTTTTGAAAGCAATCCATAGTATTTACTGTTAAGAAGTGGTGTGTGCTAAGGATATTCACATTTATATATTAAATCCATTATAGCTACATTGCTCTCAATGCTCTTGGAATCATCCTCAGCATCGTTTTGTAGCACTTGTGGTTAGGGTAAGAACAGTGTCCTCTATTGGCTAAAACAATACATCTTCCATCCTTGGATCCCAGCCGATGGTTGTGTAACCTCGTGATTAATGTTAGCTGCATAGGAGGCAGATATTTCCCCTTCTGCTGAGTTTGTACTCCTGCTGACATTACTGTTTTCCATCTCTTCCTGTAGATAATGGTTATATATTTTTCCACAACAAAAACAAAATGGGGCCAAACAAAAAAATCATTCAGACATATCACCACATATATAATATAGCTAAATTACTATATGTCAAATGATTGGTCATGCCTTTTATCACATAAGAGAAATAAAAGGGCCCTGTTACACAGAGATGCATTTTCCCTATAGGTATGAAGTAAGATTTTCAAAATCAAACAATGATTTTTCCATGTTTCATCTCTCAGATTTCTTGCTAATTACAAAAAAACTCCTCAAAATTCCCACCCCTATAAAACTGAACATCAGACACTAAAAAAGCAAGGGAATCGAAATCAGTATTACCAGGCAGTATTACATCTGGCCTGATTTCCTGTAGTCCTGCTTTCCCCCTTCTTATTAGCAGCATGTACTCCTATCTGTAGCTGAGCATTTAGTACCATGTGGTACTGTGTGATTTTTACCCGCAGCTCCTGTTACCGCCAGATGCTACTCTGACCTTATAGCAGTTTGCAGATACTCCCTGGACAGAAGTGTGAACCATGTAAATTTGTGCTCTCTATCAGTGATACGTATACGTTCTTGTGTTTTTTTTTAATCCTCAAGACTTAGAATATTGTTACCACTTTGTGAGAAACTTATCTCCAACAGTTCATGATTGCCATGGCTCTACTTCTTGCAAGGAGGAGGTGCAGTATTTAGGGAAAACAGATTATTTTAGAATAAGCTTGCTTAACATTGTGTATGTTTTCTTGCTTGTGACATTTTTTCCAGAATCTTGATTTTTCTATGTTTTGGAAACAACCTATAAGAAATATCTTTCTAATTTTCTTATTGTTGTTCTCATGAAGTGGGACTCATATTTCTTACCGTCAAATACACATGTACACATCTGAACTAGTCCAGACGCCCTATATAATCTGTAGAGAGAAACGGGTACAAGGGCATAAATCATCTGACCACCTGGCCTTGGCATGTCTGACCATCTTCTTTCACTATGAAGGGAACCCCAAAGGACCCAAAGAACTGAGGTAGGTATCTGTATAATACCTCTGCAGTTTGACGAGACACATCTTATATGCCACCTTCTTCTCACTTCTACTTTTTTTTTGGTCTTTTGCATGCACAGTTATTACTGGATAGTAATGAAGACAACTTGGCCAGCTTGGCTCTAATTCTGGTTTGAATATTAAGTTTAACAGGATGGCAATGGCTGCTCATGGACACCTGTGCTGCTAACAGATCTCATAGTCCCCGGCCCAGCTTTGGCCCTACCTACTCACACTCTCACAAGCAGCATTGAGGTGCATCTCAGTAAAAGCAAAAACCAAAGATTGTTCCCAATAGACAAAATGGATGAGACCTTCTCATCTGGGAGAGGAAGAGATTCTAGTCATATGAATGCTAAGTGCATCATCTCATTTGTCCCCATGACCAGAGTATGCTACCTGCCGTATGTTATTTACTAGCATAGATATAGCCTGTGTGTCTCCATCTGTAAGTATAAATATGTTTCCTTGGCTCATACATTAGACAAAATTCTCCTTTCTAACTCACTGTTTGATCCCTTACATTTCATCTGGCTAAATACTTCTTTTCCTAATAAGGCTTTCTGTTCGTATGTAAAATGTTTTGGATTAGGTAGTTATTTACTGACATCTCTATAGGAGGTGGTAAATTGTTGACATTACATATCAAGACAGTTATTGTTGCTTATGTAACACTATCTAATGTCTGTTGCAACAGAGCAGCAGTATTTTTCTGTGGGAGTACTGTCACTTTGGAAAAGCACCCTAGTAGTTTATTTTTCAGTACGACATCTGCCTTTTCTCTTTCATACATTTATGGATTTACGTAACGCGTTCACCCAAGTGATTAATCTGTATTGTGTGTTTTGAGGGAAAGCAAGTATTTGACAACTCTTTTATTTAATTGTGTGTAACTTCAAGTCTTTCAAAAATTTTGTCTTTAATAAAAGGGAATTCTTTAGAATCTCACTTTTTGTCAGTTGCTATTTACCCTTTTGTCCCCCTGTCTCCTGGTGCAATTCAGGAATAGAAAACCAGACTGAAAGATGGTAGGTAAGTTTGCTGTCTCTCAGCATTTCAAAGCCCTAGACCTGGGTCGAGGCATGATTTTTCCAAAAGCTCATTTCAAGGCATGGAGATGAACTGAGTCTGAAATCTTTGGAATAAAATGACAGAGGGTCATAGAAACACCGCGCTGAAGCCAAATTCTTGTCAAACTATTTGGGTCTATGCTCAATCTGGGTCACTCTAACAATGTTTGACAAGCTAGACATGTTCTGTAGAGTTAATTTCCCAGCTATTTTAGTCCATCAAAACAGTCACTGTCTGGGACACAAGATCCAGTGTTAGCACTTCACATTTGATCTCTCAACTCCCACAAGGACAGTCTCAAGTTCTTAGTAGTGTGTCTCTGTACAAAACCGGCTCTGTGATTGCAAGCACTTATTTCTTGGTACACAGCTTGGCCTGCAGGATAGCAGGGTATCCTCCACATTTCTCTCTCTGTTTGTTAGAGCAAATTAGTAGAGCACTGTAAGCACTACTCGGATATACAATTTAAATAGGTCAACTTCTCTGAAAAAGCTGCTGAGTTCTCTAGTGATTGGAAGCAATAATCACTATTCATGAGACTTGCAGTATCACTCAAAGACCTTGTTTAGATCAGACAGATCTATTGTGCCAGCTACTCTATGGAGACAAAAAAAGTACCTCACCTGAAGTCTTCACAACCAGAATTTGGAGTAGGCAAAGTAACAGGAGTAGAAAAAAGGCATGAAAAAATGTAACAGTGCGCAGCTTGAGACATCTCTTAGAATGCTTCACCTTTATTCTCCTTCCCAATCTAATGTATGAAGCTGAATTGTGCTGATACAATCCACCTTTTGTAGATGGCTATATCTGAAAGATGGTATGACTGCTGTGATATCTTGGTCCAGGTGGGTACTGGTCTTTCCTGATAGCAGTTCATGACTCTGCCATTTATGCATGGCAACTAGTTTCCTTCCCAGGTGGGAGTCAAAGCTCTTTACCTCAGGGGGAAAGGGGAGAGGGTGTGGAAAGATGTGCCAATGACCCACTTTTTTCCTATATGCCTGGTCAGTTTGAACAGATGAAAGATGATAGGAACCTATGAAAAGACGTCCTTATTCCTCCTAATGCTTCTGGGTAGGCCATGAAGCTTAGATGCATGATGCCTCCAAAGTATTTAAATTTATGACCTACTCATTAATAGTGTAATCTTCACTGAGAGTGGTGAAGCACTGTTTGAATTGCAAACAGTGCTTCTCAAAACCAATTAGCCATATGTGTTGCTTACACCTTAAAGAAGCTCTAAAAACTTGGTAACAATGCAGAAAACAGCAACAAAAATTGTTGTGGAATAGAGAAATGCTTATAATGAGAGATGCAAGAACTTCTCTTTACACAACACTAAGAGGCAACCGACATTCAAGTTATTATTATTTTTCTTAACCTGTCAAAGAAAGACATGATAAAGCCATTGAATGCTTGTTAACGTCAATCAAATTCAAGTTAGGAATAAAACATGGATTTTCAGCAGCAAAGATTATAAACACAGGAGGACTTGTCTTGGATGTCCTCAAGGGTGTTTTGGTTTAAGATAAGCCTCAGCCAGACTGTATGATGAACTTCAAATTGGGGGGAATTAGAGGAACATTCCATACCTGATTTAGAGGCATTAGCCACATCATCTTTGAGATTCTCTCCAACATTTGGATTTGATGGAGTCTAAGGTTTTCTGTCACAGAGAACAATTGTGTGTGAGAGCAAAGAGTGAAAGAACATTCTAAAATGCTCATGATATTCATGGTGATATTACGTACAACATGTCCTCCTCATCCTCAGTGGGGCAAAGGGAGCAGACAGTCTGAATAGTTGAGACTGTAAACTCTTTTTTTTGTGGGTGACAGCTATGCCACAGAAGTAGGTATATTTTCAGCATTTGATTCTTGATTTACAAGAGGAGGAGGACCTGTATTTAAATAATATTTCCTTATGTACATGAAAACTGTAATCTATACAGCAGATATTTTAGAAGATACATACAATCCCATTCTGAGTTATACCAGTCTAAGACAGGAGTCCTGAGGAGTAGTTCCAGATTTATGTTTGAAAACCACAGCTTTCTTTCTGTATTTTGAGTCCTAAACCCATGCAAATCAACAAGTACAAATCATGTATGCTGCAGCCTGACTGCTGAAACTAACAGCAAAAAATCCAGAATCACTGCCAAAGGCAATTTTCCAGTGTATGTTTGATACACTGCACAATGGACACTCTGCCAATAGTACCCAGCATATGAGGAAAGTGATATAAATGTCTGATAACAGCTATAAAGATGAAGCACTATGTAATAAAGACCAGAGCTGTGCTGAACAAACCAGTTGAGAACAGCCCACACAGGAAGCAATGAGAGGTCATCACAAAATTATGCTCTACATCAGAGAGAGAGAGGATAGCAGAGGAGCCCAGTGTGAGGTTTTTTCAAGTGCACTGAGGGGAGTACCTTAAAATTCAGAGATATAAAATTGATAAAGAAGTGGTGTTTTGAAGAAAAGGAAAACACTTAGAGTTTATGCAAACTCAGCAATTGAACTGAGTTGTGGCTGACATGAAGGGCACTGATATTGCCTTGATTTAAGAATTTCTTCAGTGTTGTTTTTGTTGCTGATATTCTTGAACTAATAAACCTTAACAGTTCAGCTTTCATAAGAGACGAGAGGCAAATCACGATCTTTCCATTTGTATTGATGGATGTTCTCTACAAAGACTTACATCAATCTGAAGTACTTACTGCAGAATGTAATGAAGTCCTGCAGAACAACTGAGAGGCACTTGAGTAAATAGCATTACTCACATTTCTCTGACAATGAGTGAAACAGATATAGGTAAAGGTTTTACTGTGGCCAGTAAAAAAAAAAAAAAAAAAAAAAAAAAGAAAAAAAGAAAACAGACCTTCCTGTTCTCAACTTTAAAAGAAAAGTTGATCAATACAGCATAGAAGATCTTACTACAGGTTTGGAACAAAACTGTACAATGAAGTATAGAAAATATTTTTTAATGATTCATCATCAGAAAGGGAAGATGGTTAGGGCTCTGAAGTGATCCGTCTCAGGATCTGTTCAAAATTTTCAGAGCTGTATGACTATGACAATTTCAGACCTTTAAGACTGACAATTTGTAAATGATGTTGAACTGGAAAGGGCAGCAAAATTTTTGGAGAAGATTCTTTCCAAAAAATCTTGACAAATTGGTTCAATGAGCAAAAATAGAATGGATGGACAGCAACAAGGGTAAGCTTCACTCAGGCAGTGAAAGGTGCAAGTTCTGAAACAGGATCAACAGACAGCTGTCATTACAGGAATATCTGAGAGGCTTAGAGAAATGAAGCTAAAGCCGTATCAACAACATGGTGGCTATTACAAAGAAGCAAGCATGAAGCTAGGAACTCCAAAGCGGAGAAAGGCCTGGAAGGCAGGTGAAAAGGAAGCACACATGAATTTAATTCAGAATGGTGATTTTTCTTGGAGAAGAGAAACTAATCACATTTCTGAAGGGATAGAACTGGAGGTACAACCAGGATCATATTCAGGAAAGATTAACCTCTGTGGGCCCAGTGTGAGTGAAGCATTTTGAATCTGCTGGGCAAATATAAGAGCACTGCTGGCTCATGTTGAGTTTCTCATCAACCAACACCCCCAAGTTTTTCTCTTCAGAACTACTCTCAATAAACTCATCACTCAGCCTGTATTTGTGCTTGGGATCACCCAGACACAAATGCAGGACCCTGC
The DNA here is from genome assembly GCA_028571105.1 of Tragopan temminckii. NCBI lineage: Eukaryota > Metazoa > Chordata > Aves > Galliformes > Phasianidae > Tragopan > Tragopan temminckii. Next base: position 136,075,408 of record JAOWBP010000001.1, on the reverse strand, counting down.
ACCTGGCCTCATTGAATTTTATGAGGTTAACATAGGTCCACCTCTCGAGCCTGTCAAGGTCCCTCTGGATGGCATTCTTTCCCTTCAGCATATCAACTGTACCATCCAGTTGGGTGTCATCTGCAAGCTGAAGATGCACTCAATCCCACTGTCCATGTTGCTGACAAAGATGTCAAATAGTGCCATTCCCACTACTGACCCCCGAGGACCACCATTTGTCACTGGTCTTCACCTGGAGATTGAGCTGTTGGCCACAACCCTTTGAGTGTACCATCCAGCCAATTCTTTATCCACTGAGGTCCATCCACCAAATCTACGTCTCTCCAAATTAAAGACAAGGATGTTGCGTGAGACAATGTCATATGCTTTGCACAAGTGCAGATGGGTGATGTCAGTTCCTCTTCCCTTGTCCACCAATGCTTTAACTTCATTATAAAAGGACACCAAATTTTTCAGGCACAATCTGCACTTACTGAAACCATGCTGGCTGTTTTCAATGCGCCTTAGCATAGTTTCCAGAAGGATCTTCTCCATGATCTTGTTGAGAATAGAGGTGAAAGTGACTGGCCTGACTGGCCCAGGTCTTCCTATTTTTCCTTTTTAAAAATAATCAAGGAATGGAAATTCTATAATAACCTTCCTTAATGCTTAAAGTAGGATGTGGCCTAGGGTAGTATAAACAAGTAGTAATTCACAAGCCTAAAAAATAGGTTTGTTTTCCTCCATTTCACACAGTGCTAAAGTATGAGCCAAACCTGTTTATGAGGATGTGGATGGCAGGAGGCCCAGTTCTGGTATTCAGCTAAGCAAAGCAGACTTTCGCCCATATCTTGAATACCACATATGTGAATTGTCAAAAGCGTACTTTAAAGGGGAAACAATTCCTTGGCTTTCGTATTTTCTGGCTTCACTTGATGGAGAAAGTTGCTGGAATTTCCAGCTCCAGCCTGGCAAAGTTAGCTAGCTCCACCCTGGAGTGAGAAGATCTGACTGCATCACTTTTCAAAAGCATGGATGCATATACTGAAAAGCCTAGAA
>JAOWBP010000001.1:136061135-136074219 GCA_028571105.1 Tragopan temminckii | reverse complement strand
TTGGAATATAAGAGAGTAATACAGAGCTACCTGTTTTCCATATTGTGTTGTATACGATTGGTAAATCATTTCCAACACACCCTGAAGCTGAAAGGCAGATTTTAATGGCACTGTATTGCCATACAGGCAGATGCTTCTAGGTTTTATTGACTAAAGCCCCCAAATCCTGGCTTATGTGAAGGGCACACTGTAAAAGGTCAGAGAGGTCTCTGAAAGAGAACAGCGTATTTTAGTCATTTGAAATTTGTTGTCAGGAAACAAAGCTGGTATCAAAGGGCTAAAAATGAAGGTCAGTCATTTCACATTTGGAACCTAAAGCAGACTTCTGGATGGACTGGTGACCATAATCCAGAATCTCCTGATCTAGAGAAGACATCTTTAATACAACAGAATAAAATAAAAACAAAATAGCTGTGTGCGTGTATCAGAACTTGCTGGTTAGTGAATACAAATTTGCACTTTATGACAGCAGGTTTCAGAAATGCAGAAAGTGCAAAAGCAGAGCTGTTTCGCTGTGTAATCAGGTGTAATATTTCTGTTGAGTTGGAAAAGTATTCTCAAGAGGACTCCCAGAATTCTGCAGCACAAATCATGCTGGTATTGAGGGTACAGGCACAGTTTGACCTCATTTACTTCAATAGAAAAAATGAGCATGGATTTTTTCTCTGGTTATTTAAATGGCAGCCTCCAAAGCTGAACTGCTAGTTTTGTAGCACAGAGAGGAATCTTTCTGGTAACTTCTTCTTAATAACTGATTCATAATTAGATAAATATATACATTTTACTCGCTGCTAAGCTCACAATAAAATGAAACACAGTCTTAGAAAGTTCCTTTCTTCCTGAAGATTACTGCAAAATAACAAGTTTAGTGTTCTCCAAGAAAATAATGTTCCTGTACATTAAAATCTCTGCACTATTGTTATCTGGAGAACCTTATTATAATGAAAAACCTGAACTCTCTGGTATTGATAAAAATGTATATTTATGTCTCTGTCATTGGATAAACTGCCCCAGATAATTTTCTGATGCTGCAAAGGAGCTGTCAGAGCTGCAGAAGTCTGAAGGGAACATGGGTTAATGAAGAGCTGGAGTCAAAGCCTGAAAGATTTGAGATAACTCTGTGCTTGGCAAACACATCAAGATACTGCAGACATGCCCATCTGCCCCCAAAGCAGACTGTTGCCTTCACGAGCCTCTTGCTGTTACAGCTCCTCCAGCAGTACCAGTCTGAGGATGGACTCTACATAGAGATTGGAAGGACCAGTTCCAGCTTAAAATTAACACCTTTTTTTAATAATGGGTCATATTTAACCATTAAGCCATTTCCATTCTTCCTAATGCCCTGTCCTACCTTTTCTCCTTTAGTACTTCTTTTACTCGTGACTCATTAACCTTATGTCAGAGTAAGGCAAGAAGCTACCCGGTACGCTGAGTGCCAGTTCCTTCCTACTGACACACACAGCCAGCAATGAAGACTAAGAGCCATCTCAATTGCTTTGCTCTTTTTGGGGCTATTCATGTCCACGCAGTTTTTATTTCATTTCCTGTGAGCTTGTATTAACCAAAGCACACTCGCCCTGCAGCACTGTGAACATAAGCAAAATAAATGTGTGAAGCTTCTGGCCTTTTTTTAAAGCTGTGTGCTATTCGTCTTGCTGAAACAAACATATAAACACACAGCAAACCCTGCTTGGCAAAACACATCCTCAAGGTGAAACCTTATTTTGCTAATGCAAAAGCAACAAAGGAACCATCAGTGCTGTGAAAGTGAGTAGATGTAAGAGCTAAGTAGATCTGCAAGGTTTTCACAGCTGACAAGGATTAATGTGAAAGAAATTTGAAGGGAGATTATAAGCAGGAGGGAAACCAACATTTTACATGGACAGACAGTGATAGTATAAGGGGGAATGGCTTTAAATTAAGAAAGGAGTTTTTTGGGTTAGATGTCACGTGGAAGATTTTCATAGAGAGGGTGGTAAGGCCCTGGCACAGCTGCCCAGAGAAGCTATGAGTGCCCCATCCCTGGAGGCAATTAAGGTCAGGTTGGATGGTGGCTCTGCCCTTGGCAGGGGATTGGGGCTGGTTGGGCTTTGAGGTCCGTTCCAAGTCAAGCCATTCTGTGATTCTATAATTCTATGAGTCTATGATTCTGAATTCTGCCTAAATTCACTTTTTTTTTTTTTTTTTTGGTCCCATGGATATCGAATACTCTGGTAGCTACAATGTGTTTTTGGGGTATATGGGACTTTTGGCCCTAGATTAAGAAGAGGATTTCCCAGCTTAACTGACTCAGTGCTGATGTTTTTGAGCTGACATTTTCCTCACCAATACTTCTTTGGAAGCAGCTTCCCATCATAATCCACTGTCTCCCTTCTGCCTGCTCCCAGTGAGGCAGGGCTAACATCCAGCATACACGCTGGCAAACTCAGGCAGATGCAGTTGCACTGTATTACTCCATGTAGCATATCAGAAACTTTTCATTTTCCCTCTGGAGACATTTCTCTGCTACCCCAGGGCACAGCATACTCCAAAAAAGGCTTGAATTTATCAGTAAAATAACCAGCAAATTCCTCACAGCTAGAGAGCCTCTCTGCAGATGGCTGTAGTGGAATTGAACCAGCTGCATGCCACCTGGAACCATTTCACCGCAGCAATTTGGAGCAAAGGAGAAAATTCTCCTCTTTTTTAAATCTCTCTTAAAAATATCACAGTAATAGTCCCATTTGCTGGATCCAGAGATTTGTACCAGTTGTTCTCTGGAGGCCTTATTTTTTTCTCACATGTTATTTTCTTCTGTAAGTGGTGAACTCCAGCACCTTCAGAGAAGAACCAGTGGCAAAGAGAACTCCCAGGTCCAGGCACTCATGGACAGAGCTGTTTCCCTGTGTAACTGATTAAGGTCATTGAGGGAGCAGTCATACTGTGAGTATGTTTCTGAGTGGATCTTGTTTAACAATCTTTTCCATTCACATAGTCTAGAATGTAATATTTACCTAAAAGCAGAAAGACCACTCCCATCCCAAGCTGCAGCCAGTTATACCTCAACTAATTAAAATAAGCAAATCCAAACATTTCTGCTTGTATCCTGATTCTCTGCTACTGGGATTTCCTTCATTTCAGCCTTCCCAAAGGTGGCATTAGGAGGTCTAGGAATCAAGAGACGTTGACATTGTGAATGTTTCCCTGGAGAGTTATCTGGCATTTTCTTTCAAAATCAGGATGCTTAGCAGGCCTAGGACAGAGAAGTGAGAACTGCACCCATCGGTACTGCAGATGTTATAAATACAAATGGATAGTCAAAGGTTGTTAATTTTTATGTGCATAAAATGCACACATGAGAAGAATATAAACCAACTATAAAACAGATGCATGGCTTCTTCCAACGCTGTGCTCGTAATATTATACTGAATGCTAAGAAGTTTTCTTCTTTGCCCTTATTTATTTATTTGCTTTCTAAATGTTTGTGCATAAATTCAGCTCTTATTAAAGCTGCAATTGGTTGAAAGCACTGACTGCAATAAGCTCTTAAAGAGGTTGGCTCTGCAAAAGCATTCCCCTTGACATCTCTTGGAATGCATCTTTATTCCGGTCTGAGACGTTCCTTTGATTCCAGTGGGACTGCCTGCATATCCCCCTTTAAAAACAAAACAAACAGCAAATCCCTCTGGTTCCCTTGGGACTGAATTAATCTCTCATGTCTTTGTGGAAGGAGAGCATCAGATCTTTTTATGTTCTGAATGTTGCAAGCTTTCCACTACAATGATTTTTCTAGATGTAATGCTGTTTTGGAAAAATAAATAATTTTCTGAGGAAGTCAGGCTTTCCTTGTTACACCATCCTGCCTTCCTAATCTTTGTCTGAAAAAGAAGTACATTCCTCATATATTGGATTTAGTCCAAATTGGCTTTTTTGAAAAATAAAACACGATGTTCCACTGAAATATTTTGATGTGAGCAGTTTGAGGTTAAAACAGTGGGGATTTGCTTTTTAACGGACTCTGTGTCTCCTTGTTGTGCACTGGGCTCTTCTGGTGTGCCTCATCCAAGGGGAGACGGAAGCTCTCAGGCATTGCAATGGCAATGTGCACCATGGCTCCTTGGGCAGATGCACTTCAATGTCACCTTAATTTAAAATAAAGCCTTTCAACTGGGAAACAGCAGAACCTTTTATTTCTGTGTACTAGAAAGAATACTTCAGAGAGCTTTCAAATCTATTTTCAGAGCTTGTTCTGCTCTTTCAGCTTTTTGACCTTATTCAAAAGGAAAGAAAGTGTCAGAGCTGGTAGAAAAGGAATTCCGGTTTTTGTTCCGCTCTAGTTCAGCGTCTGCTGTGCAGTGCAAATGCTCACCAACCCCACTGTCCTTACCCAAGAACAACAGGGAGTTTGGGGAAGCTGTGAGTTTTGCTGAAGGAACTGAGAGTTTGGCTGTGAGCACAGATAAATATATAATGCAAAATCACACTGATAGGCTATGCTGGACCACCATTCATTCTCTTTTTCCATTCTCACCCTTGAGAATGGAAAAAGTCTTGAAACTTCATCTAAATGGCTGTCTGAAAATAGTCATTTCCAGCTGAAGAGTGAACTCTAGGGTAAATAACATTCACCTCATATTTTTGGGAAGAATAATTTTCTCTGCTGGTAGAATAAAGGAGGTCAAATCCATGTTCTACAGGTCAGTGTTGTTGGTTGGATGGATTTTTTCCTCCTGTATACCTATGAATGAGATTTTAGTAGTTGGCCCACTGAGGTATTTATTACCTGACAGAACTCCGAGATCTCAGAATTAAAGGACAAGAGGCCTGATCTCATCTCCAATGTTTAGATTAATGAGAGTGTAAGGATGAGAGCACAACAGCACAGCTGTTCTTGTTGCTGAATGCAGGAGTGCAGTAATGATGCACACTCTTACTTGTCATTTTTGTTAAACAATAGTTAGCACCACAGCCTATAATATTAATTTTTTACTCAGATAAAGTACGTTTAGTTATCTGGAGGTGAATAATACCTGTAACTTGCTTAAAATAAATACAAATCCAGTCAGCTCTGTCTTTATACCTGACTAAAGGCCTCAGGTGTTCAGTTTCTGCAAGGAATATACATTAACATGAATAACAAAATCAAATCTACGGTTTGTGTATCAGGAGAATCTGCTGCATTCCGCACATAGCCCTTACATACTCATTCCTCAAGTGAATTTCAGCAGAAGTTCTTCCTGATTTGAAGTAGCAGTAGTTTTAACAAGTTTGTCGTGATTTTCTTTGAAGTACTACAGGTGATTTTTTTCTTTAATTGTACGTGGAATTTTATAAACATGTTAAAAAAACACACTTTGTAAGGAGCACAGAAGTTGGGCCCAGCTGGTCTGCAGTATGTGAAAGCACTCTGGGAATGGTTCTCAGCACTTTCCATGACCATAGATTTGTACACTTTCCTTCAGGTCCCCATCATTACTGAAGCTCAAGTATGTGAATTACCGTTTGCCCTGTTTGCACAGAGATTCATGGAGATTAGCTAGCTAACCTGCATTCGAGAGTAGCTCTGTTGTGTATATCCAGGATGTTATGCAAAATGTTTATCTGGAATACATATTTGTCTCACTTAACTACAGACAACACAGATTGTCCAGCCCTGAAGTTACTACAGCTGAGACAAGCCTGACTTAATACAAAGCTGGGATGCACGTTGGGTTGATATAACATAGAGCCAAGATTGTAATAACAGACCATAGGAATCCCTGCAGTTAATTCTTGTTTCAGAAAACAAACAAACACACACACACACATACAAACTTGAAACAACAACAAAAAAGCAAAACAAATCACCTAGGATTCAATTTAAAAGAGTCAGCATGAAAGAACTGATCCTCACCCTTGATAAGTCATAGAATCATAGAATTGCTCAGGTTGGAAAAGACCTTAAAGGTCATCAAGTTCAACCACAACCTGACCATACTACCCTAACCCTAACAACCCTCCACTAAATCATGTCCCTGAGCACCACATCCAAATGGTTTTTAAACACATCCAGGGATGGTGACTCAACCACCCCCCTGGGAAGCCTATTCCAGTGCTTAACAAAAGACATTCTCTTCCTTAATTATTCAAAATTAAAACACTGTACTTCAACTTCACCCTTCAATAACCAAAGGTTATATCCCCCAAGGTCCCGTATGAACTATGACTGTATCACTGTTTGCCTTATTTTCAGTTGATGGTGTAGGCAGACGTCCTGAACCCTTAACCGTACAAACTGAAACCTAAGTCATCATTCAAGTTATGGGTGGAATTAGTCTCTTTTAAGTTAAGATATCTATCAAGTTGTCAGCTCATCTAAGCTAGACACCAAGACTTCAGTGAATAGAAAATAGGTGTCAGCATGGGTAGAATGAGTTGTCTCCTCAGTCTACCATTAACTAGCAGCAGAGCTACACAATGACCTTAAACTAGATGCCTAACTTGTAGACAAGTAAATCTAAGGTAAGAATGAATTTATACAGCATATCAGAAGCCCCAAATCATTTTTTAATGGATGATTTACAAAAATGGGGTAGCTTCTCAGTCCTTTTCATGGTGCTTTGTTATCTAGCAACTGAGAAAGAATTTGCAGACTTCTAGGAAAATTCAAATATGCCTGTGGGTTTAGAAGAAGCCTGGGCAAGATTTGCAGCAGAAAATTACAGTGATCAAAATAATCATAAAAGTAGCTCTATAATCCAAGTTTCTGCACATCCATAACAGAGCATCTCCAGCACAGTGATATTAAATATTCAATTTCTAGATTTTGAGTTATTTGTTTTATTTATTTATTTTTTGCTGCTACTGTGATGCTGATAATCAAGTTTACAGATAAATATAAAGTCTTTCTGCTGCAGTTAATTTTCTCTTAACCTTACAAGCAATAATAAAAAAGGACAAGCTACTTAACAAATCAGCAAGGTTCTTTCCTCTCATTTACATGAAAAAAAGCAATTCAAATGATAACGTCATGCCAGCTAGACTTCCGTTGGAAGGGGCATCTTTCATGATGAGATAAAAGTGTCATTTCAGGCACTGACAAAGCTTTTCCTGTGGTCTCTACAAAAGAACCTCTTATCTTATCAGTGAACACAGCTGTAAGCTTTATAAATATATTCTGTGGCTGCCCAACTCTAGCTCCTATTGTAAAACCCAGCGGTAGAAAACTGATATGCAAATGTCTGTACAGCTTCTTGTCCTTGGGGTAAGTATGGCAGCTTATCAAGAATTTAGCGATACTTAGAGATTACTTGCCAAGCTGTTCTCCATAACATGGATGAGGGGAACTCATGTCCCATCACAGTTATTGAACGCTGAGTGTATGACTTAAGTGCAGTTATGTGGAAAGCTCTGGGAGGAAGGAACACAAGGATAAGTAGGAAGCCATAGTTTAAGACTCCTATACAGGGATAAAATTGTCTTACTGTTCTCACTAACCAATCCTTATGTTTTTCATTGAAGGTCTTCATTTGTCTTGTTTTGCCTTCATTCCGGAGACTGATATTTATCATCCACAGAGCCCACCTCTTCCCCAGTCTGCACTCTCCAGAGAGAATCCTATGGAGATGTGGCTTGTGTGTTGTCTGTAGGAACATGATGAATGCCAGCTTCGCAAGCAAACTTTAGCAGTCCACATCTTGGCTCTGTCGCTTTCTTTGTTTCCCATTCTGGGCCTTGCACCTAAGCACACTGCTGCTCCTTCCATACTGGATCCCAGCTTGTCCTCAAAGACACAGCCTGTCCTCATTTTCCCAGGTGTGAAGGAACGCCTGTTGTGCAGCTTCTCTTCAGAGAGACTGTGCTTCTCTTCCCCTAATATATGCATTGCTGCAAGTCCAATGCATAACAGATCTTCTGTTAAACATACACGATAGCAACACTTCCATAGTGATTTGTAAGAATACAAGGATTCCTATAGAGAAAATACATCTTTCAATCTAAATGGAACATAACATCCTGAAAATTCAGCTGCCAGCCTAATTTGAATTGCATAACAGAGCTGTCTTTTAAGGAGATTCATCTCATTTCAGTGCTGCTATGGAAAAGTTGTGCATCCAATGTGTGTCACCTGAGTGTTTCTCCATGCAATGTAGAGAAATAGCTATTTATAGAGGACTGGGCACCTCAATAACTCGGAGACACTCTGTAAAGGCAGGACTGGTCTCTCTCTGCAGTGTCTGTATACTTACATTCTATGGTAAAACCTCAGTTATTTTTAGGGGGTGTTGTCCCATTTTCCACTGGGGAAAATATTTCCACAGTTTCTAATTTTAAGTGCTTAACTCTAGTGCCTAGGAGGCTGCAACCTGTGATTCTACAGAAAGAGTTGTGGAATACATGTCTCCCCTGGATTGCCCTCTGGAAAAACCCATCATTCTCCCTTGATAATGCAGAAAATGAATTTCTTACCCAGGTACTCAGAATTACATGTCACTTAAGTATCTTAATTATATGCCAACTTGGACACATCACTTTTTGCCAATAGTACATGGATGAAAACTTTTTTGGGTAGCAAATAAAGACACAAGTGCTGTCCAGAGTTTGGTTGTATACTTTGTTGTTTTTTTTGGCTTTACCTTGCTACAAGAGAGTCCTAGTTTCTCAGACACGTAGGAGAGCTCCCTGCAGTGTCTGCTATGGGTGATTAGGTACAAGTGGGAAGGAATCCAGCCTTCATGCTGCATTACAGGGCTAACAGTTTGTAAAATCTTGTAGTAACACCATGTGCCTAGACTAAACCTGGCAGCCAGAGATACCGCGACTCCAGATTGCCACAGTGCTCAAACAAGCAAACAACAAATACAACAAACAAATATGCCATTTAGAGCAGAAAGCTTTTTTTGTATCTTGAATAGTCTGAGAGGGAGCATCATTTTGCTGAGAAGTATAACACACCATGCTATGCTTTCTTTCGAGAATAAAATCTCCATCACTGAGTACCATCAAGGCAGATGGCAGATGGTTTGTTCAGAAAAGTTCATCAGTAACTTTGTCCTCCCATTCTCAGTACAGCACCGGGCAGTCCTGCAGCTCCAGACTTGCAGATTCAGGTTGTGTATTGCTCTCCTGACACTGCTTGTTGTGGTTCATACATGCAAAGCGAGCAGAAGATGGCTTTAGTGTACAACAGTGATTGCATTCAAGTGAAGATGGCAGTAATATTGAAGACTATGATGGAATGGAAAAGCCTGAAACAAGCTGCAGTATTTCCAGCCATTCAAGTGGTCATATTTACCTTTTATTTTAGCATACAAAGTTAAGAGAGAAATTAAAAAATGAGCTTTGCCATCCTTTTGGCATATGCATAACTTACCACTTCTGCAGCAACTTTTACACCTAGAATAAGATTTTTTCAGGTTCCAAGCTCAGAATGTGGCTATTTTTATGAGCATCTGTGAACTTCAAAAGCCATTAGAGAGCAGTCATACTGCAAGGAATGTAGAAAGCAGATTTTGTACCTCATTAATATTTTCCTGTTTTGGACTTTTTCCCATCCTGCCGAGGGACTCCTGATGTGCTTTAGACTCATTTCACTTTCTATAACCAATTTAATAATTTGTGACACAGAGACATTTGCCTCAATCTGTATGTGTGCCCCAACCTTTAGGTTCTAGAGACAGATGCTTTTTAACCTAGTTAATATTATTCTTTATGTACAAAAAATGGAACTGCTCCAGGTGGAAAGAAATGTACATCAGAAATTGATGGTTCCTTATGAAGAGGATCTATTTTATCAAGTAATTTCTGCCTGTCCCTACTCTGTTTCTGACTATATTCTGACAGTTCTACATTTAGAAAATATAGAATCCAAAAAAAGACATTTTTTCATGAATTGATGATGGGCTTATGAAATCAAGGACTGCTGCCAAATTCTAGTAGAAATAGGAATTTTACTATCTTGGTGTAGTATCTAATCTGGATTTTATGGTAGGTGAAAACAGATTGGCTTAAATATAAGAACAGGAAAACAATGAGACAGCAGGCAGCTGTTCCTTAATGACAATGTGCCCCCTTTAAATGACAGCATCTCTTTTGGATTGAGCAACACCAACAGATTTTGCTTTCGGTTGCAAATCTCTGTGTAAGTACACAAAGCAACTAAAGAAGGTAAAGGCTACACAGCCGAGGTCAGCCATTCTCCAGTTATCTGCTGTCAAGATTTCTTGTACCATCTGCTGAAACATCATACACAGGCATCACACACCAGCCTGACTGAGATGTAGGGTGATCCTACAGCACAATTCTGTGCTAACTACAGAAATTAAAGGAAATGGAAAATAAAAGGTGTATGTTGTTAAGAAATATCTTTATGGCATTTAGACTTGAAATCCAAGTTTTACAGTGTATAATGTACTGTCCAGGCTCAAGGGGTAGGTGGGAAAGTAATGGAGCAGAAAAGCCTATCCAGACTTAAGAATTTCCAGGCTGGAAATTCCCATTTTGGCGGTTATCTAAATCCCCTATTTCCTAATTGTTTTAAGAAAACAACGTTTTACAAAAAATAAGGCTGGGAGAAAAATGATCTCTTGTAAAAAGAAGGCTTTAGAGGCAGAGAAACTGTAACAGCAGCTGTACTGGAGAGACCTGTTGCCTTCATGAATCTGAATCTCTCATTTTCCAGGGGATTTTCAAGACAGAGCAAAAGGTACACCTCCTCTGATGTGCATTTTAGTAACAGCTGAAGTTGTGTTTAAGCATCTATTGTGGATAAATGCATCCAAACTTAGATATTAAAAGTATTTCCTAACTTTCTAAGAAAAGCTTTGTCTCTCTCTCTATGGCTTTACTTGCACTGCAAATATAGTACCAGACTTAGCCCAACTCTCTGCAGAATCTCCCCTTAAAAAAAAAAAAGGTAGGAAGGAATGCAACACAGTTCATTCTCAGAAGTGGCATGGACAGACTCGGCTCCATGAAGAAGAGTGGCCTATCAGCTTTTGGATGTTCCCTGTTTGCACACATCTCAGACATGGGCAGCTGGGCCTGCACCACAGTGGCTCTTTCAGAGTTCTGTTACTGTGCGTACTGCATCGTGATAAGTAAAGCTGTGAGCCTCTGCTGTTGTGAAAACATGAGAAACAAGGAGAGATCTGAGAGCAGATAGAACCAGCTGCCACTGATTTACCCTGTGTCCTGAGAAGGAAGTAGCAGCACAGTTAAAACAGAACAGAAGTGATCAGAAACATATTTTTTTTCTCAAAGGAAAAAAAAATACATAAAATGAATATATATATCAATATATAAAATGAATAAAGCTTGACAGTCCAAAGACTGCTTTCTTTCTGCAGAGAACTGTCTGACTGTGATATTCTGTAATAACCTGTATGAGTCCTGCAACTAAACCAGTTCGGCAGTCTGAACAGTACCTACTTCAGATTTCCTATTGCATAAGATATTTTGTTGTAAGAAATGCAGTTTCTCAAAGCTGCTATACCCAGTTACACTCAGCAGTATATGGATGAGTTAGACTAAGGTTATTTAGTGCCTGAAATGCTTCTGAGACATCCCAAGAGCTCCTGCAACACCCTGAGGATCTACCCTATTAGTGTATCTGCCACACATCTACTTTTTTTTTTTTTCTGATTGCATACACTGTAGCTGGAGAAGTTGCTGTCTATCTGTGTGATACACCAAAAACCTGCTGTTGCTATTACAAGTACTAATGTGCATTATAGAATAATCCTGATCCATGTCATTTATATATATGTGTATACCTATGTACCTACACACAAATATATAAAGGAATATAAGAGGAAATTTTTGAAAAAGTCATGTATTTGAATACATACTCAAGCTTTGTGTTAAAAAACAGAATGCTTTACTTCTGATATTTGTACTAATTTTCTATATTTCTGCCTCCCAGACAGAGATAGAAGCAGAAGTTATTTCCACCAAAACAGGTCCCACTTCAGGGCCTCAAGACATTACCAAAACACTTTGGCAATTATTTGAATCAAATCTATATAAACATGCACTCTGAGGGAGGCATCTGCTTCAAAGACTACATCAACATGTAGCTATTCAAAGCTTAAGCATTCGCTGTTTGAAATTGTGCTGTAGGTGCTATCTATAAGTTTGCAGAGGGCTTTGAACACTGGCCACTAGAGTCATGCAGAAATGACAAACCCGCACCAGGAAGCAGAAATAAGAAAGCAGGCTGCAAGATGCTGCCTGGATTTCTCCTGCTTGCATTATCCCCAGCAGGGTGCATGGTGCCCAAGGTCATACGGGGATCGAAAAGAAGACTGCCAGCATGAGAACACTAGGAATAATGAGAGGTCTAGAAAAGAAGATCTATAAGTAAAGACCACTGGGGTGAATAAGGCCTTTAAGTCTGAAGAAGATAAGACAGCTTAACATGAATAGCTTGGAGAATCACCAATGCTAGCGGAAGTAGAAAACTACATAAACTTTGTCACCAGTACCGGTGGACGACATCACATTCAAGTGAAGAAAGAATCTCACAACTTCTTGGAGTGCTTTCTACTGCTATGATTTTGTAATCACATTGAACAGATCTGTACCTGCAGTTATCGGAATATATTGTTTTCTGGAACAGCTGCTCCCATGCATGTTCATGTAGGATCTTCCCTTCTCCCCAGGAACTTCCATTTCTTCACAGAAATCACATATTCTCTGCCTGGCTTGGTTACATGCCCATCCCTGTATTTTAAAGTGGAAAACCATACAGATAAGCACAGCTCTGATTCTTCCAAAAGGGCTGGGCAAAGAGTCATAGAATTGTAGAATCTTTTGAGTAAGGAGGAACCTTTAAAGGCCATCTGGTCCATCTCCCCTACATGAACAGGGACACCTACAGCTTAATCAGGTGCTCAGAGCCCTGTCCAGTCTGGCCCTGAATGTCTGCTGGAATGGGGCATTCACTACCTCTCTGGTCAACTTGCTTCAATGCTTCATCACCTTTACTGTAAAGAACATTTTTCTTATATCCAATTTAACTCTCTCTTCTTTAAGGGAAGAGTTTTAAGTTTGAAACCACTTCCCCTTGTCCTATCACCCCAGACCCTGCTAAAGAGTCTGATTCCTTCTTTCTTATAGCCCCCCC
>JAOWBP010000001.1:136031165-136052912 GCA_028571105.1 Tragopan temminckii | reverse complement strand
CCTCCGCTGGACTCTTTCCAAGAGATCCCTGTCTTTTTTGTACTGGGGAGCCCAGAACTGGACACAGTACTCCAGATCAGGGTATTTCAATCATGGGATTCATCCCATCGTGCTTCCGTGAGAGCAATTAGGTCATATTTTCCCAATTGCACCACGGTTTCTAACTCCTCCTGTTTATTCCCCATGCTGTGTGCATTGGTATAGAGGCACTTCAGCCTAGAATACCTAATGTTTCTAAAACACCTCTATGGACAATGACTCCATAACCTCCCCGGGCAGCCCATTCTAGCATGTGGCCACTCCCTCAGAGAAGAACTATTTTCTAACGTCCAACCTGAATCTCCCCTGGTGTAACTTGTGGCCATTCCCTCCTGTCCTATCACAGGACAGCCCCGGGAGAAGAGGCTGACTCCCACTTTGCTTCAGCCTTCCTTCAGGTAGTTGTAGAGAGCAATAAGGTCACCCCTGAGCCTCCTCTTCTCCAGGCTGAACAATCCCAGCTCCCTCAAACTTCCCCTGTCCTATCACTAGCACTGTCATGCTCACCCAACTCTTGCAAACCAGACAAGTCAGGCAGAAGTTCAGTCAGCAATGAGGTGCTATATTTTTACTGCACCAGAGGCTCAAACATGCAGTGGGAGGGTAAAGCAGGCAGTGCGGAGACTGCTGAAAGTGAAGTCTGTTATTCTACTCAGAGTTCACGTTCTCATCCACAAGAAATCATACTCCAGGATCAAACGCCTGTCTCTGTTTGGCATCACTCCAACAGACGTGCAGGGGAGTTCCACTTGTGCAGAGACAGATTTGTCCCTGGGTTCCTCCAGAGAGAGTTGCATAACGTGCTCTGGAAACCATGAGCAATGAGTATTCTTGTTGGAGTGAACTGCATCTGCTAGATTTAATTTATTTGAATCAGAAACATACTCAACCATTTCCAACTATATGTTGCTTATAAAATCACAGTGCAGCATCTCCAGAGAGTCATGAGCCAACTGCTGCACATGACCCGCTTTGGGATTCAGGCTGCAACAGGAAACTCAGCTTGGAACAAGAATTCCCTTTTAAATGAACTTTTGAAACTGGATCTACATTGTGAAATATTTGGATATTGAGCAATGGAAGAATTTGGAACATAAACACAATCGACTGCTGGCTATGAGCACAGCAAGCTGCAGCAAGCCGGCTGGGTGCTGCTGTCAGCCATCCCCATGGCACAGGGCACATAGGAGGCTGGTGGGAAAGAAAGGCTCATTGAGAGCATTTCTCACACAAGGATACTTTTACTCAGAGGATGATGAGGTACTGGCACAGGTTGCCAGAGAAGCTGTGGATGCCCCATCTCTGGTGGCATTCAAGGCCTGGTTGGATGGGGCCTTGGGCAGCCTGAACTGGTGGGTGGCACTGCCCATGGCAGGGGTTGGAACTGGGTAGGCTTTAAGGTCCCTTCCAACCTAATCCGTTCTGTGATTCTATGATTCTATGATTAAATTTCACCCTCAGGAAGTTTGTGGATGATGCCAGCTAAGTGGTGTGGTCAACACACCTGAGGGATGGGATGCCTGTATGGGAACTGCTGAGTTGTGGCCTGAACCACTGATTGAGCACCTGGAGAAAAAACCCAGTTAGCCCTGGAAGTACAGGTGAAGTTAATTCACCTTTGTGACCAAAAGGAGTGGAACCTAGCTTCACCCTTCTTAGATCTCATTTTAAGGGCTGACTGCCACTGAGGAATGTTGTTTTGCTGGTTATCACTCCTTTGTGGAGTCTTTCTGCAAGTCTTGATCTTTGAATACAGGTGAGTTGGTTTGTTTGTTTATTATATTTTGGTGCTCCTGCCTGGCTTGCCAAATGTAAAGGCAGAAAGGTCAGTCCTGGATATGTGCAATGACAGAGTGTTACAAAAAAAGGATGGCCTTTAAGGGTTCCTTGCAACTGAAATGATTCTATGAAATTGCACTGTTTTCCTCCTGATATCTGTTCTCCCTGGTTACTAGTGGAGCATTTATAAATTAAAATTGTTAACAGAACTTTTTACTTCTGAAGTCTTTGAGACAGTCCTTTGTTTACTGCTTATATTTTACAGTACTTGACTGCTCAGTCCATGGGCTTGTGTCATCAGCTATGTCCTGAATGTTCTGTTCAGAGAAATCTAATTTAATCAGGGATTACTTTGATGCCCTACTGAGCAACATCAGGATTTGACTTGCAGGCAAAGAAAAGAGGGCACACACTTTATTGGCTCGAACTCAGTAATGGTCCAAAGCTGCAGGGAGTCAGCTCAGACCTTAACAAAATATATTGCTGCTCCTACAAAGCAATCTAAAGAACACCCTGCCCTTCTGGAAGCAATTCTAAGCCAGGAGGTCAGCAATAAAGAAAACTTTTTTTTTCTTTCCTCAGCTCTCCCCAAAAAACATGTTCCAAAACTTTTGTCTGAATAATGATGCAGATTTCTAAATTATACAAATTATACCTGTCAGCAGTAGCTTTGATCATTCAAGGGTGGGAGAGTGGCTTGACAAACACTGCCTCAAGCAAGGGACATTGCATTACATGGAAGGAGAGACTGAGTTAAGAGTTGTCTCCTCAGCCAGGCTCAGTGCCAGAGACTGAAACCAGCTGTGAGGTTTAGAGCCATCACAGCACTGCAGTGAAAATGTAAATAGCA
Organism: Tragopan temminckii; assembly: GCA_028571105.1. Classification (NCBI taxonomy): domain Eukaryota; kingdom Metazoa; phylum Chordata; class Aves; order Galliformes; family Phasianidae; genus Tragopan; species Tragopan temminckii. The sequence goes on along the minus strand of JAOWBP010000001.1, from coordinate 136,050,244 downwards.
CACTGACCTTCAGGGAGGCCTTCCCAAGAGCTCCCTCCAACATCCTTTGTCTCATGGCCACTATGGCACATGAGCTGCTGACAGCAGTCGCATCATCCCTAAGAAGCAATAAACCAGCAATGATGAAGAAGCAGAAACTAGGAGACAAGAGACTTGGTATTGTACCTCAGTCAAACACCCAGCCCTTCTCTTCTCTTGTAGTGATGCAGTGGTATCCATATTTGTTGAATGTCTGAAAGTTGGCTCTGAGTTAGGCAGCATTTACTCTTTTATTATGGTAGCAGAAAATGTCAAGAGAATGTACTTGTAAATAATGCCCTTGTGCCTGGTGATTGTTTCCTTTTGTTCAGTTTTCACTTAATTTCCACTGAAATGTTACATTCCAGAGTCACAAAAAAAAAATAAAAATAAAAAAATAAAAAAAAAAAAAAAAATCAAACCCAATATGTAGAGAATGTCATGTAACGGAACAGTGGTGACTTTCCCAGAGTCGTAGGAAAAGGGTTTGAAAATGTTCTTTTTTTTCCTTTTCACTTTCTCATGTTACAAACCCAGGCTTGTTTAAAGTATTGGCTGTGAAGGGAAAGAACTGTGGGATGTTCTGGCCCCAGTAAAGAAAATGACAGAACCTCCACTGACTTCAGAAGAGACAATTAAGCCTATAACCTACACAGAAGAGGATGCAAAAGATTCTTTCTGGTATTGAAATTCCCTACTTTATTCATCTCCTCTTTAGATGAAGAAGTTTTACTTCCAGCACCTGTGAAAAGTGTTTCAGCGAAAGTTGTATTGGACTTGTCCAGCAAGCCAAAGTGTTGTTGGGGTGGATGTGTCACTGTGTGGTTGTGTGAGCATAGGTGGTAGTGCATAAGCTGGGCATCCCAGATACCAGTGGAGAGAAGGCACCCCCAGGTGTACCCAAGATCCCATGAGGATTAAGGCCACAGCAAAGCTACTCCACAGTTAATCTGTTGGTTTTGCTGTGAGCAGAACATTGAGGTAGCATCTCCAGATATTTATCTAGGATATCTGTCTGTGAGAAGAATGTACGTCTAAGGCAAGGATGGGAGAAACTCTTCTTTCTCCTTTTTTTAAAAAGTCATAAACCTCTGCTATCCTGTTGATGCCTGCTTAATTATTAGCAGGGCACTTAGATATTTCCTTACTTTAAAGCCCAAGAACAGACTGACTGCGATTCTGCACTGATTCATCTCATGCAGTCATCCAGGTCCAAGCTGAACAAGGCACTCAGTCAATTGCAAAAGCCTCCAGGAGCTTCAGTCCTTGCTGGGTATTGTTCTGTAGCAGCCCTCTCCTGGAGAGCTTGCAGCCAAGAGCAGAAGACAAATGGGTGAGGACAAGTAAGCAATGCACCCTAGGGAGTAACTCAGTAGATCAACTGTTTGCAGCCTGTCCCTTAGACACCATAGCACACATCTGAAGAAGGCAGCAAGTGGAAGCTTGCCATTTACAACTTCTCATAAGCCAAGAGGCAGCACATGAACATGCTGCAGTGCATTTCATGCAAGGATCTGTAGGTGGGAAAATGGAGGTTGCTGATAGCAGTCTGAAGTCAGTGCAACTGCATGTCTACAGTTTGGCCGTGGCTGAAGAGCTTTGCCAATTTCTTACTGCTGTATAGATTAGAATAGAAAGTGTCATTGATATCTATCAATTTAGCTTTAATCTTCCAAGCATACTTGTTCTCCTCTCTATTTGTATCAGTTTAGGAGGAATTTCATTGACTTGGGTTCTCCCATCTCTGCTGACCACGGCTTGGGCTCTACCAGGTCTGAGCACTTTGCTCCAGTCCAGCAAAGTACTTGATGTTTACTTCTTAGCAGTGATTAGCCCTGTTACCTTCATAATTCTTTCATGACACATTCCTGTTCCTACTGTTATCACTGTTATTTTTCACCTTGTTTATTTTCCCCTCACTTTCAAGTCTCTTCCCCCTAGCCCTCATTTTTCTGATAGCACATGTACTTCTATGTATTCCATCTTTCTACTTCTCAAAGTTTGAGTTTGCAATGACCTTTAATCCACAGGGAAAGGCTATACGCGATAATCAACAAATATTACAGATTCATTTCCTTATTTCTTATTAGGGGAAGACAGATTTCTGTTTCATGAACTTACATCATTATTCTGGGACTCCAGAATGTACTCATTAAGAAGAATTATACAGATAATTAAAAATTCTCATTCAATTTTTCCCTTTTATTCATGGTTAAGAATGTGAATGAACCACACGCATAAGTTACTGACACAGTTCTGTATGGATGTTTTGTCTGGAACGTTTTGCCTGACAGCTTTTCTGTTGCAAGAAAATACTGTAATTAGTTATCTTGTTTTCTTCATTAGTTATCACAAATGAATAATTTCTAGTTATTTAACAGATCTGATGTTGATGTAGTGGCTGAATTCCAGCATAACAATATTTAACAGAGATGTTGCTTTTTAAAAGGAATTTTATGTAGCTGCATTTAGTATTGCTCTTGCTGATCTAAAATCGGATCTGTTTTGGACTTTAATGCTGCTGCTGTATAAAACTTGGACAAAAAATAAGAGATTTCTTTGGTCTCCTACTACTGCCCTTGAGCTAGGCTTTCTGATAACATATTGGAGCCCCTTTTACTATTGCAGCTGCCCATGTCAATCCTTCTCCCTCCCACTGTTATTCCTATTCCCTAGGTGTGCCAGATGTTCCATGGGTCCCTAAATGCCTCATGGACAGATAAGAACAGCCTACTTTGTCAGACAGTGTGTTCATCTGGCCTAATACCTGTCCTCCAACAGCTGCTGATGGCAACGGCCAAGGAAGAAATAGAAAAATGTGCTTCTTCAGGACTGTGGAAGAGAGGCTTTCTTGTCTAAAAGTGGTGACTTTGCACGCAGTCACCCCAGTATATTCTTCTCCCATGTATTCAGCTTTTTTTTTTTTTTTTTTTCCAACATTTGCAATATTTCAGCAACCATAAGGCTGAACTTTGTGATCTGCTCTTGTAGGCAAAGAAATCTCATTTTCCCCCTAATTTTATTGGGTGTTCACACTTCCCCTTAAACAGAAGAATAGGTTTGCTTACCGTGGCAAATAATTAGGTCTGCTACTTATGTGGGCAGCTGTGGGAGGATTTGTGCCCACAAGCATATGCATGGAGGCCAACAGCCTGGGAAATGAGACAATGAAAGTGACCAAACACTGGTTATGTTGCTGAGCTCCAAGCTATTGAAAACCTCTGTATTTTGTCCATGTATCAAACATACGCACTTTGTAGATCAGGAACTGATCCCCTAAAAACATAGCAAGTCAAATATGTGTCTGTTTTGTTTTCTATCTTAAATTAAACCTTTATTTCCTTGCCAGAGCAATGTTGTTTTTTTGTTCACTGTGAGTTGTTTCCTTCAGGTAGTGCTCTGCAGTCCAACGATGGTAGCACTCAAGCATGAATTTTCTGGAGTTATTTATTTTTTTTAACCAAGTGCTAAAGACAAGATCGATTTCAAAAATGATAACATTATTTACTTGATCCATGCACCACTTGTGCATTAACCTGGCCTCTGTGAGCACAGCACGTGCCTGACTGGTGCTCAGATGCATGGAGAGGCAAAAGTGTCTCAGAGATTTGGACATGGCTTATGACTTCACCTCACACAGCCCACAGACACATGGCTTCCACATCATTACTGAGTTATACTACAGCAAAAGTTAATGACCCATGGGGAAATGGTTCTCTACGCCAAGTGGGGAAGACCACTATCCAAAAAATCCTGTTTTCTTTCTCTCTCTATTAAAACAGTTAATCACATTGGGGGAAAGCATGCACTGCCTTGCTGCAAGGTCACAGTGCAATGATACCTCACAAAGATAATGGAAACAAAAATGCAAAATTAACAGCAAATTAAAAAAAAAAAAAGCAACAACAGAAAACAAAATAAAGAATAATTGTTTTGACAGTCAGGAGGGAAGCAGCAGGTGCTGCTGGAAAGAAGGAATGGCTGCATCCCAACGCATGCTGAGAGCATCCTGCAGCCCCAGCAGGGCTGGCTCCATTACTGGCACAGTGGGCGGCAGTGCAGGCACACTGGTGTGTGTGCCATGTGTGTCACTCAGGGCAGCCCCAAGGAAACAAACCAGGATGCCCAAGGTTACTGAGGGCTCTGCTCTCAGTCTTCCTCATCTTAAAATTGCCACGAGTTGGTAAGTAGATGTTTCTGCTTAGATTTTATTTAAACATACTTTTTCTCCAAGTCAATCTTTATTAGTGAGTCTTGAGGAAAGCTAGAACAATATTGAAGTGAATATGTCTGTTATTGGGGCTAATGTGAGATTCCAGGGCAGAAATATTTATGTCTAAAATCTTTAAAGCTTTACAGTGCACAGCAACTTAAAAATCTAATGGTTCACCATGTTTGCCATCATTTATTTATAGCATCATGCTTCAAGCTTTGCTCTAATTGAGTTCTGTTGAGAAACAACGCTTTTGATCATTTTGGTTTCCCCTCTAGTCAGAAGAGAATAAAGGATGATATGGTAAGAAGAAAAATAGAATAAGATTCTGTGGCTGTGCAAATAGCAGGAAATAAGCGTGGACTAAATTCCAAATAAATACATACATGTATGATTTACAGGAATGAGAAAATGTGGTTGGAACACAAAATGCAGCATCGTTCCTGTTCAGATAACACTCCAAAGTGTTATCTAAGTCAGTGTGGTACTCTTTAACATGAAAGACAACAAAGGTCACTGCAGTCAGAGTTTTAATTGAGGACATGCAGAAACAGAAGAGAAGCCACAGGTGAAATGACAGGGCATCCCCAAAGGAAGCTCAGTTGAGGGTAAACTAAAGGGAGCCAATTGTTTGGATAACATCCAAATAAACTTTATCTTTCATATTGTTTCTTTTCACACCAGGAAAAATAACAAAAACCCACAGCCCTATGTTTGCACCGTATTAATGGAAATCAATTAGAAATAGTCCAAAAATCAAATAGAAACCAAGTGAAATGCAGAGCTGACAAGAGGCTCTGAGGGAATGTGCTTTGTGTTAGGCTATTAGAGAAAACAAAATATAAAAGCAGTATGAGCTTCAAAGTAATTCAATGGACCAGATCCAAATTCCCAGCAGCACACTTCTTGGAAAAGATTCACTGGACCATCTAATTTGTTTAACACTTTCATTTCCTAAAAGTACACCACTAAAAAATTACAGCATATGTTAGAAAACACCTTGCATTTCTTTGAATTTAATGAGCAGATGCTGGATTTGAGCTCCCATTTTCCACTTAAAAACCACTTAGTGTAACCAAAAGCTAAATAGTTTGGGATACCCAAAGCAGAGGAATGTAAACAAGAGATGTTTTGGGTACTGGAAGTAAGAAAGGCTAGAGAAAAAATGCGAGTCATAGAATGCCTTAGGTTGGAGGGGACCTTAAAGTCCACCCTGTCCCAAGCCCCTGCTGTGGGCAGTGCCACCAGCAGCTCAAGCTGTCCAGGGCCCCATCCAACCTGGCCTTGAGTGCCTCCAGGAATGGGCACCCACAGCTTCTCTGGGCAGCTGTGCCAGGGCCTCACTGCCCTTTGAGTAAAGAATTTCTTCCTAACATCTAACCTACTTCTTGTCCTATCACTGTCAGGCCATGAAAGAGTCTGCTCCCCCTCTTGCCCAGAGACTTCTCTTCTCTAAGAGAATGTCATGTCTAAGCTCCTATGCAGAGTTCTTTGTTTCTTAGGAATGTAAGTTCTGCCCAAGTTTTAAGGTGTCCCTGTACAAGATGATGCCACCACTGCTCTGTGCCCCAGGTCACAACAGGGCCAGTGAGCTACCAGTGTGAATCTCAAGCAGGGCTGTGGGAAGAAAGAAGTACTTCAGCTTTCCTGTTAAGTCCCTACACACCCAAAGGAGATAGAGGAGAGCTGTGAGAAGCAATTGGATGGCTTGTGAACCTCCAGCCAGGGCCTCACCCAGTGACATGGAAACCTGTGATGAGCCCTCACGTCTGCAGCTGATGGCCAGCGGGAGAGAAGGAAGGGGAACTTGTGCTGTCTGAGGATAAACAGACGCTTTTCTCCCTGTTGCTGCCAAGCCAGTGCTTTTCATCGGCATCCAATCTGTGCTAGAAATGCCTCAGAAGAAAGAAGCTCTGTGGTTCAGAGTGCTTTTGTGCACCGACCCAGCACGAAGGGGCCCCAAGCAGCAAGGAGGGCCTCCTTGGTTCAGACTCACTGTAACAAATTGTAATATAAAACAATATTTATACTCTTATTTTTGTAGGTGGGGGTTTCCCCTGTCTTTCCCTCCCTCTGAAACTTGCCAAGCGAGAGATGAAGACAATAGCTCCTTTGTTACCTCTGACAAAGCAGAGAGGGAGGAAAGATTGTTTTTCCTTTTGCTGGAGGAGATACCAAAGAAGTGAAAAAGCGTGTTTATATTCCCATAGGCTTTTGTGTAGCTGTGAGCATCTCAGAGGCAGGACGAGACTGGAGAACACACAAGGATGTAAAATCAGGGCCCTTCTTCAGCCCATCTGCTGTGCAAAAAAAGCACTGCTCAGTGTGTGTCAGCAAGTGCGATGTGAAAGAAAGAGGGAGAAGAAATTGCAGAGAAATAGAGTGGGAGAAAAGCTGCTAATGTTTAGGTGAAAAAAATGGAATTCTAGTATTTTCCTTTTTTTTTTTTTTAATGAGATCTAAGACCCAAAATCTATCTCAGAATTTGAATTATTTCCTTTTTTTTTAAAGAGTGAGTGAAAATGTAGGTAAAAAGAAATAACAAAAGAAATGAAGAGAGAAAATTGCAAATCTGAATATTTCATAATTGTTATTTCTGACGAAATGTACATACCTTTGAGCAAAAAAATAGAATCCCTATTAAAAACTAACATTATTCTCAACTACTCTGCACAGTACCATGCTCATTTTTTAATGACACCTTGTTATTATTATATATTACACTCATTACAGGAGAGCCCAGAGGTTCTCAAGCTTCTGTCACACTGAGTAAGTACAATATTTCAGAAAGATTAGCCTCATCTTAAAGAACTGACAAGCTAACTAGGGATGAGATGCAACAAGTAGACATGGGTACATTTCTCAAGCATCCAAAAAATCAGAGCAATCAGCAACCTGTAGGCAGAAGGGGGACATCTTTAAGGTCAAAATAAGTTCAGGATTGCGCTCTGTTAGACACAGTCTCCCACTTCCTTGGTCATTTATGCACATTCCTGCCTACTTCTCATCCTGGGCACCATGGAAGTCTGAGGACTGTCTTTTCTGTAGCTCCAGGTCAGTGGTGTCCCTGCACCTCTGTGCCTAGTGCATGTTAGGGGTCATCATCCCACGTGATGAGGAAGAAGAGCAATAGGAGGTCTCATCACAGTTTAAATAGGAATTAACCTTTGCTGTGTTGCTATGGGTAGAGAACCACTGCCAGCTACCTGGGAAGCAATACCATGTTTCTTGTTAGCAGCAGAAAACTACAGTTGCATATGGAATCTGTACCATTATCCTCTATTCAGAAACAACTCTTTTACAGCAGGGAAATTCTATTACTTTCAGCTTTGGGCTATTTGCAGGCAAATATCTGTTGAAAAACTTTTCACCACAAGTAAAAAAGTCTTAAAAATGTCTCCTCAATATCTTCCATCTATATTAAACTATGCCCTCTAAGACATGCTTCTGTGACTTTCCCAAGCATTTCTAGCGGCACAAAGGAGAAACTTGAGAAAGACAATATGCACAAAAAAGTACATGGGGATTTAACTTTTTTCTCTTTAACAATGGCTTGGAGTCTTTGTGAACATTTCTTTATGGCATTTGTTTGAGATTTCCCATGGTTGGTGAAACGCCCCCAGTAACAACTGCTTGGAGTCTCACTGATCAGAAACTTCAGCAGTTGCAGATTTATGGCTTTTCTATTACCTACAGTCATAAACTGCCTTAAGAAGTTCTTTCTTTCCCTAACTACAAATTGAATTTCAATAAATGTATGTAATAGAACCACGGGAAGGTGGAAGGCAGAGTTGTGTGCCGTCTTAAAATTTTACACGCTGTTCTCATTGCCTCAGAAGTTTTGATCAAATATTGGCCAGCCCTAATCTATCTAGGACTAGACAAAGCAAAACAGGGCTGCTGTAGTCAAATTAAAGGCATAAATTAGTCAGGTGCCCTTTACAGACAAGGGGAGAACTACAGTAGGCCAGTGACTTTCAAATTCCTTGGCTAGCTAGTTATGGAGATCCTTGACCTAAACTAGGGCATCTTCATAGTTGCCATAAATTGGGAGGAGGATCAATGTGAGCCTTGTACTAGACTGACACTGCTAGCACGTTTCTAATTTCTGTATCATGAGGTTGTATGACCTTGCCTCATGGCAACCTCTGTCTCCTCTACATGGAAAATTTACTGCTCTGAAGAAAAGACTATTCAGAGTCTATCTGCTCCCTTTTTGCCTCCTGGGTAGTGCAAAGCAACTCAAGGGAACAAGGCTTTTAGTGCCTACGCTGGAACATCATCACATTAGCTGTACTGCAGCAGTACCCATTAAACTCTGTAGCCTTACCTTAGGCAACTACTCACCTTTGGAAGTTTACTATCATTCCCATTGTTATATGTATCCTGGTAATACCTAAATAACCATATTACTTTACCATTTTTTTAACACAGATCAGTCTTGAGTGTGTCTTCAGAAAGCTCTGTCAAAGTTGTTGCAGAAACTCCATGAAGGCCTACTGTCAGGAACAGTCCTACTAATGTCTCTGACCCCGTGCTGACTGAGTAAGGGAAGGATTTGAGTCTCCATCATCAGTACCTGTCCATAACACCACAGATCAGCTGTAGTTTAGTACTACAGAAGTGTGGGCTCAGTGCTGTGCTACCGTCTCATTCTTCGTCCCATACACCTGCCAAGGGGTTACTAGCTGGGCTGTGAAATGATGGTACACACTAATATGTTTTAAAATCATGAATTTACCCAGGCTTTGTGGACAGCCTGTGAAAAAAGAGGCTAAGATTATCTGAGAAGTTTGGGAACCAGTGGTTTAGCACTTAACTCGCACTGAGATCAGAACCCGCTCTGGTTAGAAATCCAGCACAAGAACAGCCATGCACAAAAGTCCTGTGAAGGATCCCAGCTTTTATTTCATCAGGATTCACCTCTGATACTACAGGGGAGATCAATATTAGTGGACAGCAAAGCTTTCTGCACTGCTGTGTATTTGCAGTATGCTAGGGATTTGCCTGTGCCAGAGGCAAAAGTAAAGCTTGCAGGACAAGCTCATGAACCATTTCTCCTGCTGAATACAAGGGTAAACCAGGATGGCTGAAATCGCTCTTCCTTTCAAAAGTGAGCATGAACACAATTGCTACTTGTGCCTGTTTGCAGGCAAGGCTCATTCACTTTACCATCTGCAACACCATGTCCATCTTGGACATGGGAAGCTGGCAGTGACTGGCATCAGAAGGGGCTTCCAACAGCTCCAACTCCTTCATTAACCAGCATTTCACTGGTTCCCAGGGAGCAAGAATAATGATACCATTGTCATCATGGATCAACGTAAAATGGGTCGCTACTGAAGGTAACATTTAGCACTTTAGTTCTAGCTTTTTAGTGGTGGTCATGAAATCATCAATGTCAGCCTACAGTGCTAAGGTAGTCCAGCATTCCCATTTCAGAAAATGTGGTGTAGTTTTTCAGACACCACAAATGAAGTTAAATGTGGACTTTTAAAGGCTGGCATTATATATAGCAGTTCCAAAATGATTTGTAGACAATAGCCCAGTAAGTTCCCCATTGGATTTTGAAAGGATATAAAAAGCAACACTTTCCCTTGATTCACACCTACTCCTAGTATTTCTTTAGACAGAGAAAGATAAATTTGCTTCAGCTGTGAATGGTTAACTTGAATTTCTCAAATAATAGGAGCTCATGGATTAAAGACAAAGGTCACAGATTTCGTCCCTTACGGCTATCTGTTAATTCGTGGCCTTAAATTTCTTATATGTACAAGGCAAGGACATCAAATAACTTGTCAAGGAGGAGTAGATGCCACTAGTGTTGGCAGGGTCAAAACTCAAGAGCTCCTGCATTGCAGGATGTCTTCCTAACATAACAAAAGATACTGACCTAGGATCATTACATTAATAAGATGTGCCTGTTTCCATGATCATAGAATTGTGTGGGTTGGAAGGGACCTTAAAGATCTCAAAGCAGAGTGATGACTATAAGCATAAACAGAGGCTCACCTTGAAGAAATATATGGTTTAACACAACAGATGCAGTATGAATAGAAAACGCAAGCATGTTAGTGCAAAACTAAGTATCCTAGACAATGTCAGCACCACATCTGAAAGTAACTCTTATATCATACTCCAGGCAATGGTAGATTAGGAAAACCTTGTAGGCAAATAAGAGTTTGATCAGTCTAGGTTTGGACAGGGGATTTCCTGCTTAGTGTACAGGGTGGCTAAAACAGATCATATTGCATGACTGTACCCAGTAAAAGCCAGCAGTGCTGCCATACCATAAAGCACTGAGATGGAAATGTTTTGCTTGCTGCTAGTGGCATCTGCACTGCTTTGAGACCTGAACATCACAGCAAGGCAGCTCAAGTAGGCACCAAATGCATAGTAGAAAAGCTCGACAGAGGAGACTGGAGGAAAGATGTTCATTAACTCACAGTGTGTTTCTGTCGATGCTTGGGTTGCTCACGCCATGTCCTCTTTAGTGCTAATCCATGCTCTAGCCTAACCCTGGCAAGGTCAGCAGGAAGGAGCTGTTTTCTCCAGTAACAACAGCAGCTCCTGCCCCAGCTGCTCTTGAGGACCCATCCTTCACAAGCAGCACAAGCCCACAGTGGCATAGGCCAAGTTACCAATGTGGTCATGGGTGTTTGCTGCATCTCAGAGCCCGCTGTCCTGGAGAGCTGCTGTCCTCAGTGGTTCCTACTACCAGAATGGCAGACAGAAAGGCAAATGAGACTTGAAAAATTTTCCAGCTAAAGGCTAGACTTCAGTGCACTGCAATTTAAATCTGAGTCATCTAGGGCTGTAAGCAACTGTTTGGTCTGATTTTTAAGAGGGAAAAAATAAGATTTGCAAATCCTTCATTGAGTACAGGTGGTTTTCAAAATAACTTATATGTCCAGAAATGCAATAACATCCCAACCAAGTCAGAACAGGCTTTGTAGTGAAATAAACTGCACTTTGATTACTTGCTGTTGATGAAAATGCTACTTGGTTCAGTTATAGCAAGGAGATGAAATCTCCAACACATTCTTACCTTCTTTTGCAATTATTGCTGCTTCTGCCAGAGCAAAGCAATTAAATTCACAGCGCAGCATTCATGTGGCTGAGCACTGTCCCATTTTATAGAGGCTCTGGTGCAAAGAGGAATTCCAGACTTCTGCCAGTCCACTCTGCATAGAATTTCCTTGGGTCCTCCTGGTTCTATAAAATTGGAATTATTTATCCCATCTTTGGTTTGTTGCCTGTAGATCCATGAGGTTTGTGGCCCCAGTGTGCTTCTGAGCTGCAACTGTGTACTACGTAAAATTATTATATCATTAAAGAAGAGCTGATAGATATAAGCCCTGTCAGCTGCATTGTTTACCCTGTTTTCCTAGAGTCACTATGGATTCCCAGTTGAGATTTACACATAGCTTGCCTTGTATTATCTATGGCAGCCTTAACTATCTGTCAGCAGAAATTTCATGACCATGATGGGGGAGAAAAAGCCATAGCCTAGGATAGTAATACAACAGATATCTCGTAGTGGAAAGCAACAGTAGCTGTTGTGCAACAACTGATGACTAATCAAATTGGCTGTGTTGTGCATTCCTTAATACGATGCCACAGCCCCCACCTTCTGAGATGAACTATAAAACATCTATTTAAGATCATACCAAAAGTGGTTGTGCTTGCACCTTTTCTTGCTCTCATTATTGCTAGTGTCACTAGATGAGATTCATTTGATGCCATTACTTGTGCTCGTTACAATCTTTGTGACTAGAATATGGTACAGTATCAGAATTTTAATGCCTCGTATATTCTCTGAGAGATGATGGCAGTAAATGTTACTGCTTTGACCTTCTCTGCGTTTTATCATTGATTCACTGGTCATCTCCATTTGTTCATCTCTATTTGTGCCCGTATACAGACTGAAGAGCCAGAGAAGAAAAAGTATGGTTAACAACAGATAAGAATGTTTACAGAATCGACTGTCTCCTATTTGTAAGCATATTAAAAGTTTATAGCTTTTTATCATCTGCATTAAGCATTAGTATTCTTTCTGCCTTTTCTTTGAGACTGGGATTGCTGTGAGCAGGTAGGATGGCAACATGTGGATTCTTCTGTGTCTGAATAACACCATACGAGGCCAGTAACTTGTGCTTCTGACAATACTTGGCGTGGAAATTGAAAAAAAGGAGCTGCTTGTTTGGTGCTATTTCCAAGACCTTAAAAGAATATCTTGGTAGATTTACTTTGAGTAAAAATGAATAATAAGTGTAACAGTGATCGATTACTTCCCTCACGGCCAGTTTTTTCCTCAAGCTTTCTGTATAGCTGGCATCTTGTTATTATACCAAGTCAGTAGGCTATGAAGAGTTCCTCAAATAGGAATATCCAGGTGAAGAAGAGGTATTATTCATACTGCCTAACTTCATCCACCAAACATAGGGGCCTATCTTAGTAGCCTAGATTGGATCATAGTATCCTTGCCAGTCAAGAGAAAGAGCACGTTTTAGGACTGGCTTGTTACAGATGTCTCCATAAGTTTTTCTTACAGTAAACGGACAGGAGGATCTCTGTCAGAGCATGACCTATAGCATCTTAATTGGACTTTTTCTCTGGATCACTGGCTGGAAGAACCCTGGTCCACTGACTACAGAAAGAAAACAACTACACTTGACCTGGACGCTCCTGGGCAGAGAAAACAGGATGTTCTCTGGTGCACAGCCCCTTCAACAGTAGCTCATGACTCAAAGGTGTATTTCTTTGACAGATTCACTGACTTGAGAGAGCTCACCTGATTTATAGCACAGATTGGGGTGTGGTGCTTTGAAAGTTCATTGCTTAGGCTTGTCCATAAAGAACAAGAAGTTTTCAGTGACAGAAACATTTATTTTTCACCTTTTTCCTTTCACAAACATGTACTTTTCAACAGGCAGATCATGAAATAAGGCCACATTTGCTCCTGCACTATGCTACGTTTTGGTACAGAGGAAAGATTACACAAGAGTGCCCATTACTTCATGAGGTCCCAATGCCTTCCAGCACTGCCTATAAACCTGCCATTAATGGCCAACACTTTATTTTTTTCAAACTGAAATTTATTCATGTAGCTTTGCAAAGGAAGTTTTACAGCTCTCCAGTATATTAAAAATATATCAGGAGTAAAACATGGTCCAATTTAACATCATCACCTAAGCCAGAGCTCCTCTATGAACAGGCAAAGCAGGTAGCTGACCAGAACAGCAGCCTACTGGTGGAAAGAAAACACTCATGACTGCTGCTGGTGGTTGACATGGTACAGGAGAGACACTGACTGCTACTCTTCCTCCAGTCTCACTGAGAAGGGCTGTGGCTGGTGGTTGTTGTTAGGCCACCACCCCACCCTTCCAGCTTACTGACTACTGCAGAAATCCCAGCTCCTTTCCTAACATGCCATGCCCCTTATTGCTGCCTTCCTCTTTAAGAATGGGGTATGTCCAAGCCAGTCTCCAACTCCTAAGCTGTGAGATTGCAATTACACATCTCTGAGAAGTCTTCATAAACTCTGGCTATAGCTTTAGAGAAAATATTTGGAGATGGAGTGGCAGGGCACCTGGAATAGAGGAGATCAGAGCATCCCAGCCACAAACACATGGTGTATTTGGCAACACAGATGCTCAGAAGCAGACTGCAGATTTTGCTTGCCTGGTTCTCATCCCTGCAACCAGGTTTCTGCATCCAGGCAATGCAAGCTGTGGAGGTGGCTGAATGATGGCACATGTGAGCAAGGTGCATCTCAGAATCATTGCTGTGGTCTCCAGCATCCTGATGTCTCCCCAAAACACAGAGGAGCTCAGTGGAAATCTCAACAGGTGGCAAGAGCATGGAGTGGTTTGCATCAAAATTGTCAAACTACTGGGTCTTAAACAAAGTAAACTGGAGAGAAAGTGACCAACATAAATGTTGTAAGAACACAAGTGATTAAAACGTGATTGCTAAGAAGGGAATTAGAGAAACTCCTCTCTAGAAGAGCAGCAATGAAACCAGAGATTCAGTGGCATATTGCTTGCATCCAAAGCAGATTGGCCTGTGTGAGACAAATCCATAGAGAGGCTAAGAAGGATCCTGCAGCAGGCTACTTTATGTGAAGAATTGCCAGTTGTGGCAGGGGTGGTTCTTGCCCTGAGTGATTTCAGGGTGAAATGAAGGGTCCCCAGATAAGTTCTCCTGTTTTCTCCAGTGTGAGGTATAAGACTAAAGAACCTCCCCCCCAAAAAAAAGACAATGTGTCAGCTTTGGTAGTAGGTCATGGATAAAGGAAAAATCAAATATGAGGATGGAATTTTGATCTTCCTTACCTGGGAGGGATTGAGTTGATTTGGCTGTCAGTGAGTGATTCAGCATAAAAGAAGTTAATTTGAATAACATGCAGAAAGATTATTTGAGGGCGACTGAAAGCCTGAAAAGCAAGGTCAAATTGTCTTCAGACATGTACTGGTGATAATCCAGACCAGCTCTACTTGAAACAAACAGATTTATGCACTGATGTAAATGAGATTAGACAGAACTTGCTGTCAACATAGTCAAATTTTAAGTTGATCAAAGAATAACATCTTTCCTTGTGTATATTCAGAATTCTTCAGATGACTGTAGACGGATTTAGATGGAAACATTTTCCCTGAAGAACTCAGTAAGACCAAGTTTCTTTTTAGTGTTCAAAGGAACAAGGTGGTTTTTTTTGTTTGTTTTGTTTTTTTTCTTTTTAAATAAGGAGAACATAAATAACATGAAAGTGTCTTGAAATCATTAAACAGCTCCTCTGCAGCCTGCTGAGTTGTGTATCAATTTCAGCGACTACATTTCCAGTCACCAGTGATGTACTAAATGCACCATGGCTATAGCATGGTTTGTTTTGAAAGATCTAGGACTCCAAATGAGCCAGAGGAAAACTTCACAGCAACTTTGGCTAGAATGGAAGCTATCAAAACCTTCTTTTTACTCTACCCTGATATCATTCAAAGACAGTGACTCCATTTATTTCCAATTAAAGACTGCAGCATTCTCATTAAATGTTGGCATTAACACTGGTAATCCAATCTGCTGCCATGGCTGGCAGTGCCAACACAAACTAATCATTTAATGCCTCTTTGGTCCTTCCAACTTTTCCTTTCGAACTTCTGCTTGCAGATCCTGGCATCCCAGAGGTTTTGTTCAAACCCAGGTGAAAGCACAGTGCAAGTACATTCTGCCTGATGCAAGAGTACCTGGAATGCTAGACAGTGTTCAAAGTGCTTTCCTATACTGGTTTGCCATTGTTCCCCAATCCTTCTAAGGAGACTCATCTGTGGAAATGAGCATATTACCTGCTTTTCAAATACAGCTGATGTTGTTTGTTAGGCAGAAGCATGGATGATTACCACATCTACCAGCTGTCTTGACAGCTAATGCGGGTAGAGGTGGTTGTCTCAGAATGGCCTAGTTGCCCTATTGAACTGTAATGGGAATTTTTGCCAAGGCAAGACTAAGATGAAGCAGTTCTGGATGTATAGACTGTAAGGTATCCAAATAGCATTACCAAAGGCTGGTTCCAAAACTTGTCACACTCCCTAACATGACCGTTTTATAAATGATGATCCAACACTACAAAGCCTCTTCAGTCTTCTGCATTTTAGCAGTTTCACCCCACTGCAGTACTTCAAATTTCTTGATTAGCTCTTCTGAGGGACACTGTAGCAAACAAACCAGGAAAAGAAGATTTGTTGAAGGATTTATTTACTGTACCTTCAAGACAGAAGCAGATACATGTACGGTTTTCCAGCACAACATAGCTCTTGACTGTAGCCCATGTTTTTAGTTTGATCTCATCTGTTTGGTGAGTCAGAGATTTAGAGGTCTCTTAAATTAAGCTGTTACTTCTTTCTGCAGCTTTGTCTTCTGTCATGGTCCTCAGCAGCCCTTGCTTTGATATGTATATTAGCTTTATAATTGGGAGTTATTAAAATAAAATCCAGGAACATCTGCAAGAACATAGAGCAGAAATGAGAACCTCACTTTTCAGCCAAGTCCTAAGCTTCAGAGCCATTTTTGCTCCCCTCCTCTCTTGAACACTTCTTGGCACAATTACTTATCCCCAAAGAGATATTTAGGGAATTCTGGCACAATGCTAAGTTTGAAACCTGAAAAAAGTAAATCACATGGGCAGCAGGACAGGTTGTGGATCTGAATCTGCTCAAACAGAAATAGAACTCAGGCCTGTTATTTCCCGAGGTGTGCTCTAGCTCCTAACCCAAATACCCACAAGCTAAGTAATAATGTCCAAAAACCCATTTTTCCCTAAAAATGTGAGACCTGCATTTTAGAAGATTAAGACTTGCATTTGAGACATTACGGAAGATGCTCAGAGCTATTTTCCAGACACCCTGTCTTTAACTGCTTACTTTAGCGGAATCTTGAAGTGGTAGAACAGAGAAGTGAGCAACCAAAGAGCTTGGTTTTAGACCACAATGCCCCTTTCAGGCAATTTGGAAAGAAGTTTAAATGCCTAAATTAAGTGACTATAACAAGTAACCTACTTAATATCCACTACTGTGGATATTACCTGCAATAATATTCCATGGCATACCCTTGGGTAATATTCCTCCTTGCAGCTGCAGTTTCCTTTGCATGGAAAGAGGGTCATGCATGGTTTGGAGAGAGATCATATTCCCAGTTCTTGCTCCAGAATTGAACCAAGATATGACTAAGACACATCAAACCTGGGAGCTAGGAAATTCTTCCCCCTGTTCTAGAAATGAAGTATTTGACTTTCATGTTCATTTATATTTATAGTTCACATAGAAAGGGAGGCTGGTCTGAGTACCTCATGAGAATTAGTCACACACAAACAGATTTCTGCTAGAGACAGTGTATTTGCATTTTCCCATTTATTGGCTTCTGCCTTCTTCACTGCCTGAAGCACTGTGATACCAAAATCATGATTTGTGATTGATTTGGATCAGTGGGGAGTGTGTTGGAAGGGAGACTGAGAGGGTCTTATAGCTGCTGTAGGCTGTGCCTACGAGGCATGTTAGGTGTCTTATGGTGAGCGGGCATAACAGTGACTGCTCACAGCTGTGTGCACAACGATGACCAGCCTTGGGCAGGTTTCAGTTCTTGTTCATCCTTTTCGGGCAGATCTTTTTTTTCTTGTCGATTATGGCAACTTTCCTTACCTTTGATAAAAAGAAAAGGGGGCTCTGGGTGTTTTTCAGCTGCTCTCAGGAGCAGGAGGAGAAAGCTCTACATTCCAGCAAAGGGTATTGGGAGCTTTTGAGTAATTTCTTTACTTCTTATCCTCCTCTGCAAGCTGCCCTTCTCCTGGGTGAGGAAAAGGATCCCTGCTTGAAAGCCATCAGGAAAGGTCTTTGAAAACTTGTGCAATGTATTGGTAATTTTCAGTAAATAAAAAAAAAAAACAAAAACCATAAAAAGGTTTCATGTCTCTACCTGACACTTCAAGAATTCAAAGACTCTCAGAAATGATGGCTAAAAGGACACCTGGAGGTCATCTAATCCAAATTCCTCCTTACACCAGGACTGTTGCTAACACCAGATCAGGTCAGCTGTGACCATTGGTCTGCTTCTCCAACTCCCTGTAATATGCATTAGGCTTAAGTATAAGTTTAATCTTTTTTCCTTCTCCATGCCTTTAACATTTTAATATATCCACCACCAGTGCTATTCCAGGTTTCCCCAGGCTTCTGCCACTTCTGTGCTCCTTCTGCAGATACCCTGTATGTTCTCTTGCACAGTTTTTCCCATTACGGTCAGGGCTGCCTATGAACTGATGTCTTTGTTACTTAAAAGAGACCAGACACTGTAAGTGTATGCTAGAGCATATTCACCAAATCTTTAGTGAAAGCTTTTTTGGACAGACATATATGACAATAGGAAAGTTAGTTCTCTTTTTCTGCATTCCTTAATAAACAGAGTTAATCAAAGTCGGTTATACTTTGCCCTGAACATTGGAGGCTATGTACAAAAACCCATTTCTACTACATCTTAAATAGTTTATAGAGAACATAAAGACATGAATAAGATATTAACCACCACCCAGACTGACCCCGCTTCGGGGAAATCACTGAGAATACAAACCTATACCTATTTCTTTCCGAAACTAAATTTAAACAGAGCTGCATCTCTGCCTAGTTGTCCAACTCATTTTCCCTTCCTGCCGTGAAACATATTTCTCCGTGCATCAGATGGATGCCATTCATATAAAGAGTCACTGGTTCACTGACCAAAGTTTAAAATTCGGTAATTGCAAATTACCAAATCTCTCTTCTCCTTTCTTCTTTTTCCAGCTCAGCATAACTGCTTAACCTGCTCCATTCCTCATATCAGCTCTACTATTCATCTGACTGCATGCTGAGGAAATCCAGCTCACTGATCTATTAGAAGTTGAATTCCTTTGAAAAAAGGCAAAAAATAAAAAAAAATAAAATAAAAAGCAGTTTTCTGATCATTCTCAAGTTGAATGTGTTCGGTACAGGGGCAGAAGAGAGGGAGAGCCATGTCAGTAGAAGAGTACATACACAGAGAGGGAAGTGGAAGGGAAAAACGGAAGTAAGGCAGTCTCTCTGGCTGGCAGAGGTGTTAAATTGGTTCAGCTGCTTTGTCTAATGGTATCACTCAGTACGCAGCTCAGG
Organism: Tragopan temminckii; assembly: GCA_028571105.1. Taxonomy (NCBI): domain Eukaryota; kingdom Metazoa; phylum Chordata; class Aves; order Galliformes; family Phasianidae; genus Tragopan; species Tragopan temminckii. Next base: position 136,031,347 of record JAOWBP010000001.1, on the reverse strand, counting down.
AACAACTTTTAACCCTCCAGCAGGCTTAGTACAGTGTTACTAAATGCAGTTGTCAAAATTCCTTAATCTTCATTATAAATACAAAACAAAATTTGTTCATCTGAGTTAGCGAACCTATGTTAAAGAAACATTTTCTTTTTTTTTTTTCTTTTTTTTTTTTTCCCCCCCCCTATTACTGCTAT
>JAOWBP010000001.1:136020883-136031065 GCA_028571105.1 Tragopan temminckii | reverse complement strand
GGTACAGGGGCAGAAGAGAGGGAGAGCCATGTCAGTAGAAGAGTACATACACAGAGAGGGAAGTGGAAGGGAAAAACAGAAGTAAGGCAGTCTCTCTGGCTGGCAGAGGTGTTAAATTGGTTCAGCTGCTTTGTCTATTGGTATCACTCAGTACGCACCTCAGGAACAACTTTTAACCCTCCAGCAGGCTTAGTACAATGTTACTAAATGCAGTTGTCAAAATTCCTTAATCTTCATTATAAATACAAACCAAAATTTTTTCATCTGAGTTAGCGAACCTATGTTAAAGAAACATTTTCTTTTTTTTTTCTTTTTTTTTTTTTCTTTTTTTTTTCCCCCCCTATTACTGCTATGTGGTTCTGTCCTCAAAACCTCTTCATAGCTCTCTTAGGAAGAATAAATTGTTTCCTCTGGATATACCTGTGAGGAAAAATTTCTTCTCAGAAAGAGTGGTGAGGTGTTGGAACAGGCTGTCCAGGGAGGTGGTGGAGTCACTGGAAGTTCCTGGAAGTGTTCAAGAAACATGTAGATATGGCACTGAGGGTGAGGGACATGTCTATAGGAAAAACAGGCATGGGTTGATGGGTGGAGTGGATGATCTTACTGATCTTTGCAACCTTAAAGATTCTATGGTTCTATGATTCTATGTCTACCTCAGAAGGAGACTCTGGATCCTATGAGGCTACTGCTAGTCTCAGTATCAAAACATTTCACAGTTCTGCCAAGGAGTAGAAGGAGTTCCAAGCAAAGTGGAAGATATTTTAAGCTTTTTCTTTTAATCTTCAAATTAAACGTAGAAACATTTTTCATGAGCTTTCTTCAAGAAACAATGACATGCTCGGAGACCTCTTTTGGCAAGCATCCTTCTTGGTGCTGTAACATAGACAGCATTAAGCTGCTGGCTGCACACACAGAACAGGAACTATGAGCTAGTTTTGTGTGTCACAGCAATATGCTGTGTAGAAATACCCAAGCTAATTCTGGGTATAGATATTTTGGTTTACTTTGTCTAATATAACTCAGTAGTAACAAAGATACACTGCTTCCAGAATTCTAGTGAATGACATTGTTGATATGTTATTGTGACAAATGAATACTGCTGTCTCATTTTGATAAATAAGTACTCAATCTGATAAACAAGAATGACAAAAATGCTTTTTTTCTCTTGGGAATGGAAACATTTTCATTATATCTTTTTACCAGCATTCTGGGCATAGGAACCAAGAATTCACTGCAGACAAGGATTTCTGAGAAAAGCCATGTATAAAATTCTCATCTAATAAACTCACAAGCCATGTCCAAAAAAAGGGAAAGAAAATAGGGTGAAAGATGATCATTTAGACATTTATGGCATTTCACATATTCTCAGAGGTTCTTCAATGCTCCCATGCCTTGCTGAAGGACTTTCGTCTTCATTAAACGATAGTCTCCTTCTCTGGAGACATTCAAGATCCACCTGGATGCCTACCTCTGCAGCTTGGTTTAGGAAGCCTGCTTTGCAGGGGGGTTGGACTAGATGATATCCAGAGGTCCATTCCAACCCCTACAGTTCTGTGATTCTGTGATTTCTGCAAAAGCATGCAAAGTATTTCTTCTTATCTGGTCCCAAACCACACATCTGCATGAGTGCTTCTAGGTAAAATGAAACAACAGAAACAACAACGTTCTTTTCTTTTGATTTGAGGTATTTATTTATTTTGTCTGTTGTATGTTAGCCCAAATGTGGGTATAAACAATGATGTGCCACTTAGCATACACGGCTGTGTTTATATTAGCAGACAAGCCATTTCCTGTTCTCTGCTTATTGTATGTAACGTATTTATGAATTTGGTTCCCAGGAGAACTGAGCTGTGAATTTCAAAAACTGAAATAAAAAACTGAAGTGTTAGGAGCAGACTGGCCACCTCTCAGCACAGAAAGCTCATCCTCTTTGAGTGAGTTTGAATTTGCTTTTGGGTACTGTATTGGTGAATGACTTCAGAAGCCAGAATATTCACAAAGGTGACTGATTATGTATGAAAATACTGAAGGAAAGTGAATTTGCTGATCCTGAAAGTCGAACACTTGATACTTGGTGAGATGCTCTTATAAGCCAGGGAAGAGAAACAGCACTGATGAACCTACAGGAGCAGCTGTGATGAAGCAACATGCCTCAGCTTTCCAAAGTAAGGTCCTCTCAATAACCTTATCTTAAAGAATCCCCAGGCCAATTATGGAGATTTGCACTGGAGAAATTTTAATTTAAAACTGCTAAAACTAAGCCAGGGGCAACACTTTTTGTAGATATCGCCCAAAATATAAAATGCAGGTGTGCTTATTAAATTGTAGCTGTGTGTATATAGATCAGGTGAAAATGTCAACTGAATATTTATTGAAGAAAGCCTAAAATAGCAGATATAGCTTATCACATATTCAGAAATTATCTGTACAGGATGTGTGTGAGAGAGCTATGATTATCTGACACTGGAGAAAGGCAGCACTTTCTATGTGCAAAACATTGATGTTGAAGCTTTTCTGATGGAAGGAAACACTGAAAGTTTCCCAATGCCCTCCACAGTGAATGGACCTGAATGGCTCATGAAACAGCTTATTTGACCCAGATATCTTAAGGAGATATCTGAGAAGGTAGGGGAAATTTCCATCAAAAGTTTCCTTCCTGTTAACTACGAAAGAAGCTTGCACAATCAGCCTAGCCTAAGTGTCTAATTGCCAGTAAACCAATGTTTATCAAAGTCCCTGAGCCTTTTAAAAATCAATAAACATTAAATCCTTACAACTTCCATCTCACTAAGAAATATGATAGACTTGGTCTACAGCTACATCCCTTTGCCACTGCACTGAAGACAAACCCTTCATTTAATATATACCGTATCCTTGTCTCAGCAAGTTCCTTCTACAATATAATTTAGTAACATACTGGAAATTGATAGAAATCAGCTTAGAACCAAAAACAAAATAAAAATAAACAAAACAAACCAACAACAACAAAAATCTCACAAAAGGAGACAATTTTGATGATAAGTATAATTCAGATTTTCTAAGGTTAGCTGAAAAAATCTGTCAAGACTTGAAATTAAGATCCTTTCTTTTTCTTGAAAGAGCAGACTTTCCCACACAAAATATGTATTGTTCTTTGGAAAACTGAGAGCCTAAAAACGAAAGCATGGAATGAAGAGTTGGCCAAGAATCCAGTATTTCAGGGTACATGTTACTGCTCTTCCTTAGCGGTGCTGCAGAACAGATGCCTTGTGTCTTTATTCTTTTCCATTTCCAGGCTATCCAGGTACACATTACATTTCCCAAAATGTGTCTTCGGCCGTAAAATTCTTCTTGAACCATTTTCCTCTCCAAAATGAGATACTGTGGGAAATACTGCCTAGCTCAAATAAAAAAAAAAAAAAAAAAAAAAAAGGCACAGTTCACATAAATAATCTCTGCAATGTTTAACAATGGATTTTCTCTCAGCTGAAATATTTGAGATATTATTTTCTTTGAAAAGTCAAGATTTCTTATTTGACATAAAAAGCCATTTTCCCACCACCAGTAACTTTTATCCTGTTCCCACACTGCCATTTTATTCCAACTTTATCATTTCTAGGTGCCAACTTTACTATTTTGCTTTTGCTATAAATGATGACTTCACAAGGACCTGTCTCGGGGAACCATGTGTGTACATCAGCATTTTGGCTTTGATGTATAAAAAGGGAAGTTTCCAAATCAGACATTATTGGAGGAAAACATGAAATTGAATCTGATTGTAACTTAGCCTGAGAGACAAGAGATGAAATTTTATAAAACTCTAGAAATCGATGGAAGAATGCTGGCTTATTACGTATTTCTGCAGTTTCTTCGATGATATATCCGACCATAGGCAACATTTCATTATTAGCCTAAGGTAGTTAAGAAATAATTTTATCAGTGAAAACCAAGAAGTTACCTACATGAGTAATGATCCATTGCTGAGCTACTGGACAAGAGCAGTCAAATCCTGTGGTGTTTATATTACTAATGTGTATAACATTCCCTTTTTAAAAGAGAAAGTTCTCAGATTGTTGGGTGATTTATGACATCTGCTAGAAGTGCTTTTCTAATTAGTAACTAAATTTAGACCACAGTGCCTCAGAGTCTCTGCAGCATGCCCGCTGCATGAAAATATCCCCTCAAAAGATGGCTTTGTCTCATGACCATTTGTGCTGTGATTATCAAGAATAAAACTTTTCTGGCAGGAGTTTTCGTTTCATGACAAAGAGTTGATAGCTTTGCGAACTGGAGTATTATTTTACAGTCACATAACTCACGCAAATCTACACTGCAGGATGACTTTGTGGCTGTGCACATACAGAAAAAAATGCAGATGGACTCTCGTGATGCCCTTGCTTCACCAATTCTGCAATTAAATCACATGCTGTTGAGAATTAGGAATACGCTGAAACTATCAGACCCACCTGCAAGGCTGTTGGTACTGTACTCCACAATCAGCACCTCAGATAGTATCAGGGATCTGGAGCAACACACATTAAATATGACATTTGAAAGTAATACAACCCATTATGGCAGACAGTGCTGGCTTTGAAAGGGGCTTGACAGCTAATAATGTGATCAAAGTTGCTTTGATATGGATCATTTCAGCTTACACAGCTGACTTCTTTTATAGATGCAGAGGTGATGAAAATAGTGGTCTGTTTTGTGTCTTCCTGAGGGACGGATCAACAAACAGCAGTAGATCATGCAAGTGACAGAGTGATGCAGCATTTCCATTTTTTTGTATACTTAACTCAAACTGGATGAAAGAACAGATAGTTGCAAAATAAGTGTAACTGAATGTCCTTTTCTTTCTTCCAATCATTGATATTTTTCCTAAAAAACGGTAAGAGTATGAGTATCATGAGTCAAATAGTAAGCTTTCAGCAGATTAATTGCCAGCATGTTTTGCTCTTGCTACCAGGGAAATGCGTGCCATTCTGTATTCCTACAGCACAGGTGAGCTCAACTGGAAAGGGATGGGATTTTTAAATCAGTAAGAAATAATTTATGAATGTATTATGTTTTCAGTGCTTTTGTGAAGCATCATAACAGTTACATCTTCCCTGCCATCTGCACAGGGTGGTTAAAGTCAAATCTATTCTACAAATGTTTCTTACAAAAGATGTAACAAAATGATGAGCTGAAATGGACTGATGAAGATGTTTAAAACAACAGTTGAAATTTTTAATCTTGATGAAAAAGCAAACCATTTTCTACTACACAGAGACAATGCCTGATGTTCTACGAATGTTAAATAACTTATATCTCTATAGTGACTTCCATCACTCAGTACTAGACATTTGTGGATTAAATTGTGCATTTGAAATCTTTTTTCCACTGTGGGAACTACCAGTTTAAGGCAATGGGGTGTGGCAGCAGCATCAGCCCAGATTCCCTGAGTGCTTTGGAAAATCTCTGAAACAATATGAGACATTCCAAATGTTAACTAGAATTTTATTTTATTTTCATGACTTTTAGTGTGTTGTTCCAAAAGATACAGGAAATAACTGGTGATATTGGTAACAGTTGCTGTTCAGGTGAAGAGTGTGCAGGCTAGCAGGTTATCTCTAGACCCGTCACCAGGATGCTGAATCTATCCCAGAGGCAGGGGAATGAGCAGAGGATGAGATAAGCCACTGCAGGATTCAGAGAGCTGCACTGAAGGGCTGTTGGCTGCTGCCAGACTGTTCAGATCCCAGGCTCTGTGAACATCCCCACTGCCAAAATACTCCACTGAGGAAATCAGGGTTGTGAGAGAGGCCTGGAAGGGCAGGAAGCCAGAAATAAAAATTTTACAGCTGATTCTTGGCTCTACTTCTGTGTCTTTGCTTCTTTTCAGAGTGAACTTGGGGCAGGCCTACTTTTAGGGGAAGAATAGCAGGTTTAATGTGAACTTGACTGGCAGAGACCTAGACCTCTGACTAAGCGTAACAGATCATTCGGTGATATTCAGCCACCCAACTATTTTCCATGATGTATTTCTTTCTTTTTTTTTATTTTTATTTTTTTTCTTCCATGAGGAACCAAAGATTAATATTATTTGGCTCGAGTAATCTTTGTCTTTCTCTATTCTCTGTATCTTTTCTCTGTGGAAACGATACAAATAAGAAAAGATCAGGTATGTCCTTTTGGGTTCTCTTTGGTCTGTTTTCTAAGATATGAAGCAAGCTGAATCAAAGTGAGCAGAAGGTGAATAAGGAGTCATTTTCTATCTGAATACCATCCGGAAAAGGTCAGAACAGCCTTCTGAATGACCATATTATCATCAAACACAGTGCTGTTCCCCACCTTACTTCAGATGTTCAGTGACCTTTTACTGTTTGACTCTTGCACTTTCTCTCCCAAATGTTTCCCAGGCCTGCAAGTTTGCTGCAGTCTGGGCAAAGCTGCTTTCATTTAGCCTGTGCACTGTTCTGCCTTAGTTCCACTTCTCTGGAAGATCCTTACCTCCTCTTTGGTCCTTTTCTCCCCTCTCCGCATCACTTGAGCATTGCAGCTTCCCCCCAGAATTTCACCAATCTTCAGCTCTTCAGATTTCGGTAACCACTGTTCATTGCAGTCTGTAACCCAGTCCTCCTTCAGCCTTGAGCTGTAAGGAGTATCCTGAGGATGCAGCTCTTCTGTCAGGAAGGAGATGTGTATTTTTCTGTAACTAGAAGCAATGTGACAAGCTCCTGAGGCTCTCTTGTCAGAGGGCCAAAGCTGTGGATAGCCAAGGTTCAGCTTCACTTTCTAAGGGTGTGACTAATTTGATGTCAGCAATGAATGGGAAAGGCCATGCATGGAAACTGCAAACTATCATATCCATTAACTTCAGAAATGTCCATTTTATATCCAAAATTAGAGATAAATTACAAAAATGTGTGCAGATACAGAGATATTTGAGAATACACTCAAATCTTGTGTACACGCTTGTTAGGTATGTGCTTTCTTGTTTCCACAAACCCAAAAGGAAGTTCATTTAAGTTTCTTCCCTGCTGCAGGTGGAAAGGAGGAATATTAATTAGTCTCTTCTCCCTGCTTAGGATCCCTTAATGACAGGAAAGAATGACAATGTCAGTTTAATATTTAGCCAGTGCAGGACTGTACGATGTGCAGCACTATCCTGGGAGGAGGCTGATTCTCAGTGGAAAGTAACAGCCTGAAAGCCAGGACTGGACAGCTGTGCATGAGAACACTCACAATACTACTGTAAGAGTTAGTTCACATTGGCAACATTGGCTCTTATGCATTGCTACAGGTGGCTGATCAAAAACCAAGGCAAATGCATGCGGAGAACTGTGAGTATGCTGACTACCGGGACAGGAGGTTGAGTTGTGCCCTTCTTTAGTAAAGTGAAATAATTGGTACACAAAATAGTCACAGAGACGATAGCTAGGGGACAACAATCCCTAGCTTCCTAACTGCAATAATCAGAAGTAAATGTTAAATCATGAAATAAGTTATACTGAAAAATGAGAATGCTGGGGAGCTGTTCTGCACCCCAACACTGTCTGTTATGATCCCAGACAATAAGGCTCTATAAAATAAGGAACTCAGACTCTGTAAAAAAAGGCACACAAGACTCTGTAAAATACTACTTGAACAGTTGTTTATTAGAGTTAACACTACAAAGAGAACAATAAAGATCTTATGCCCCTCTAGATGCTGGAAACCCCCGTTATATACCACTGAATGGCCCCCCATCCACACACAGACTCTGTCACCAGAAAAGGTTACCCCGTTTTGGTTATTTGGGCTGTTACAGGATTTTCTTAGAAAAAAGCGTCTTCATACATTTCTATCATCAAGCAGAAAAGATGCATGCATGAAAACTTAGTGCTGCACTTTAAGATGAAGGCAGGGTCATGCAGGTGGTACAACAGTCGGTTCTGCTACCAGTTCAGTCTGCTGTAAACATCACCCAGCTGAGTTTGTCTTGCAGCTGAGGAAGATGCGCAGCATGACATAGGCCTGAAGTAATGTCATATGCATAGCGCAGCACAGATCAGGATCTACACAAGTGTGCTGTTATGTAGATCCCTGGCTCCTCAATGTACGATGGTTTTCCAGTTAGAATCACTACGTTCCCCACCTTGATCCACACAAACTTGACCTCTCTCAAAAGTTACAGATAGTATTAGTAAGCTGTTTGGATACTAGAGAAACTCTCATATACAAAGCTGTCCTGCAAATAACAGTAAAACTGGAATAATGACAAGTAAAACAAACATTGATTATGATAATAACAGTAGAACAGCAACAACAGTAGGGTTAGGACCATCAGAGATGTCCTGACATTAGACTCCACTCCTCTCCCCATCTCCAGTAAGACAATGATGGTACGAATTCTGACACATAGTCCAGTTGCTCATATGATGCAGAAGACGAGAAGCTTTGGAGCAGCTGGAGGGCATCTGACACTTAGGGTGTGTTGATATACAGCATGAATCAAGGGATAGCAACAGCGTGAGGTTTCAGGAAAAGGTATGAGATAAAACAAATTTATTTTTAGGTACAACTTAGGGGATTTGATCTCCTCAAGCATTACCACAGCCATTATGTCTGCATAGTGACCACTATCTTCCCCCCACTTTGCTGAGCTGGATTAGAAGCCTTCTGCCAACTTTGCTCCTTGACATGTTTGGCTGACTCATCTGTGTACGAGGCACACTGCCTCTTCTCAGAGGTGAGAGGTTCATATCGTGGGGCTTTCAGTTAATGGCTCAAGGTTAACTTGAGTTCCTTTTCACAGTCCTTTTTGGGCTATTTTTTCCTGCAAGGAACTGATTTTCTGGAGATCTGGCTTCGCCAGCATGGAAATATATCATGCCCATCTCACAATATGGGATTGTTGTGCTCTCCACGTTAGTTTTGCAGTCTTTCTCCCTCATGGTGTCCACAACACTTCTCCATGCCTCTGAACATTCAGCTCACTAGGTGCGGTCAACAGGACACTGCCAGCCTAATGGGACAACCCACGCTTTGGGGACAGGCTACCCTCCTCCAAGGGCTGAGCCTAAGTCCTCCAGCAAGGCATGGGGCTGTGCCCATCTCGCCAGGACAGTACTGATGGCCTTCCCAGAAGAAGGCAGACTGGCCTTGGTGTGTCTCAGCACTATGGATGCCAAAGGAGGCATTTGCCAAGTTGCTGACAGCAAGCCAAATGCTCAGCCCAGCCTCTAACCACTGTAGCAGGGTGACACTATCCAGAGCAACTGCAGCCTCGTGGAGGTAGATATATCTCCAAAGCTGGTTACTGATGTTCCCACACCAGGACCCTCAAAGTTCCTTTACAGGCCAAATAGGACTATTACAGGCAAATGCATCCACTGTTTGACAATCTGAGAAGAGCACAATTAACTGAGTCAGCCAACAGATTCAGCAGTTTGTGCAGCAGCATGTTCTTGGTCTGGCTGGGTTGGAATTAGCTTTTCCCACAGCAGCCCAATACAGTGCTGTACTTTGTACTTACACCTAGAACAAGTTGGCACCAATATTTTGGCTATTGCTGAGCAGTTCTGGCATAGCACCAAGGCTGGCTCTCCATCTCCCAGCCCTAACAAAGGAAAGTAAGCTGGCTTGGTGAAGGGTGGGGAGGGGACATTTCCAGAACAGCTATTTAAACTGATCAAAGGGATATTCCATGCTGTATGGCAACACACTCAGAAATAAAAGCTGGGGAAGGGGAAGGAGAAGTGGGGAGAGTCTTTTCATCATAATGTCCATCCTTCTGAACAACCTCTGTTCATATTGAGGCCTTGCTTCCCAGGAAGTGGCTGGGATTATCACTGTTGATGGGAAGTCAAAAAGAATTGTTTTCTCCTTTTTCTTCTGAAATTAAACTCCTCGTTACATCAGCCCATGATCCATTTTTCATCATATTTTCTCCCTCTCTTCTTCTGAGGAGGAAGAGTGGGAAAGCAGATGGAACATATCTGTCTAGCAATGTAAAACTACCATAGGGCTCTCTTTGAGATGTTTTTGATAATTTCTTGAGTTTCTGGAGATCAGTGTAAAGCAGTTGATGCTGTCCTGCATGACATCCTTGTCTCCAAATTGGCAAGATGTGAGTATGATGGATGGACCACTTGATGAATAAGGAATTGGCTGAATGGTTGCACTCAAAGAGTTGCAGTCAGTGGCTCAATTTCCGGGCGGAGATCAGGTGGTATTCCT
>JAOWBP010000001.1:136002078-136013744 GCA_028571105.1 Tragopan temminckii | reverse complement strand
ACTGAGTGCTGCTGTGCCAGACATGTTAGAACTCCAGTATGAACTGGAGTCAAAAGCAGCCAAATGGTATGCCACCATTGACATTGCTAATGCCTTCTTCTCTATTCCTTTGGCCAAAGAATGTAGGCCACAGTTTGCTTTCACCTGGAGGGGCGTTCAGTATACTTGGAACCGTTTGCCCCAGGAGTGGAAACACAGCCCAACCATTTGCCATGGGTTGATCCAAACTGAAGCTGAAGGAGAGGCTGCAGTGCAGACAGTGTCCTGTCACAAGACAGATAGCAGTGGCCCTAAACTGAAACTCTTCCCTACTGTCAGTGCACAGCTCTGGTGAATGCAAGGCTGAGAGGGTATTTTAAAAGTCTCTGGCTGACAGATCGTGACCTGTGCAGTAATGGGGCAACTTTAGAGCTCCCCTACCCATCCATACTGTGACCAGGCTTTCAGGGCAGATCACAGAATCATAAATGGTCCTGAGTTGGAAGGACCCAGTGTCATGGCATTGGCTGGGATGGAGTTAACTTTCTTTCTAGTAGCTGGTCTGGTGCTGTTTCAGGATTTATGAGAAAGATGATAATGCCCTGCTGCTTTATTTGTTGCAGAGCAGTGCTTACAGAGCCAAGAACATTTAGGTTTCTGGTGCTGCCTTGCCAGTAAGGGACTGGGGAGGCACGAGGAGCTGGTGTAAAGCAGAACCAGGACAGCTTATCTAAACTGGCCAGAGAGATGTCCTGTACCATGTGGAGTCACTGAGCAATAAGACTGAGGGAGTTAGCTGGGGGGATACGCTGCTACTCAAGGACTGACTGGGCATCTGTGAGTGGGTGGCAAGCAATTCCATTGTGCACCACTTAATTATTATACCCATCCTTTTCTGTCCTATTCAGTTGTCTTTATCTCCATCCATGAGATTTTTTTTTCCAGATTCTTTCACCTGTCCTATTTGGGAGGGGCAAGGAGGGGCAAGGGAATAGAGCAAAGGGCTGTGTGGAGCTGACCTGCCTTCTGGGTCAAACCACAACACAGAAGGATTGTTGAGACCAACTTCTGACTCCGTGTAGGGCAATTTAACAGTTAAACTGCATATCTAAAAAGTGTCCAAACACTTCCCTAACATGAATTGTCTTTTGCCATAACCACTGCTCTGGGAAGCCTGTCCCAGTGCTTGATCACTCTCTCAGTGAACTGATGTCCAATCTGAACATCAGTTTTCCTGATAGACTTCTCCAATTCGTTCTTCCATGTTATCCTCCCTTCCCTTCCCCTCCCTCCCCCCCCCCGCCTTCTGCACTCCCAAATGTGTTAACTATTACTGGTTCATTCAGTTCAGCAGTTAAGAATCAGTTCCCTTCAGACAGTGGAGGGATTTCTGTGAATTAGGATCACCTCTGCCACGGTGTCCTGCAGAGCCATAACCCCTTGCTTATTTTGCCAGCTCCAGTGTGTCACAAGCAGAAGGGAGCACACGGGCACCATTCTCCCCTGCCTGCCCCAGCTGAGTCATGTGGGAGAGTGGCCACCCCCTCCCCAGTCTGGCTTGCAGAGGGTATGGCAGTGAAGGCAGGCAGTGCACTACAGCCACACTTATTCCCTGTCTCTTCTCTGTGTTCCTTGCTCCCGCAGCTCCTGAGGCCTCCATTACACCAGAGCCTGAGTGCCTCTGCCACTCTAGCTGCCCTCACCTCACCACAAGCCTGTAATTCAGCTAGGGTGATGTGCTCAGACAACATCTCTCTTTCCCAAGCCTCTACAGAAGCCTCAACTCAACACCTTCTGGCTGCCGCCAGCACCATGTGCAGGCTCTGCCAAGCACCCCCTCACCCACTCCATCATTTCTCCAGAAAGACATTCACAGCTGGGCCTTAAACCACACCATTTACAGTCCTAGGAGCAAGGCAGTAAAGTATCACTTAGAGTACTACTTATTAAAGCTAAGAGCATAAAGAAAGAGAATAGTATTGTTTATCTTACGTCCCTTTGGATGCTAGGAGCCCCAGGTTGTGCAGCGTTGAGCAGGTCTCCTGTCCACGCGTAACATGCTGTGCAGACATGTCGGCAGGAAGAGTTACCTAATTCTGCTCATTTGAGCTCTTATAGAATTTCTTACAAGTAAACAGCTCTATTCTTTATTTCTTCTGCCGAACAGAGCAGATGTTCTCATGAGAACTCCCGGCACTTTCAGATAAAGGCAAGGCCATGCAGGTGGTGTGATCGCCAGTTCTGAGTGGGAGCTGCTTGCAGGCTCTTGTTACCACCTCCTGGCTGAGTTTGTCCCACAGCACAGGCCTGCTCAGGTTCACCGTTACGTGGATCACTGATGTTTATATACAGTGGTCTTTTGGTCAGGATCACTGCAGGAGCCCATAAAGGAGCTGGAGATATCCGTCAGTCTGGGTGCATTTTGAAATAGCCTCATGCTAAGAGCAGTTTTTTCTCTATAGAGCAGGATTCAGGATATTAGTAAAAAATGTGTTGCTTGTGCTGATAAGGTAACAGCCTGCTATAATGTGTTTCTACACTGACTTTTTGACAGTATGGATGGATGGATCTATAAGAATTTTATTATTTAAGGTAAAGGGATTGTACAGAGACAGATTGAATAATAAAACAGCCGGTAGGTTTTAATGTTTGAAATGTTAGTTGGAGCTTAGCTGGAACTTGATCGACACCTGTCATGAAAAAGTCTCGTCTTACCAGGTTGCATCCAGCTTCAAAACGAAAGAATCATTGAGATTTATTGGTCATACACAGTGTCTTCTCCTAGACGTTCTTAGTTGGAAGACATTCTTTGATAACACGATTGCTATAGTCTGACTACCACTACTAAATTCTATTTTAAATTCCAGAATGATACTGAAGTTTATTGAAATTCTCCACTGGCTACATAATGATCATCTTCATTTATCAACAACAACTCCTCGGTCTCTAATTTTCTCCTCCATGGATATTCTTCATTTTAGAGGTCTTGCCATTTCTCTAGTTGCCTAGTCAAAGTTAATTTCTCTAATGAATGGAACCACAGCAAAGTATTGCTTGTGTAGTGTTTGAACTAATCAGAAGTTCCACAGACACTTTCAGGGGTTAACTCCCAGGTCTCTCTGGGGAACAGACCTCTTTTAGCACTGCTTTTATGTCCTTTACCTCCTCTTGTCCCACAGGACATGAGGGTGCTAACACTGACTTATTCAAAGCACTTCTGCAAACACAAGAAGGCTACTGTCTTTATACCATGAGAGAAATGTACTTTTCAGGGGAAGTACGTGAATCATGGTTATTCCATACAGCAACATTCAAAGCTATTGCTTTCAGAGGACAGTGAACACATCCTCTTACTTCATCAGCGTTGTGCTTGACAAGGGATCTTTCTGACTGTTCTGCTACCCTTGAAGCAAACATGACAGGAATTGTCATTCCCATTGTCAGAAGGACCATCTGCCACTACATTAGGACAGTCTTCTATTAAATTCACCAGTACGCTAATTATAGGATGACTAGCAAATGGTTAAACTGCCAGATGCTATGAAGATACATCACTGTCTCTTTGGGTGGTTAGGCAAACATTTGATTAGACCTACAGCTGCTGTGTCTGCTTTACCTACTAACTTATCTAAATTGCGTTCACCTGTGGGAAAGATGAAGCTGCTGTCCTCTGAGAAGAAAAGCATCTTAAGCCTAACTTTACTGAAACATACAGTGTGTAGACATGTGAGCTTCCACCTTGAAAAAATAATATTGGGCTTAGGGTGTTAAACAATCTGTGAAGCTGTTTATTCACAGAAACACTGAAGGGCAGAACCCTGCAGTTTTCCCATTTGGTATATGGCCTTGGCTGAAGCCTGAAGAGAAGGATTTTAAAAAAGCATATAAATCCTTATTTTGGAAAGTGCACTTGGCTCTGCTTAATGCGAGATCTAAAGGTCATATCCAGAAAAACAGGACTTTGGGATCTAGCTAAAGTCTAGCCTCCATTCAGTCTCATTACTTTTACCCTTCTATTTTAAGTGCTTACAAACCAGGTTTTTTTGTTTCCATCTAGTGCTGGAACTGATGTTTGCCACCCCAAGGCACTGTGGGCAGGTGGGCAATAAGCTTAGAATCAGCCTTAAAGCTTGAGGCCCTTGACAGGAGCTTTGTTGGGTGGCAGCATCCCCAGTGGGGCATGGCCTGTTATTCTCCATTGATTGCAGAAAGCGCTGTTTGAAACTATCTGAATTGTACTGATTGCAAGGAGAACTCAGAGGCGTTTTAACCCAGATCTACCTTGACCATGCTTTAACCCAGACAATTCACGAGCATAGTGTTAATTACAGGCCAAAGAGCAGTGCCAATAGGCAGACAATCTGGCCATGTGCTTCAGTGGATAAGACTATGTTATAATATGTGTATGCTGCTGTGTGCCAGTTGGCTGTTGTGCCAGAACACTAGCAAGTGGAGAAAGAAGTAAGATTCTGAGAGCTATTCAGGAGATCCCAGGGAATTTGGCTTTAGGGAGAATAAGGAGGGGTCTGAAGCTTATACAGAGGAAGTCCTAGTTACAGTAATTTCGCTGTGTTTTAAGCCTGCCTTATTTATAGCTTCTTCCTCTGCTAGCATCAGTTCCAGCCAGTTTTCCTGATCTGTCTCTTTAGGCATATACAGCCTTCCCTCTTAGGCACAGATATTGACACTGAGATTCATATGATGGTTAGCTCAGATCTGGATGCTTGTAACATGTCTCAAGCAGAATATAAGCTGAAATCCAGGCAGAGTATTTGGGAGTATACAATATTGGTGTCTCAGGAGCTGTGTTTAGCGCCTAGGAGTCTGCTTGAAGTTCATGGTTTTTGCTTGAGAAAGCAGACAGAATACATCTGTAGTTTTATCTTACAGTTTTACTTATGCTCAGCGGTCATTAATCAGGATGAAGCGTGTTCTTTCCTCCCACACTCTCAGTATCTGTGTGCACGGTAACGTTCTCTATGGTCTGGGCTTTATACACCAAGAAATATTTTCTCTTCCAAAGCTCTGGGACCTAGAAACTGGGAAAAGCATAGGGAGAGCTTGCAAAGGAATGTCTCTGCAAATTGCTCTGTGTGATGGCTCTGGAAATTGTTCTTCTTTTCAATTTGCAGACATAAAATTTGCTGACTTTCTAAGCAGACAGCAAAAAACATTTATGTGAGAGGCCCTTCAGAGGTGATAGAAACATACTTTCCAGGTGACAGCAGTGGTAGATAGCTGGCTGAGTGAACTACTGAGGTTTAATTTAGTTGTATTTTTGCATAATTTATCATGGCAGCCCCCTAGAGCCTTCGGAACCTATCTTGATTATTTTCTGTTTAAATAAATAAATAAATGATGGGTTATTGAAGGAACTGGCACTCAATTTCAAGCGATGAACCTGAGGCACGTCAAAGGCAGGCTCTGAGTGCCAAAATCAACTGCAGTTTTACGGCTATGCTAAGCCATGCAATTATCTTAGACCACAAAGATCTCGTTGGATTTGCAGGGGGAAATTTAGCATCAATCTTTGTACAGAGAACAAACAAACCAAATCAGTGCTGCATTTTCATATTAACATCGCACAAGACTGCCAGAAGTGAAATGTGTCTGTGTTCAGAAGTGCCACCGGTTGTCTCACAGCTAAATAAAACTGTATACTTGTTCTGAGGAGCTTGTGTCTGTACAGAACATAATTATCTGTAGAGATCATGACCAGCAAGGTAGCTGAGCAGGCGCTTTGGCTGTTGAAAATGGTGCTGGTTAAGTCAGCATTTTACCCTGCTCAGATATGCAGCCATCTTCCCTTCATTCACTGTTGAGCACATTTTTTCAGTCCTTTCACCTATCCCTTGGGAAAAGAGACTACAGGAACTAACCTTGAGACAGATAAAGCAGGAGGATGATGGAGAACTACTCCCAGGGCAGGAAAACAGGAAGGAATGACAACAACAGCAAAGAACAAGGTTGCAAATGTACTTAGAAAAAAAAAGTAAAAGCAAGTTGTAACATTTGTTTTAAACCCATAGGAAGAGAGAGTAGCAACAGTGCAACAGGATTAATGATGTCAATAAATAAATAATGGTATTTTCGTTGCATGTCACTCAATGGCATTGATCACTGTCAGCATGAGCAGAGCTTCTCCAGAGTTTCTTCCCCTCTTAGCTGGGCTGAGATCCAGTGGGAGAACAGAGTTGGGACAGCTTTCATTTAAAAGACAATTTATTTATTATCCAGGCAGAAAATCCTATTAAAAAGAGAGGAAATTTAGTGATTGAGCTGCAGTATTCATTTTTAAGTATTCTGCCAAAAAAAAAAAAA
This sequence comes from Tragopan temminckii, assembly GCA_028571105.1. Lineage (NCBI taxonomy): Eukaryota > Metazoa > Chordata > Aves > Galliformes > Phasianidae > Tragopan > Tragopan temminckii. The sequence continues at coordinate 136,007,444 of JAOWBP010000001.1, read as the reverse complement.
AAAAAAATTAGGCTGTTTTGCATAAGATGAAACCATAATTTTGGATGGGACCTTGAGTAGGAGGTGAGGAAAGTGCTGTGTTCACTGTGAGACGTCCCAGGAGTTACTTTGTCTTGAGAGACAGAAGACTCCTTCCCTGCCAACCTTTTTTTTTTTTCCCCCTTTTTTTCTGGATTAAACAGTATCTGATAGGAATGTCTGCTTCCTGGCAGGGCATGAGTGTGTGCAGTGTTAGATATAATTTGTGTCACTCCTTTTCTACCCACTTGGTGACACTGCTTTGGCTGAAATAAGGTGATGAGTCTTGGTGTGCCTGTACTGCTAACCATGTGAGGTGGGAGTGAACCTGAGCATTGGACCCTAGCTCTTTTTTGCTGAAAGTTCTGTTTGCTTGCTGGCTGGCTGCTCCACTAAGTGCTTTTCAAGACAAAGCTCATGCATGCTACTGAGGGAGAATTATTTTTTTTTCCAGCAACTGCTCCCAGGAGGCACCATGGGTAAGCTGAACCCTACCCCAGAAAGCTCTGACTCATCCTGTATGGGCAGATGGCCTCGTGCCACACACAGGTGTGAATAAAACACCCCCTCACGGGTTCATGTTGCTGGGAGCTTCAAAGCGAGCCTTGGGGTATGTCAGGCATGTGGTAGATGAGAGGGCTGACCTGGAAGTTCTCACCATGAAAGTGTTTACTGTGTTGCAACCCAAGCTGAAGGAGAGGTCAGTTTTGCAGTGTGAATGCTCAGAACTTTTTCATGGCAGAATCCCTACAAATGTGTATGGACACAATGGGCTGACCTTTCTCTTTCTGAAGTACCTTCTTTTGCACCAGGCATGCTGTTGGTTACCACATCACAGCTGTGAGATGGCAAATTCCTGCCAGAGGGGAACTATCTTCTACAAATTACTTCATTCAGTCATAAAGCACTCATATGACCATCTTGCAAGACGTTTTAGCTGGAACAAACCCAGCAGGAACTGTCATGTGGAGATGATTAGGTTTTAACTCTGCAGTGCCATGGCCTTTCAGCTGATGGGAAACTGCCCAGAAAGTCTTTCTTGGGAATTGATTTTCTTCTTTAATGTTGCTAAGAGCATATGTTGATAATAAAGATTATCCTAGATATCTCTAAACAAAAATGGCATGCCTCCGCTGTGGTTCACTTTTGAAAAAACCTGGTCCAAATGCCTTTCCAGATCCAAGGACTGAGAGAGAAATACAACATGCAAAATAATTATTATAATCCATCAATTTTGCAGAAACAAAGCAGAACAACAAACAATTATGATAGCAAATTGAATCATAAAATGGCAATATGCCAAGCTCTGTATCAGCTGGGTCTTTTCACTTGTCTGTTGGCAAAATAAAGAGGATTAGGGGGATGACTCATCTGGTGATTGGAAAATCTACTTTAAAGTTGCAAAGGAAATTCGAGCAACAACAGTTCATAAGCAATAATTCACCACACATAAGCTTCTGCTCACTTAAAGCTCCCATCCTCAGCTTGTAAACTGTGAATGCTGTGGGGCAGCGGAACCAGCCCAGCTCTGATGCTAGCCTTGCAGCTCTGGGTTGTGCCTGCTTGTGATTGCTGCAGTCCCTGTGAGTGGGGTCATGTCAACAACAACAAAAATGTGGTGTGTTTGTGCAGGGGGAAGTCCTGCTGTAGCTGTAGCTCTCTGTGACTGTTTTATTACTGACTGCAGTGCAGTCAGAATTTTAATCTTTCCCATCGGTTTTGTCTCATGTGTCAGTTCTGGATTCCTACTATACTGAGGCTGGATTCTTAAATGAGGAAAGCCAGTGGTGCCAGAGAGCTCCCAGCAAAGTGCCCATCCACTGTGTCATCTCCATCCTGGCCTTCTTCAGCCCAAAGCTGCTGCTCCAGTGTCACCAGGCCCTTAGAATCATAGAATCACTATGGTTTGGAAAAGGCCTCCAAGATCAGCTGGGTAGATCCAGCCACCCACCTACCACCAATATTTCCCCTTAGTACAACATCTAAATGTTTCTTGAATCCCTCCAGGGACAGTGACTCCACCACCTCCCTGAGCAGCCCATGACAGCATCTAACCACCCTTTCAGTGAAGAAATTTTTCCTAACATCCAATGTGAATCTCCCCTGGTGCAACTTGAGGCCATTCCCTCTATCCCTAATTCCTTCTAATCTTCAGCAGAACTGGAGCCGTGCTCCTCTCAGCAGTCTGGTGAAGATGCAGATAACAGGTTTGCGTACGTGCTACATGGTTATGTCTCCACTGTGCATAATTGCACTGTGTTGATGTTTGGCAAGTGCCATCTGGTTTTCATTTTCCTTCACAGCATAATTCATCACCTCCACCCCCACAGATTTACAGTGCAACTGTCTTTCTGCGTTCAAGATAATTTCAGCTACACAGAGTGTGTTTTGATTTATTTTAACTGAACTCAACAGACGCTAATATCAAATCATTCCCCTTTAAATTAAAAGGGATTGGATTTGCAAATTTTAGCAAGATAGGACTACTCATAAAATCTTAACTGATAAAGTAATAAGATGGTAGGGAGGAGAAAGAGCTAACTATGGAACAACTCTACTCACCAGAATCTGGGAAATACTCTGGAGGAACATTTTAAGCACATAAAAACTCATCAGAACTATATGAGCAATAGAAAAAATTGAGCGAACAGGGAAAATGTAGAGAGGAAAGTTCAGTACTGGGAATCACTTGCTCAGTACTTCCTTTTGTAACTGAAATTCCTATCTTTGTTTGCAAACAAGAAGTATCTTTCAGGAAAGCTGTTTGTGAGAGAGGACACAGTCCTATGTACCTGAGTGTGTGTCTGCATGCAGGCAGGGCAAAGGTGGGGGGAAATTGAAGCCAAAGAAGGAACAAAAGGAAGAGCTGATTGCAGAAGTAACAAAAATGTGCAACTGACAAACCAGGAAGGATACTTTTATTCTAGGTTTGTGAAAATTCCAGTGAGCAGTTCTTTTCACTTCTCTTACACACATACGCTGTGAACACAATCAGACACAGCTGTAAGGAAAACTGCAAATAGGAAATAAGATCTAAAGAAGAAGCCCTCCTCTGCTGGCACTGATTATCTATCTATCTCCTTTTGCTGTAACAACAAAAGCTGTCTTTGAATTCTTTGTGCTCCTCAGTTATGTCTTAAGGTTCACTTTGCACAACAGCTGTTTCCTTTGAGAAATATTGTGTGTTAAGGTATTACGAGTTATGAATAGGATTAGTAAGCTAAAGGGACATTGCCAAAAAACATTACTTTACATGCACATTCACATTAAAAACCTTATTAAGTCTGCTAACGTAAGGAGGCAAAAACCTAGGAAATGTCAGGACTAATGCTATCTGTGTTACCCTAAATCTGTCCTTTCCCCACGTGCATCGTGCCTGCAATCTTTAATAACATCATCACCCAATTTATTTTCTCCCCAGGGGCTCTTGTCTCATTCAGTGTCCTCTGCTGGATGCTCCTCCTCCAACTGCCCCTTCCTCAGCCCTCTCTGGGCTCACTGCACAGCCAAACATCTGCATATTTTCCACAGGAATAACAAGTGGAAATTATCTCATGTGAGGGACGTGCCCTTTGCTGAATTTAAAGCCATATTTAGTAAGGGAGCATTAGAGCTTCTCCATGTTTTGTAATTCTTTTAAATAAGTGGAAGGCAATCTTTTCTTAGAAGTCACGGATTTCAGCTGAAGCTAAAGCAAATCCATCGCATGGGTCATTTCTGGATTGTTCAACTTCAGAGGTCAAAAGCAAAAAAATATATATATACAAAAATAAACAAACAAAAAAAACCAACAGTGTCAAATAAAGGCAAATGTTGAAAAAATTCGTCTTGATGACATGATTGACTTTACTTATCCTGCAGCTCATATCTTCATATGCCCACCTGGGACTTTTTCAGTGGCCTTGCTGAAGAGAAACGAGACACTGGGGGTTGGGTGCTGCCACTGGTCCCTGTATTAAAACGCTCTCTTAAGGCCGAAGGGAGCACTTCTGGCCTCCTACCTTTTAGAAATTCATAGAATCATTAAGGTTGGAAAAGACCACTGAGGTCATCTAGTCAGCAGCTCACCCATCACCACTACTTCCCACCACTTGGGCACCAGGAGATCCATCCAGGCTGAGAAGGCCCCATGCAGAGCAGCAGGCAGATTTCCCTCTGCTTTAATCACAGAATCATGGAAGCATGGAATGGCCTGCTTTGAAAGGGACCATAATGATCATCTAGTTTCAACCCCACACATGGCAGGGTCGCCAACCACTAGACCAATTCCCTTAATTCCCTTCCTCTGTAGAACCAGGGGGCAAACAAAGCATAAAGGTTGAACAGGCTTACTTTCACCCACTTAAAAATGAGAGCCAGGCAACTAAATCAGCTGCATAATTAAAATGGTCTTATCCAGTCACCTCAATGAAGAAGCCCCGTGCCATTTGCCCCACTGCTCTGCCAGTGCTGCTTCAATTTTACTCTTCATCCCTCCCCCTGTGTTTGGTTATCTGTACAAAAGCCTAATAACTTCCATGCTGAATTTAGAAAAGCAGCAGCATTTGCATTCTGATTGCTCAGCCATTTAATTGTTACGCTTCAGGGGATGCCTCCAGCTCTGCCATTTGCCCTCACTCAGGAGACTGGGGCCCTTGTCCCACTGCCGTATCGAAATATCTCCAAATCCACTCTTGACTGGAGCCTGATCTGCACCTCTGGCTTAAAACTGCTGTCCCAGGGCAAATATCTGCCCAGCTCTTCAGATACCCGCATTGTTAATCACATTTAATTGAAATAGGCTTGTGGAAAGCTTTGTCTAAGAAGGTGGCTGTGGTTCCAGCCTGTCTCACAGATTCATACTTTCATTAAAGGCTATTGTTTTCTACTTCAGTGTTGAATGCTTTGTTTACTTGGCTTCACCTCTAACCACATTACAGTGGAAAATAAATCCTTCCACGGGCTAACAAGTATGCTCATAATAGAACTTTTTAGAAAGCGCTCAGAGTTTCCTATCTCTTAATTTTCCCACTGTTTCTGTTATCTGTAATATGCTTATGTCAAGCTCTCTTGGCAAGGCACAGCCTTTCATCTCATCTATTTTATAATGCCAAGCACTTTTTTTTTTCCTTTTGAAATAATTAATGGGTTTAGAGATTTTTTAGATCAAGCTGCAAATGTTTCTTTGCTGATAAAGATTTTAGGTCAAGAGGATATTAGTTCCTTCTTATCCCAGATGAAATTTCACACAAGCAGAGCAGTGAGAAGTGAGGATGCCATAAAATCTCTTAATGATGGAAAGGGACCTTGGTGTACTGATGGACAGTCAGCTGAATATGAGCCAGCAGTGTGCCCAGGTGGCCAAGAAG
>JAOWBP010000001.1:135990294-136000345 GCA_028571105.1 Tragopan temminckii | reverse complement strand
ATTATTTTTCCTTGCAAATGTTGCCATCGTTGTGTCTGCAGACCATTATGTTTTTTACAACAGCAGCATGATTGTTTCCTCTGTTGGAGAGTGAGCATGGTGCTCAGAGAGACTGAAGGGCCCTCAGGTTTGATGCAGAGCAGGAGAGATGTAGGAAGAAGCAGGTGTGATGCCCCAGACCTTACATGACTGCTCCACAGGACTGCAGGGGTTTCAAAGCTGGCAGTGTCCCTCGCAGGGCCTGGTGGCTGATTCTGCTTTGGAGGTGGCCTCTCTAATACTGTCAGCAAATCTGCCTTTTCAGGTAAGCTGCAATTTTCTTTGCAATGTTTGGTTAAAAAAAGAGAGTTTTTAAAAAATAAGCCATTCCAGCACTGCCAGGTACTCCTGACTTACAACCCGTCCTCTTCCCCATGCACTACTTGGGAGTTGCATGCAAGGATGAAGGCAGTTGCATCACTAAAACTGGGTTTGTCAGGTCAGAGAGCCTCTGGAGCAGCACAGCATCTGCAAGCACAGCATCTGTAATTGTCATCAACTGCAGCGATATGGCTCAGACCATGAGGAGCCACAGAATCATTAAGGTAAGACCACTAAGGTCATCGACTCCAACTGTCAATCCATCCCCACCATGCCCACTAACCCATGTCCCTCAGTGCCACATCCATGTGACTCCTGAACATCTCCAGGGACGGTGGTTTCACCACATTCCTGGACAGCCTGTTCCAGTACACAACCACCCTTTCTGAAAAGTGTTTCTTACCATTCAGGAAGAGGTGGCTGCTGTGTGTGCACAAAGACTACAGGGTTATTTAGGCACTGCATGAAACAAGAGAGCCCTATGGGACTTTCTGAACACCATTCCAGAGCCTCTGGTGCATTGGTTTGAGCCTTGGCACCTGAGAAAGCTGGGATGGGAGTCCTTAATGGTGCTCCTGCTCCATAACTGTGTGTGTAAATGCTGGGAGGGTGTAGGTGAAGGAAGGCAGTGTGAAATGGTGATCTGCTATAGATCACAACAGCTATAAACAGCGTCTTAATTAATAAGGGGTGTTTAACAAATATTGTCTGTGATCTGTGTTTCTTCCTGACTCAGTTGTCCTTGAGAAAGAAGAAAATTTGCACCAATGGCATTGGGCAGAGTGAAGATCAAAAGCTGTCTGCTGGGCCAGGCGTCTCCTCAAGAATATAGGCCATCAATTTTAAACTAATTCAAAGATGGCATTTTAAAAGTTGTCCCAAAGATTTTTAATTCCTCCAGCTTGTTATCTGTCTTATGGGCGATCCAAATTTTCTTTCTCCTAGTTCTGTCTTGTAGCATCATCCATCACAAAGACCTGTCAAGGCAACAGCCTGGAGGCACTTCACAGCAACCCTCAGGTACAGTATCATCTCCCACTCTTAAATTCCCCAGAGTTTCCATTCCTTAAAAGCTCTGAAATTGGTCTGGGCATCAAGTAAGATATTGCAAGCCTTACATGGCTTATTACAGAGCTAGTGTACAACACAGCAGACAGAATCCCTCCTCCCTCCTCCTCCTGACTTCCAGGTGTCCTTCTCAATTAATGTCTTGTTTCTACTGTGAAATTTATGCAGTGCTGAATAACTTTCCCCTCAGATGATGATATCATAGAATCATTAAGGTTGAAAAAGACCACTAAGATCATTTAGTCCAACTGTCAGCCCATCCCCACCATGCCTGTTAACTGTGTCCCTCAGTACCATATCTGCACATTTCTTGTACATCTTCAGGACTCCTCAGCTCCCTGGGCAGCCTGTTCCAATATCTCACCAATCTTCCTCCCCTTCCTATTTACAGCATCTCTGTAGAATAAAATAAGGGTATTTGTTTGCAGAGCCATCCACAACTATGAATGCTGTACCTGGGCCATGCAAGCAAACCACATTTGGTATCTAAGAATACTGCTACCTTATTTTCTACCTGTTGGTTCTCACTACATCACTGCAGATGAGAACGAACCAGAACAACCATCACCACTGTATCTTGGTTAGAAATGATTTAAAAGGCTGAAGGAGAGCATCTTCATTTTACTTTCCAGAATTTTCAAGTGCTTCAGTCTTTGAATAGAAATTAACATAGGCTTTTGCTATCTCACCTCTGTGTCAGACCGTAAGAACTTTGGATTTTTTGCAGTTGTGTTACCTGGCATGGCAATACAGTGCTTTTCCACTTCGGGACGGTGGACAGGCAGCCAGGGCATGAACTTTGTGCAGAACATCAAAGTTGATCACTCTCAAGTAAGAACTCCAATCAGCTTTGCCAGAACTCTTCATTAAAAATAGTGATTAGGAAGCCTCAGTATGAGAGTTTATGACAGGAGGAACATATTTTCAGCCAATTTTTCAGTAAGGCTAAGGAATCAGTTTGGGACTGTATGTTCTATTCAAAAATTGCCTTAAATCCCAAAACCTCAGGATATTTGCACTCTCATCGTTTTAAGCTGGCATCTCTTCCTGCATAGGACATCACATCTTTTTGGCTGTGTTTATTTTCCACCCCACCTCTGAATACTGGTGGACTGCACGTCTTCGCAGTTCAGAAACAAAACCACTTCACAGCAGGAAGAGGGCATGTTCATGCAGTGCCTTAAACAAAGTTCTAATGATACCAAACACAGTAGGTGCGTACAGTCAAGGATCTTTAAGAGACTCTTCTTCTCCTTCTCTGTAAGAGAAGGCTCTGAAAGAGCTACAAATGTCTGCAGTGTTCAAAATGAGCACGCACCAGGAATTCACATCATTACGTTACAATGCTTTATGCTTGCTCATCTGTTACTTTCCATGTAACTTCCATCATTCTCTTTGTTTTCTGACTTCTGCTGAGGAAGTATTTCTGTAGAACCTTTTTTGTGAGCCTGGAAACATCTCCTAACTGGCAGTATGTATAGGCAATATGTATAGCAAATCTATCATAGTATATAGAAAATCAGACTTTTAAAACTATTGTTTACCAATTGTACCAGATGTCATGCTTATCAATGTTATATTTCACATGCCATTTCATTGCCTCGTCAATTCAATCTCATTATATATTTCTGCAGCTCTTTGCAACTTTTGTTTTTACTAGCTCGAGTGGCTTGGTTTTGTCAGTAAGTTCTGTCCCCAGATTCTCAAGTCTATTTCCAAAACATTTATCAATATATTGAGCAGCACAGAAGTAGTTTTCAATATACTTCCTTTTTAATCTTTTAATTCTGCATTATTATTGCTTCTTTCCTATTTCACGCAATTTCTTTATGGACACAGCGTGAAACGCAGCTGAAAGCCTTTTGAAAATTCAGGCAGATTGTATTAGAAAGATCATCCTGACATGCACACTCAGAGATTCTTCCAGACCTGTAACAGATTTGCACAGTATGTCATTTCCTTTCAAAAAGTCGAGTGACTTACTGTCCTTCTGTGTCCAGTACATCTTTTACTATGCATTTTGTCAGTTGGCAGGTTCTGTTGGTTTTCTCAAGAACCCTCACACAAGTGTGTTGTGGTTTGTTTTTCCTCATTCCTTAAACTGTATTTGCCATGTTTTCTTTCCAATGGTACTAAGGCAATCCTAAGCAAAAGTAAGTATTTCACAAATCCACTGAAAATGCTGAATGATCTTAATGAAATGAACACCTGCTAGCAATTTATCAGTTTGTTTTAAAAAGCCATTTATTAATATTTCAGTTCCAGCCAGATCCTCTGATAAGGACTGTGTCAAACAGTGCTACTGAATGCAAGTTTTTCCAATGTCTTTAACAGCAATATCAGATAAAAATGTAGTATATATTCTGGTTTATTATTAATGCAGGGTTCCCTACACTTCGTCTACCTAGTCATCCTAACCACCTGACAACTAAGAGTAGTGTGCTGAGAGCTAAGAACAGAAATTCAGGCCATATCAAATCATGGCCTGTACAACGCACGGAACTAAGTTATATTCAGTGCTGGCAGTTCATAGAATCACAGAATCATAGAATGGCCTGGGTTGAAAAGGAGCACAATGATCATTTAGTTTCAACCCCCTGCTATGTGCAGGGTCACCAACCACCAGACCAGGCTGCCCAGAGCCACATCCAGCCTGGCCTTGAATGCTTCCAGGGATGGGGCATCCACAAGCTCCATGGGCAACCTGTTCCAGTGCATCACCACCCTCTGTGTGAAAAACTTCCTCCTAAAGTTCTAATATCCAGACCTCCTTTCAAGTGACAGTAAGCCTTTGGATTTGTTGGTTTTCAGTAAAAAATACAATGAATTTCTTAATATAATTTTATACCTTTTTTTTTTTTTTTTTAATTAAAGCCTTACTAGTTTTCCCACTACACAGCAAATATTCTGATTGGTACAGTTTACAGAAGGAGTAGAGCAAAAGATGAATCATTTACATATGATGACTGAGTCCATGGAGGATAAGTAAAATACTTTATTATATGGACGCTTTCCTGTGCAACTTACTCTAGTTGCATTAGCATCCTGCATTAGCAGGGGGTTGGACTAAGTGACCTTCAGAGGCCCCTTTTAAACCCTGTGATTCTGTGATCTCTCTAAGCTAGCTGAAAGTTGAAAACATGAGGTTGAAGCCAAGCAAATCTAGATTGTGAAGCCTTCCTAACTTTTAATAATGTTTATTGACCACAGTGAAGAATTAAAACACAGAGACTTCAGTTACTAAAGTTAGATTTCTTAGTTCTTCTTTGTAAGATATCACATCATAACTCAGAATTAAGTAGGTTTATTCCTGATGTAACTGGCGAAGTTACTTTACTTCTGTTTTGCACATCCAGTTACATGATCATCTTAAGATTCCTCAGCCTCTGAACATGCTCTTATGATAAAGTGTATCAATTCATATCTCATATGTATCAGTGTTACATTGGCTCTGATGCAGTAACAGATCATCCTGCATGCATAAATTAATATGCTCCTACCTTCAAATTTCATATAAACAGCAGGACTTTGATGCTCTATAAACCCTGAAAAGTTCATAATATTTGGAAACATTAATCTCATAGGAAGTCTGCGTTGTAACTTTTTGATGCTAACCACTGGCAAACACAGTTTTTGCAGATGCAAATACAAAAACGTAGAATAAAACAATAATACAAAATCATAGCAGGGTTTTAGACAAAGGCTGAGAAAGGAGGGGCAGAATGAAATTGGTGAATCAGCTCTAGAAAGCTTAGCTCTAATCTCACTTGGGGTCATCTCTGCAGGGAAATATACTGGCATTGCTCTCTCAGTATAATTATGCTGCTACAGTTATACTATTATAAATTATTACATTTCTGAAAACAGTGCATCAGGAGTAATTCCATCGAAGCTAACAGCATAAGGAATAATCAATTCACCGTACAACATAGTCTCTGGACACTCTTTTTCTAAGAAAAATAATGGAAATAAATATGAGATGGCCATAAATCCCATATTAATAAGCCAGAATGACTAATACAATTATCTGCTTATGTTTAAAGCAGTCTGTTTTGAAAAGGGAAAAGAAATCTGCCATAATTCATTATGTTTGTTGACTTACTCCAAATGTTTAGAATTTATCAGCTGTTTACATTTGCTAGGACAGGGTTAAGCTGAGTATGCCAAACATCAGCAGAGGTCTGGTGCCCTCTTACGTTTTATTTAAGCAACTTCAGTGATAGCAAACCCTCACATCTTGCTCAGAGATCGCTTGTGAGGGCTTCTCATGTTACAAATCATGGAGAAAGGATGTGTCGATTTAGATAACTGCTTAGTGCTTCAGAAAGGTTAATAACCACTTTCAGGCAGTGAACTTAGAGTAATAAGGAGACCCACATGCATCCCTATGAACCTTCCAGCTCTTACTGAGATAGTTTAGCCTCACTGAACTGATCATGTGTGGCAAAAAACTTGATCCAGGCTTCTTCTGTTTTGACCAGACAGATAAGGCTAAATCAACTGCTGACTGGAACAGAAAAAAAAAAAGTCTGGTTGGCATCACTGAGAAAAATATGGTTAACAATATTAACAGATGTTAGAATCTCAGAAGAGACAAAGATCAGTCTATCTAATCTTACCTTCTGGGAATGTCATCCAGGTAACAATTCAGGTACTTACCCTAACAGTAGGGAAGTTTAAAAACAAACAAACAGACAAACAAAAAAGTTCCTAAAGTTCAAACCATCAAAAGAGAGTTTATTCCCATTTCCTTTATTTTGATACAACAGTGATATTTATCCTCACACTTAAAAATTGCCATCTTTCAACTAAAACTAGATTTTCCTGGGTTCTAGCAGTTATATTTTCTTCTTTGCCTAGATAACACTGTAGTATGTTATTTTTCTTCTTGTGCAAGTATTTCTATCCTTCTTGTTCTTCTAAAGCTAAATAGATGGCTCCATAGGTCTTCTCAGGAAATATAAAACCTGATTTTATATTATCATAGAATCATAGAATGGCCTGGGTTGAAAAGGACCACAATGATCATTTAATTTCAACCCCCTGCTATGTGCAGGGTTACCCAGCACCAGACCAGGCTGCCCAGAGCCACATCCAGCCTGGCCTTGAATGCTTCCAGGGATGGGGCATCCACAAGCTCCGTGGGCAACCTGTTCCAGTGCGGCACTGTTGAATTTAATTAGAATGTTGATTAATGGCATTAATATTCATATATTCATAATGAATATTAATATTAATTTAATTTCCCTGATAGAATAAAAAGAGTATGCAATTAATTTTTTTAAAAATGCTTTGCACTTGTATGAGTTACCATCCTATTTTGCTAACTACTCAAATGAAAACATCTGGAAGACATTTGTGTGCTTTTTGTTTTTTTAAATACAGGAGTTAGAGCATGAAAAAGGTGGCCTGCTGAAATAGTAATGTATAAAGACAACATGAAATTTTAGATTCCATTTTAATAAGGCATCTAATTATTTCGGATATCAACATTCAAGTGCTGGGGAGTCCATATTTAGTGGAGTTGAGTAATGCACCGCAATGAAGTGCACTGACATTAATAAAGAAAGAAAGAGCCAAAATATTTCACAATGGTAAATTCACAATTTATTTTACCAAATTATCCTATTATGCAATTTTTCAGAGATCAGTTTTAAGATGATACATAAGAAGACCCTCACAGAATAAGAATATATCATTTTTGTAGTTTGGCCACGGACAAGAAAGTGAAAAAGGAGTCTGAGAATCTCACGCTATTTACATCCCTTCTTATTGCAGATACCCAACCTTGAAAGGTAAGGCTTATTTTGGCACCATGGCCCATCTCAGTAAATTCAGACAAAATGAGATAAATATTCCTCATTTCTAGGTGCTGCAAAAGCCCACATAAAAACAGCCACACAGCAAACTGAAATGTGCATAACTAACTTGTTTGTCAGCATCCAGAAGTGCACTACTCCTCCACAGAACACAGAAGAGTGTTCCCAGAAAGCTTAGTTTTGCTTCAAATGGACGCAACAAAGAGAAAATAAATAAGGATGAGACGGGATGAGAAAGAATCAATATGCTTGGACCCCTTACAGCATCAAGATATGCTCAAATATAGTTAATTATATTAATTTAATGATATTAATTTTTTTAAAGATAATTTCACCTTCTGTAGGTGAGAAATAGCTAGATTGCACAAAGAGCAGAAATCCCTGAGCTAGAGGTGACCTAGTTAGAAAATCCACACAACACACTTCAAAGCTATGTGGACCTATTTGCTGAGGTCGAGAGGAAGAATTGCTACCTTTTCAGCTAATAAACATTGCTTATTAGCTGAAATTCAATACCATGCAAGTGATGGATCATATTTGCTGAAGTCCTAGTTCCAGGGCTGGCACGAGCGCAGACAGGTTAGATCTGCCTTTATTATTGCTGATCCAGCCAGCAGCAAAACATTTATATCACAGAATCATAGAATAGCTTGGGTTGGAAGGGACCTTAAAGAGCATCTTGTTCCAAACCCCCTATTGTGGGCAGGGATGCCCATGTAGTGCATTAATCTCAAATAGTGCTGAAATTGAGGCATCAGGTTCACAGCTGTATTGCTTCACAAAGAAAATGTATGAATCTGGCTTTTCTGGACAATTTCCCCATTTGCTGACCCAGAAATGTTGAGATCTTAGATTGAAACCTGCCAAATTAAGATGCATTTGCTTTAAATGACATTCACTGACATGGATACCTTCAGAATTAATACATTTCCCTTATTCTTTCCCAAGCACGTAGAAAAAAGAATCGTCTTTATTAGATTAGCATTAAATTAGTTCCACACATTCTACTGTGTGGAAACAGGAGAAATCCCCCCAAATGTTTTGAAAACCTAGTAGATAAACATGGAATGTGGGACCATGGCTTTAGAGAAGTACTTGGTGACTCACTCTAAGGCTGCGAAAGCTTTTTTGCCAATTCCCTTCTTGTACCCACTTCCCTCTGTGCTGTAAAGTGAACTAACATAAAATCTCATAGCAACGTGTAAAGAAAATGGAACCACTCTGGACTGGGAATGGAAAGAGATGTACTATACTGGTGTTCCTATTCAGAAAAGTAAGATGATTACACAGTTTTTCTTCAGAACAGAGCTTGGAGACATCTGTTCAGAAGTCCTTCAAAAGGAAGAAAATCTAGACATTAATGGAGTCATCTCTTTGGGGCAGTGCAAGTCTAAGTGCAGAATATAAAATGGTGAAGAAAAATATCCCAAATCAAAACAACTGCTGACTGACCGAGCTTCAGTAACATCAGGTAGGAATCATGTCTCCAAGGCCCCAAATGCTGTTTAAGAGTTTCCTAGCAAATTCTGATTTTTTTACCATAAGCAACTTAAATGAGTTGAACTCCAATATGTTCCACTGTGAAATCCCATTGAACAGAAAACTCATCCTGATAAGAAATCAAATTAGATTAAGAACAGACATAGTTAAGAATTAGTATGTGGCTGCTGTGCACATACTTTTAATTTAGTTTGACATGCCTGATGTCATTTTAACTGTAGCCTATTACAGGCTTGACTGCTTCAGCTGAAAGTGAAAACTTTGATTTCACTGCAGATATTATTAGCTACTCAAGGCAGATGCTAGTGTCAGCACTGACACCAGCATCCAGCAGCATCTTATTCAACACCATAATGCACCTCTGTATTCAGAGCTGGGCAGTTTCACCATAAAGACAAAAAAAAAAAAAGCAAAAAAAAAAAAGCTGAAGAAATGTTGTAATGAGGTGTTTGACAGAAAATCAATCATTTATATACTTCCCTCAGATCAGTTCTGGCCTTCATTTAACAACGTACACACAGGCCAAGTATTTGAGCCTCAACACGAAGCTCTATAGACTGATTTATAAATTCTTCAGTGTTTACAAAATTGTATAAAATAAAGACACTTATCTTCCTCTTTCCAGAAACAAAAGGAAAAGCCATAATTGCATTACTCAAATGATTAACAGCTCAAGACCAAGTACTTCTCCAGAACTGCAGCAAGAACAAATTCTTCTCCCTAGAGTTCTGAGCACAATGTTCTGTGCTTGTCTAAGGAAACACAAGCTACAGAAAACTCAAGGAAATGTGATCACAGGTCTTACATGTCATACAGCTTGTGCCACAGTAGTTGTGGGAAACCATCAACTTAAGGGTACAAATCTTTGCACTTGCTGGGCTCCAATTTCTGCAATATAGATTGCTCCACTCTTCACGTCTACATCTACAAGGTGAGGCTTGGTTTCATCTGCCAGCTGGATTGTGCTGACTATAGCACAGTCCCCAATTTCGCCAACTGGTGGTGCTGCCAGGATTGCCAAACGGTTGATATTCAGGTGAGCTACAATCAGATACTTGTAATTGCCAGTAAATCTGTGAAAGAGAGAATGATGCACTCTATATGACATCTCACATTAACACAAACATGCGCTTTAAAACAAACAAAACCTCCACTTAAATACTGAAGTTTTTGAGTGCTACAACAGACTTAATGCAGTAGAAGAATTAGCTTGTAAACCTCTCTTTATGCGTTGCTGCTCCCTGAGACAAGTTAAATTACTACAGAAAATTCATTCAAGACAGTCTTTCATAGAACGATTCATA
>JAOWBP010000001.1:135965146-135990194 GCA_028571105.1 Tragopan temminckii | reverse complement strand
CGGCCATGGCGGCTGGCAGCGCTGTGCGGGCGGGCGCGGGCCTCGGAGCCGCGTGCTGAGGGGAGCGGCCCCTGCGGCCGTCTTTCTGCCGCTTCCTCGGCCTCCTCCCTGCCCTGCCCTGCTCTGCCCTGCCCGCCTCCTCCCGCAGCGCTGCGAGCGGCCCTGGGCCGTGCAGAGGCCGGGTGCGGGTTGTGGTGGGGCGTTGAGCAGCGCCCGGCGCGCTGCCTTTGTCTGCCTCCGGCAGCGCTGAGGGACCGACAGCATCCCAGCCCGCTCGTCTTACGCTGCTTATTTTAACCTTTTTTTAAACTTACGTATTTCTGTCTGCATAACGACTCTCTTTGAAGGCTTTGATCTAGATTTATTTTTTATTTTTTTTTACTTTTTTTTTTGCGGCTGTTTTTCCTTCCATTCAAATACCTGCACTGAGTGAAATAATAAAGATGGATAAGAAATCATTTGAAACCGTGCTGGATGAAATTAGAAAGGTAACTTTTCATTTTGCATGCCAGTTTAACCATCCGGTGGTAGAATACTCCTCTGGAGGAATGGTCCATGTTAAATTGTGTACTGTAATTATCATTTGAGGCTTAAATAAAGGCTAAATTATACCTCAGCTTGGAAAACCATAATCCAGCATTGCAGGTGCATCCTGGTCATTGTATACAGCAGCCTGAGGCAGATGTGCTGTGCTTGCTCGGTTTGAGGTAGTTTTATTTTCTCAGAAAACTGAACCAATGTCCACGCTGTTAGCGTAGAACTAACAAGATGTGCTTGGAGAATGCTTATTTGTTATACGTTTATCATGGCTTTTAAATGGTAATAAAAGTCAAAATAACCTATCAGCACATCGGTCAGCGTGAAGGGATGCTTGGCTCTCGTCCAGCTGAAGAAGTGAGCTTGTAACATGTGATGTATTTTATATATCACCTTTTATATGTACGCTTAGGAGACAGAACACACAAATCGCACACCATGGGAGTTTCTAGGCATTCTGCTTGCTATATTCAAATGCATGTTTCCACCAGTTCAGGAGCATTTCCTTCCTCCAAGTTGGTCCGTGTTCTGAACTCTGGTGATGTGTCTCCTGCTACAAAAGTGCTGAGCAAAATACTTGCTTGGTGTAGAAGGCAGAGGTACAGACCTGCCCTCCTGTTCCCTGGCAGATGCTAACATTTCTTTCTGCACGGAGCTCTGCTTTTGAAAGGGAAGCTGGAGGTGGATGGCTGGGGCGGTTCCTAACTGCTGGAAATGGAAACAGAAAAATAAGCGTCAGAATTCTTTAGGATCACTGACAGATGAATGGCAGTGTGGGTCCTGCCTTGTGTGGGAAGTTCAAGCCTGGGTAACTAGTTGGGAGGTTAAGCAGAGGTGAGGAAACATCGCAGAGCCAGTACATGTCCTGCTAAAGCTGCTGTGGTGTGGAAGGGAAGGGTATGCACCAGGTGTTGTCCTGATGAGGGGCTGTCTAGAAGGGATCATTTGCTCAGTGTGTTATGGTACTAGAGGGTGCAGCTCCTGCTTGAGATGTAGCAGTAGCCATGGTTGAGGTTATTCTTTTGAAAGATATTGGGGTACAAAGTACTTTTGCACAAAAACCCCAGTGGTGTTTGCTGGCACAGTGGTACCTGTGGGTGTTTTATATAAGGTCACTCTCATAAACTTCTCTTTATAAAGCAGGTTGGATATTGGGCATATATGTATGTTTACGTATGCTGTATTACTAGCTAAGGGTATGACATGGTAATTCCAGGATATGGATTTGCCTTTTAGCCTAAGGATTGTCATGGGAAATATGGGGATAAAATCAGGGAACAGCTTGCACATGAAGGACTTTTTCTGAGAATTGATGGGGAAAAGGAGCAACGTCTCAAACATTACATCTGCATTGCAGCCCTTCAGAATACATTCTGTGATTACTAAATACTGCAGAGAAAAGGGTTTTTGGCATGGGATGTCAGGCTTTTATATTTCCCGATGCTATCTGCCTGTATTCCCGTAAGCTGCATTTACTGCTCATCTAAGCATCAGTGCTGTGCTGTCTTAATGCTAACCGTGCTGCTTCAGTGTAACCTTCAGCTGTATCTTTGTTGCTTTGTTTAAACTTCATGTGGAAGAACGTTCTTTATTATGTGACTCACAAGTCAATTGTGTTATACCTTCCGCTTTCACTCCTACAATTAGCAGGAACAAGTTATTTAAATATTTTAATGTGCAGCTTTAGTGCCATCTTTCTTCATGCGTATTTATGATAATTAAAAAAATAAACCAATTTTATGTACAGCAAAACGGAGTAATGCTTTTTATTTGTTTTCTTATTATGAAGTTGTCAATTGTCAGTTTATGTGCTGTATGACATGCTAGTTTTGTGTGTTTGGTTGTTTTTTTTCCCCCACAAATATGAAAAGAGAAGAAAGGGAAAGAAAAAAAAAAGACAGAATGAAGAGAGAAGTGCATTTTCCATCTGACTTCAGCGTTTCTGGTAGTTTCAGGCTCATAAAGAGGTATAGGAGTTTACATTGAACAGTGTGCAAGTGGGTTCTGCGCACCTGCAGGCAGACTGCAGTGACAAAGACCTTCATTTCCATCTGTGTGGAAGGATAAGGGAAAAAAAGAAAGAATAGGGGTAGGTTTTAGGGCTACAATAAGACAACAAAGCCCCTGGAGCAAACTTTTATCACGAACTTCATTCTGTCTGTTGCAGTCTTGTTTCCCACTCTACATAAATTCACTCAAGTAAGATACTCATTATTTTATAGGGATGTACAAAGAGATTGTATGAATAACAATCTGTATTATCTTTAACATAAGGTTGATGTAAACCTCTGCTTTTCGTTGTTCCCTTATTTAAGGTGAATGCAGTCACTTAGAAATATTTCAGTTAATGGTGTAAATGTCATTTTGCAAGGTCAAATGTATTTTTTAAGTTAATAGGTTTGTTTAACAGGACTGTGCTGTAATTATAATTTTTGGGAGGCTGCTTATGTGTCTTTTTTCTTTTTATGTATCTTCTAGGCTGTATTGACTGAGTACAAATTAAAAGCTATTGAATATGTTCATGGATACTTCTCTAGTGAACAGGTAAAGTCAACACAGTTGCAGATTTAATGGGAGCTGTTGGTTTTGTCTATTCAGTAATATAGAATGTATCTCCAGTCATACTGAAGCTGAAGAGATTTATTTCCTCATTACTGTATCAACATTAATCTGTTAAAAATAGTTCTAAATTCTTTTGTATTATCAAACACATTATGTTTTAGCTCTTCTTGCATGAAGAAAATTGAGGAAAATAATCGTGGATTTTGGAATTATTTTGCATAGATTTTCTAAACTTTTAAGTATACAACTGCTGCCTTGCAAGACATGGAACTCCTCCCCTGTGAGGCCAGGCTGAGAGAGCTGAGACTGTGCAGCCTGGAGAAGAGAAGGCTCTGGGGAGAGCTGAGAGCAACCTTTCGGTATCTAAAGGGGGGCTGTAAGAAGGGAGAGGACAGACTCTTTAGCAGGGTCTGCTGTGAGAGGACAAGGGGAAATGGTTTCAAACTAAAAGAGGGGAGATTTAGACTGGATACAAAGAAGAAGTTTTTTACAGCAAGGGTGGTGAGGCATTGGCACAGGTTGCCCGGAGATACTGTGGATGCCCCATCCCTGGAGACATTCAGGATCAGGCTGGATGGGGCTCTGAACACCTGATCTACCTGTGAATGTTTCTGTTCATTGCAGGGGAGTTGGACCAGATGACCTTTAAGTGTCCCTTCCAAATCAAATGATTCTATGATTTTTGGTCCTATTTGCAGTTTTTTGTTTGCTTTTCTGCTTCCTATGTACTGTGGGAATTGTGCATATATAAAAATGCATAGTGAGGAATATATGTGTGTTTTAAATACTTCAATAGAAACTCTTCCCTTCACAACATAGGATTAGTTAGCAGCCTGTTTGGATGTAAAAAGAGCATTAGGTACTGATGGACACTGAGGTAATCAAACATCACAATCGAACATCACATACAGAGTTGTGTATATAGCTGTATAGCACCGTACTCTGTGAATGTAAAGAACATGTTGATGCTCTTAGCACCATTTTTGATATAGACAAAAGATTAATTGGTGGTCTTTCTGATGCAGGTTGTTGAGTTACTGAGATACTTCTCCTGGGCTGAACCACAGCTCAAGGCAATAAAGGCTTTGCAACATGTAAGTTCTTGTGTAATAATCTTGAGGAATATGTTCTCTCTTTTAATCTCGTTTTAAATTTGTGATGTGTACATTAGCAGCTACCCTTTAATTGTATATCCTCTTCATCTCTCTTTCTATAGTCTCATAGTGTGAATGCACACAGAATCTCCTTCTCAACAAGAGGAAAAAATATTAAGCATTTACTGAAGTACACAACACATTGCTGTTATTAAGTTCTCAATTTAAAGTAATTGTGTTGCATTATTTTATATATATTCTTTTCTTTCTTGGTTGCTTGTCAGAAAATAGTGGCAGTCCCGGCATCAAAAATGGTTAATATTCTCAACTGTTTCACATTCAGTAAAGATAAACTTATCGCCCTTGAAATCTTGGCATCGTAAGTATCTCTCGTGTTGTATGTCCTTAAGATGTATTTGCTGTTTTTGCTGATGTTTGACTATGTGAAACTTAATGTATTTCTAGAAGGAAGTCAAGGTAAAACACATATCTGCTATTGATGTGACTTTAAAAGAAGACGAGCTCAAATCTGTAGTTCATCTGAATCTTGTCTGTGCTGCTTCTGCCTGCTGGAAAACTGCTCCTTAGCCAGTATTTTTAGAGCAGTCTTCAGATCCTCGAATGATGAGGGCCTTAAGCTTATTTCTGTTTACTGAAATGTAAAGGGCTTGAGACCAGAGTGTTCTGAGCATTTACTCTTTTGCATTTGAAAAGTCCTCTGAATATTACCTAGGTAAAAATGTGTTATGTGCTTCACTCAAATTGATACATTTGATTTACAGATCTAATGTCTATAAAAGATTTACCTTTTACAATTGTATATATTGGAACTCTTCTGCCTGGTTTAGGGGATTTTTTATATGAACTGTTCTGTTTTGTTATTGTTTGCATTGAGTATGTCTGCCTTGCATATGAACATTGTAGCTTAGAGTTAGTTTGAATATTTTGAGTGGTATAAATATATGATATAAACATCCATAAAACAACGAGGACTGATGATACAGGCATGATCTTATGTTTAGAGTTGAAGTGTGAGAAGCCGTATGAGTGCTCCTGATCTCTTTCAGACCAAAGCAAAATAGGGTAGCCTAAAGGAAGTTCAGTGGTATAATTAACTCATTTTTCTTCTTGAAATGGGATTGGTGCTCATGGGCTCTTTTGTTGCTACATTTCAGCTGGTGTGATCATTCACATTTTAATGCAGTCTTTCAGGTATTTTTCATGGCTTTATTCAACATTCTGCTGATTGTGTCTATTCTAATGTTTTCTTCCTGTGATTAGTTGTCCTTTAAGTGGCTGAAATGTATTTCCAGTGTCTTGGCAGGAGCATAGTATTTGACATCAGTAAAAATGTTGTGGTCAGGGTTTTCAACAAGGCAAGCGGAACCAGGCATTAGCCTTCCTGTATGTGCACATTTTGTTGTTCTCTGTGGTGTGTCTAGCTTCATTTTTGAAAAAGGATCAAGGGAAAAGGAAGGGTACTTTTTGGAGGTGCCTGAGGAGTTTCTTTAGCACTGCAGAACATGGGTAGATACGGGTAGAGTTGCCAGGAGTTTCAGCTTAATTTTTCTGGAGTAAACGAGATGAAAATTTGTTTATCTATCAATCTAGTAAGCAGCAGTGATAAATTCAGTAGCTGGTGGTTTTCTGCTGTGCTGGGAATTGTATGCTGGTGGCAACTAAAATTTTCTGATGAAATGCTGTGATCCAGAATCCATTTTGTCAGCTTAGTTATTTTTACTATAAAGTCTAGTCATATTATCCACTGTTCCATATTGATTTTGATACCACCTTTCACTTACAGATATGAAGTCTATTCTTATGTCTAAGGTTTTTGCTTTAGTAATAGTAGTAATGTTACAGTCTGAACTTTTTATGTTTTTATTAATGAACTGTTGGATATTGGCTAAATAATTGTTGATCATTTTTCAATAGTGCATTGTTTCTGATAAGTATATAGAATGACAGTAATCATTTGTCAACGTCTGTATTTGTAGCAACATTGTTGATGCTCAGAATTACCGCCTTATTGAAGATCTGTTCAGAATTAATATGTCAGAGAAGAAAAGGTGCAGAAGAATTCTTGAGCAGGTAGTCAAGATACTCTGTTTCTTTCATTCTGTCAAATGTAATATTGTTTCTGTCCTTACGGTCATTGTGCGGTCAAAACTTCCTTTGAGGACTGCTGGGAACTGTTGGTAGAAAAGGGGATGAAAGAGGCAGTCAAAGAAAGATAAGAACTGTGTAGTGTATGTGCAAGAAAAGGGAAGTTTTTGTCGGGCACTGGGATAATGTGGAGAAAGAGGGAGAGAAACATAACCAGTACTTGAGGAAACAATCTGGGTTTGTTTTAGAGTACACCAAGTGCTTAACCCTAAGTTCAATAGAAGCTGAGATGAGTTGAGTAGAGTTACTGAAAGCAAATGGGGCTTTGGCAGAACTTCACAAGGGCTATTTGGCAAAAAGATCTGACAGATAGAGACAAAGCTTTGAGTTGTTCCCCGTAGATCGATTTATGCAGTCTAAATGTCATGAAATATTAATGCATTTCTTTAAAGCATTGGATTTGATAGCAAATAATGACCTGTCTTGATTATTTTGCAGGCTTCAAAAACGGGTTGTAAGGCTCCTCATGCTATGATATCATCCTGTGGCATGATTCCTGGCAACCCTTATCCCAAGGGCAAACCAAGCCGTATAAATGGGATTTTTCCAGTAAGCATTTGCTTTTCATGATGTTCTTGATTTAGGATTCATTGTAGTATAGCCAAGTTAGGATTCATACACATGTAAGGAAGAGTGGTGTTAAAAGCAGTGATTTTAATGATATCATCCATTTCACTTTCACAGTGAACTGTAATTATTTTTATTTGCGTAATCTTCCTATGCTGCTTTGTGTAAAGATTACTGCAAAAATAAGATACTGTTCATATATGGAGAACATCGTATATGGAGAACTACAGCAATATTTGACAGAATTAGGAGAGGTGTAAGGAACCTCACTGGTACATAAGATGGCTTAATATGATCACTACAGTACTACTGATAACCTTAGAGTAGTTTTTGAGCAGTCGTATTTAGTATTCATTTTCTGTGAACACTTTAAGGAATGGAAGTGTAAGTTACTATGTCCACAGATCAAAATTCAGACTGACTGTTTAATATGCATCTCTCTACAAAAGCCCAGTATTACGTACCTAGCTATTGGAATGTTCTTGTTTAGCATTTAACAAGTCTATAACACCATTTTTTTTCCCCAAAACATGTGTTGCTTTTAAAATATTTGGAAACTCAAATGTAGTTCAGACATAAGGCAAATATGCCAGAAATTCTGTAGTAAGATTTACTTCTAAAGTAATCCCTAATAGTTGATTTTCTTTTGTTTCAGGGAACCCCCATCAAAAAGGATACAGAAGAATGTACTAGTGAAGGAAAAGGAATAGCAGCCCGTATACTTGGCCCATCCAAACCAGTATGTCTGATAAATGAATAAGTAAATGAAACTTCTAAGAAAAAAAATCTAACCAACTGCAAATTTAATACTGCTTTTATATGAAATGTTGTTATGTTTCAAGAAGACTGTAGAGCAGCAATTTAAACAAAGTTGAGTGAAGAATAAAGATAATATGTTCTAGAACTTTTGTAAATAATGTGAACAGAATCAAACTGTAGGTTATATCTTTGGGGAATAGGATTCTCTAGTGGATACAGTGTGTGTGCTCATTCAAAGCAGAATTTAAATTACAGTAGCAGAAGAGAAAACTAAAAGCAGTTTTAGTACTCCATTTTAAGTTAGTGGAATTTTTAGATACAAATGTATGCAATTTTATGTTACAGTCTCTGGGGTTTTCCTTTATGAACATAAAAACTACTTGCATCATAGAAATGTGAATTACGGAAGTGATTTAGGAAATACTTGTTTCTCAAC
The DNA here is from genome assembly GCA_028571105.1 of Tragopan temminckii. Lineage (NCBI taxonomy): Eukaryota > Metazoa > Chordata > Aves > Galliformes > Phasianidae > Tragopan > Tragopan temminckii. Next base: position 135,982,073 of record JAOWBP010000001.1, on the reverse strand, counting down.
AACATAGTTGATCTATATTTCAGACTTTTTAAACATGTGTGACAAACTTTCAATGAACCTGATACTATCTAGAATTCCTGTCCTGATGTTTTATTTCCACTTGTATTGTGAGGTGTTTCGCACTAAGTGGTATTATTTTGAAGTGTAATGTAACCTCATAAGTATTTGTTAGTTTTCAATATGCTAAATCTTTAAAATGAGAAATCAGTCCAAAACTGCAGATTGTGAAGTCTGCAAGGTAGGAAGGAGTTCTCTTTCCCACCTGTGCTCAGTAGGTATTCCAGTTCCTAAAGGGGACCTTTCATTACCTAAAGTAGCCTTACAAGAAAACTAGAGAAGGACTCTTCATCGGAGAGTGTAGCAATAGGACGAGGGTAATGGCTTTAAACTAAAAGAGGGGAGATTTTGATTAGATATTAAGGAAGAATTTTTTTACTGTGAGGGTGGTGAGGTACTGGAACAGATTGCCCAGAGAAACTGTGGATGGCCCTTCCCTGGAAATGTTTTGTGTCAGTGTCAGGCTAGATGGGGCTTTGGGCAGCTTTGTCCAGTGGAAGGTATCCCTGCCCTTGGTGGGGGAGTTGGAACTCAATGGTCTTTCAGATTCCTTCCAATCCAAGCATCCTATGATTACATTAAAATGTAAAGTTGTATTAGTGATGTTTGTTTCATTCTCTTGAGAAAGAATGAAATATATGCAATCAGTATGGATATTACAGAGAAATCTGATATCATGAATATTTTCACTGTGGAGAACAGCCGTTCTGAATGTTAGCTTTCTGACAAAAATTAGGTAATGCTTTCACTATTCTTTCATTTTTATTTATTTTTTGTTGTTGTTGTTGTTGTTATTGTTGTTGTCTGTTTTTGTTTATGTAGGCTCCATCAACCTACAATCCACACAAGCCTGTTCCATACCCCATCCCACCATGTCGGCCACATGCAACTATCGCACCAAGTAAGGCTTCTGTGTGTTTTTATCTTGATGCTATTGTTCCATCCATTTGCCTTTTAATTAATATGTCAAGTGTCAGTTTCTCTGACCACAATTAAATCTGAAATTGGCTAACCTAAGCATGTTCTGGATACTGGTTTCTGGCTCTTCCTGTCATGAATGCAAAGTTGCTAAAAAGATGAATATATACTGACTTATTTTTCCAACATCCATGTTGTGAGAAAAATTCAGTGTCCTGTTCTGAGAACAGTATAGTTCATTGATGGGAGTCACTGTGTATGTTAGATAAGATTGAGGCCGTGTATCCATTTTAATCTTTTACAAAAGTTTGGACTTTGGTTTGACAAGTTTGTTGACTTGTTGCTGTCATATCAAACTTAAGATATGGTCAGGTTTAGCCCTACGCTGGATGGGAATATGTAGGAATTTGCTGAATAGCAGCGACCTCTTCCCTAGTTGACCTCAGTAAAAGCACTTTATTGTCTCCTCATCACAGTGGAACACTGTTTCCTAAAATAAAAATTTAGACTTTTAGATGAAGATTTCAGACTCAGAAGGGGCACAACATTTGCACTTGCCATATTATGTTTGATCTGATTACTCCTAGTCACGTGCCTCATGCAAGATCAAGCCCTTCTTTATAGGCTCCTCTCTTCTTCTGCTGCATCAATTGTTTGATTCAAGATGTTTGTGTAGCAAGGCAATTAGTAGCACTTCTCTCACTGGTAACTGTAATCCATCCATTTAAATGCTCTTCCTAGCAAATTATGAAAATTAGTGACATAGGCTTTGCTGGCAGTACTCTTAAATGGCCGTTTCTTTGAAGTGGAAATTTGGAGACCTCATATGGTTGGGCTCTGGTCTTTTGTGTGCAGCAGATGGAAACTTGTTCTAAATTTGCCATTCTGTGAAGAGCTCTGGTCTGCAAGCTTGCTTTTCACTGATTTCAGGGAGATTTTAAGGCATTTGATGAGAAAGCATGTTATATTATTTAGCATGGATATTAAAGGGTGAGTCATCTAACAAACATAATGTCTACAAATGTCTTTATAAAGAATCTAGAAAAGTAGGCACTACTAGCGGGTAGAGTAAGTCTGATGACTTGTGTCCTAGAAGTGCCTTACTCTCCGAAAAGCATACAGGAAACTTGCAAACTAGCTCTAATTTGTATTACATAAATCCTATATGAAATAAATTGGGACACAAAGTTTGTCCTGTGGCTTCACATAAATACTAGTGCGTTTTAGGATATGAAGTAGTTTTCGAGGTCTCAGGGCCTTGTTAAACTGCAACACAGTTTTAAAAAACCTTTGTGATAAGGGAACTGATAATAAATACATATACATATAAAATAACATTTGATGAGATTGCATTTGTTGATCTATAACTATTGAATCTGATTCCAATGCAATCTTTAGAAAGATTGGAATGATGTTTTATTTTCTGTCTCTTACGTGTTTTGGTGTAGCATCTGCTTCCTCTGAGACACAGTGATTGTTAGTTACTTCTCTGATTTTGGGCCATGAATTGTCCTGCAAGAAGAACCACATGAAAGTATGAAATGAGAAAGGATTTTTATATGTCAGATTGCTGCTTTTTGAGTATTTTTTAAGTGGTGCCTTTTCCCATGAAGCATAAGTTTGTATATTCTTAAAACAGTCATCCAGGACCGTTGTGGATTGTATGTATATTCCTGTGGTTTAAATTCTGGTGCTCTTCATCAGAAATGTATACCGCAGGTACACAGTAGCAGTTTGGGCTGCTCTAACCCAAGAGCAGTTCTAAAGAATAAAGAAGGGGAAAAGGTATTTTTGTCATGTTCAGTACAACAAGTACTTTATATAAAAATCATCTGCTGTCCCACTTCAATCTCTTTACATTTAAAGAGACACTGAAGAGTGATAGATTAAGAATTTGGTATGCACAGAGATGGGACATCATTCTCTAAATTTCCTCACTAGCAGTGGGAGGCTGGTCATGATCATCGATATGTTTGGCTCTTCTGTTTGTTAAGGCTTTTCATGTTAGAGGAGGAGTTGCACCAGCCTTTAAGTTAGGAATAGAAAAAAAACAAGTGAAGCCGCAGGCACTGACTTTTTCTTCACATTAAGTTCTTCAAGTGACATGGAAACAAAAGCAGTTGAAACCTGTCTTTTCCAGGCTGTTTCAAGGTGAAAAAATCAAAATTCAGTTTCTGCTATGTTCTGCTGTAAAAACAATTAGAGATCTTCTCTTCCTAAAACTTGGATCATAATGTGTGTCACACAGGCAGATGATGTCAAAAATCCAAACGATTAATGACTTTGACTTTTTAGTGAAGAGATGTCTTAAAATCTCGATAATAGTCTTTTTAAGGAAAGACGCTGGGTCATTCAGATATGAGTTGTTCTGGCAAATAAGATGTTTACTGCATTTCTTCTTTTAGGTGCTTACAACAATGCTGGCTTAGTTCCAATGGCTAATGTCATAGCTCCAGGCTTACCAGCTCCTTCAACATACACTGCTAATCAAGGGGTATCAGGTAAAGCGAGTATAGGTTTAAAAGTGTTGAAGATATTTTCTCCTCTTTCTTTGTTATGACTGGATTACTCGTTGCTGGAGTCCTGTTTGCTTTAAAATAATCAGCTGTTGTTCTCTGTTTAGAAAATGAAGACCTTTCCAGCCAGGCAAAACCTTCCCAAAATCAAGGTAAATTCAGATCCGCAGGGGGTTTATCATGTTGATTGTAACTCTGTTAATTGTTCAGAAAATGTAAATCATGTGTTTGTTTAATACGATTTTCATAAGCATCCAAGTATTTAATTGCAGTTGAAATATAATCCCTTGAGAACCGATAAAAATTCATTTCAGGCATTTGGCACTTACAGTGGTTGAAACATTAAAATCTGGCCTTCTGTGTTAGCTCATTAGAGTTTTATCTTCTTGAGCATCTGTGTATGCATTTAAGAGTTCATATAAAAAGCTAAATCAAAATATGCTTTGCAGTATAGTGTATTGAAACACTTCATTAGTATTTTTTGCAGTTGTTGAAACCTTGGACCTCTATTAGAAAATCCATTCACATTTTAATTCCATATATTAGTTGCAATGGGAGACTAGGAATACAAAATAGGCATATTCTTTGTTTCTAGTTTGTTGAAATCCATATCTAGAATATCTTAACTGTTAAATTCAGGTATGTCTACCTGCAGTTCTGTCCTGTGCTTTAAATTTCAGTTATTTTTGCAGAAGGGAGTTGTGCATGTGTTAGTCTGTATATGTGTGGTACTTGGTGTACTGAGGTTTAGTAGTTGAGGTGATAGTAATACAAATAGTAGTAATAAATCCCATGATGAACTGCTAGTACAAGATTTTTTATAATACTTTGGTAGCTTTGACAAATATAAACTGAGAATCTATTATGTATTGAATCAGGCAATACCCAAACAGACAACACGATTGTGATAAGTTTAGCTCCTGTAAAAACTTTTGGAGAAAAAAAAACAACATATGTTTTGTCTTCTCTGTGTTCAGGCTTGGTAGAGCAGAAAGGCTGCTATTTCAAAGAATCACTTTATACATATGTACCCTTTAAGTGTGCATGTATTTTTACAAGGTAGTTTATACAGGTAAATCAGTACGTTGTAAGGATTCAAATGGTCTCTTAGGATGAGAAATTCAGTAACAGCTTTGAGTTCTGTTGCAACTGTGTTTCTCTGGTTATTATCTTTGCTGGGTTAAAAATTGTGATCATTGGGAGAGTATTCAGCTTGGAAACAGGATGAAGGAAAATACAGAATCCAGAGCAGAGCAATCTGGATTTGGATTTTTGGAAAAGGCTATATAAAAGGAAATGACTTGCTTGCAACCTTCCTCACTTTACAGTTTCAAGATGCATAAAACAGGAGTCTTATCACATGAAGTTAGGTCCAAGATTTTAAAGATTTCATTTTTCATTTAGTTTATGCATAGAATTTGGGTGAGAGAGAAATCCAACCTATTTTGGGCTTATGGGAGATGAGTTTGGCCGATTGCATCAGTGATTTGCTTACAGTCGAACTGACCGTTTTTAAAGTAAATTAAAATTACAAGGGTTGTTTTGAGAAGAATGATTAATTACATTCATATTCCACAGGGTACTAGATGTAGAAATACCAAGGCTCTTGATGTGCCAGCCTTCATAAAATGCAGTTTCTGCCCTGAACCCTGACAGTGTGCCTTCTTGTTTTCCTCCAGCTTGACTTGTTTCTTTGGTTTGATTTGTAGGGTTGATACAAATTAATATTCCTAGTGTCAGGTGGTTGCCTCAATTATAGATGCCTGACTTTCAACTTCTAGCAATATTTGTTGATAAGGTCAAGTGACATTGTTAGTTTAATACTGTAGTGTGATACATTAATTTGAAAGTGTACCTTCTTAGAATCAAAGTATGAAGGAAACACAGTGAAGAGAATGACCTGATTTTGAAAGAAAGAAAAATACCAGCACCTGAAATCAGCTTTCTTCAGATGTTGACTAAACTTCTCTGAAATCATGATACATTGAATTAACTGATTCTGAAGGAAATTCTGACCTTCAGTGAGAGTGAATGCAGAGGAGCCCAGGTGATCCAATGCCAATAGATACAGGTGTTTACCTGTATCACGTAACTATTCTTACAGAGTATACTTGAATATCTAAACTGTCTTGCATGAGATTTTGAAGAGATGGTAGATGTCACAAAGTGTTTTGAAGAAAAAGTAGTAGCCTACATAATGTACAACTTGTGTGATGTGTTTGTACGTACCTTTTTGTTTTGTTGTTGTAGTTTCCAGTGTGGATTGTTTATATACAGACATTGTATGTTAGCTATTGCCTGTGTTTCATTTTTTGAAATGCTGTATAAAATGTTTTTATGTTGATTTCAAACATTTCTGACAGTTTCAAGTATTCTTACCAGTTTTGTTTCTTTCCAGCTTTTTCTGCACAAACGAATCAGCTCTTTACTCCTCATGGTTCTAATCCTTCAACACCTGCTGCTACTCCAGTCCCTACCCCATCACCTGTCAAGGCAATAAGCCATCCATTAGCACCTGCAACTCCACTCATCTCTGGGATGAACATGTCTACCCCTGTCCTTCCTGTTTTCCCGGGACAGGTCTCCTCCTCCATCCATACATCTCAGCCATCCACACCAACCCCTACAGTCATCAAATCCCTTTCATTACCTGGTGTTCCTGTCACATCTGTACACAGTGCAACCTCTACTCCCATCCCTGCGGTTTTCTCTGGGCTGGCTTCTATACCCTCTGCTACACCAGCTCCACAAGGCTCTTCCACACCGTGTGCTACACCTGCACCTAGTGAAGCTTTTGCATCTGCTACTACACCATTTGCTGGTCTCCCTTTTTCTGCAGCCTCTTCAGTTGCGTCAGCTAGTAATCCCACTCCATTGTCATCAGTTTTTGCTGGACTTCCTCTGTCCTTGCCACCCACTGTCCAAGGGATTTCTAGTCCTGTTCCCTCAACAATTGCTAATTCTCCTGCCACCACCATACCTGGTTCACTTAGCTTGCCTAACCCTATTTTGTCTGTCTTAAAGGGATTTCTGACATCAAATGACACTTCATTAATCAATTCATCTGCTTTACCTTCTGCTATGACAAGTGAACTTGCTTCTTTATCTGCTCTTGCTAATCAAAGCTCTGACCCTCCCACGTCCTCTGTCAAATGTTATACTCCATCAGCCACCCCCACCTCACAGCGTTCCTCCACGCCCGGGCTGGCCATTTTTCCAGGTCTTCCATCCCCATCTGTGACCAACTCTAGTTCCACTCCTCCAACATTGCCTGCACAGTCACCTTTAACCACTTCACCATCAGTTATGCCAGTCAACTGTGGCTCATCAGCCTCCCTCTTGCATGGCACAAGCCCTACTAATCCCGACCAGCAACTCTCATCAACCCCAGTTGCCACAAGTATCCCACAAGTTCTGATCAAAACAGAACCCATGAGTCCTACCCTCTCAGCCTTCAAAGGTCCTTCTCACTCAGCTGGCCCTTCTCATGGCACTATAGGGCTCTCAGCGCTTGGGCGTGCGTACACCTCAGCAGCGTCAGTGCCAGTCAGTTTACCCAGCTCCCTGAATCCAGCACTGTCGGGTCTCTCCTCTTTGAGTGCTCCTCTAAACAACCCCAATTCTCTGGCTTCCATTTCCCTCGCCCCACATGGCTCCACCGCTCCCATTGCCCCTGTATTTAATGGACTTCCTCCTTTCACATCTCTAACCAGTAACTTTGCTTTTACTGGTAATCCAGCACTTACGCCACCCGTCACTCTCCCAGGGTCTTTGTTAGCTACTCCAGCTACTACTGCTTCAGCTGTGTCTGCCCCTCATGTGAATTCCACAGCCGCCGTACTCTCAGGACTCGCCGCCTCAGCAACAGTCTCTGCTCCACCCTTTTCGCTTAACTTGTCCAGTGCCGTCCCTTCCCTTTTTTCCGTTGCCCAGGGACCTCTGGGATCATCAAACCCATCCTTCCCTGGTTTTCCTGTCTCTAACACACCCTCTGTCACTCCTGCTCTCCCTTCTTTCCCTGGCCTCCAGGCATCCTCTGCAGTAGCAGCAGTTGCACCGTTGCCGGCAGCTGCCACAGCCCCATCTCCGGCTCCGGTCCTGCCAGGGTTTGCCTCGGCCTTTAGCTCAAACTTCAACTCTGCACTTGTTGCACAGGCTGGGTATGTTTTTGTTTCTGAAGGAGCTCGGTACCGTTTCTTTTTCTCTTGAGCAAAACGCTGATTTTACTTTATACGTAGACCTCATTGTCAGTCCTAGTTAGTAATTATGATTAATTTGTAAACTTAGTTCACTAGTAGATTGCCACCTGTCTTTGGAAGCTAAACTGTATTTACTAAATCGGTTGTACTCAGTAGTCCCAGTTACCACAGGCTAATCCAGTGAGGTACTGAGTGATCTCATTTCCCAGATGAGAATACTTGGCACCTCCTGGCTTTTACACAAATGGATTCCATGCTGGCATTCATTGACACATCCAGATAACAGCAGACACTGTTCCTAGATGTTCCTATGTTTTAAAAAAATACTAAGCATTAACTTTTGTCTATAAAGTTTTTTTATGTGTAAAGTAGGCACTACCAAAGTATAAAAACTTCTGAGTTCCCTCTTAAGTACACTGTGTTCCAAATGGTCTTGGTTTGTGTATGTGTGAATAATTTCTAGGTAGGTAGAGACCAGACTTCTGTTTGCAAATTCTGGCTTTTGTGAAGCTTAGAAAAAGAGATGTTTTTCTTATTTGTATAGATACAAGTTTCTATAGAGCAAAAGGTAGGTTAACATTTGATATGATTGTTCCTAATAACAACCACATCTTGATTTCTTTCAGCTTGACGTCTGGACTGCAGACGCCAGGAAATGCAGTTTTTCCTGGTCTTTTATCTCTCCCTGGTATCCCTGGCTTTCCCCAAAGTGCCGCACAGTCTTCCTTACAGGAATTGCAGCATAGTGCGGCCGCACAGTCAGCGCTGCTACAGGTAAGGTGCCTGTTTGTTAATACTGTTCTGCTTCCAGTAACTACTTGAATATGTACTTGGGTGTTAACTTCTTGGGATTCTTTTAAACAAGTAAACCTGTAACCTGTTTGAGAACTGAGTACAAGGGTAATGGTAAAGAGCAAATCAGATGAATTTCTTACTGAAGGTCTGGGGTGATAATCAATGTGCAGTGCTTCTGGAAGTCATGAATGTAGTGAAACCCTTTTTGAAAACTATGCAGAGTGAGAAGTGAAAGATAAAAGAAAAGGCAAAAAAGGCAAGCACGTAAAATTTTCGTAAGATTTGTTTTAAACCTAGGGAGCTGATCACATAGCTGCAAAATCTGTGCTCAGTTCCAGTCTGACATTTTAATACTTAAAAATTTCTGTGGAAAACTCCTTTATTTATGTACCTTTCTGCATCCTCCAGCAAATTTTATTGACTTTGTTGCTGTCCCTTTGTCTTGATAGTTCCCTGTAATATAAACCTGAGGTGGCTTTAGGTAATGTGTAGTTTCATCATCTCTCTCATTTGTGAAACAGCTTGTTGTAATCATCTACACACAGTGGCTAACTGAAGTTAGAGTTTGTATTTGATAATTGAGATGCTTATTTTGTCTTTTGTTAAAGAGGACTTATGTACAGATTAAGAATGCTGGCAGGGCTTTTGTTCTTCCATCCAAAATACAGGCAGTAAAGTGTCTTGAGTTACTGATTTCTCTGTTCTGTGACAAATGAATTTTTGAGATGGAGCATATGTCTAATACTGTTTAATGTGCAAAACACTGTCAGATACCTCTTAAATAGCAGGAGAAATGTATCAAAACAAGCAAATTACTTAATCTCAACTGTGTTTTTGTAGGTCAGAGAATTATTCTGTGGAAATCTACATACAGAGGTTGCTTTGGAGAAATGTATTTTCTTGTTTATGAGTTCCAGTCACTGAAATGAACATTTAGATACTCAAGCTATATAGATGAAGAAGGCTGAAAGTCAGTGAAATGCTACAGCTCCTGATTAAGCTATGCCTTCCAAATCAGCTGTGGCTTCCAATGTTGGAAAATAAATGCCAATAATGCTTCTTCATTTTTCCTGTTAATCCAGCTGCTTTCTCACTCTGGTATTTCAGAGCAATAATTGCACTGCAGTTTAACACATGCATACAGCAGCATTGCTCATCTTCGTTCTTTGCATACTTCAAATGATACTTTAAGTAATTGCTGTTTTGGCTTGAGTGGGATTGGTATTGTGGCTGAAATTTTGCTTGATTTAGGTTTTTGTTTGTTTGTTTTTATCTGTGCTGTTTCCTAACTTCTTCTCTTCCTCGAAGGCACATTCTGCTTCTGCTCTGGAGAACTATACAGCTCAGCCTGAAGGTTTTGCTAACTATCCATCAACACCAGGAACACCATTTTCATTGCAGACAAGTCTGCCTCAGAGTGGATGGCAATAAATACCAGACATTTTTAAAGACTGCAGTGGTTGCTTGACAGAGCCTGGTCCTATTCACTTTGAAGGCTGACTCTACTTTAGTGAGAGAGCTCTGCTTGAGTGGGAGCATGGTCTGAACTGGGGAAGGAGGGGAAACTGTGAGGATAAAATGATTCCAGGCAATTGTATCAGACATTAATATTAGTTTGTGATTGCATTTTATTGATTCAGGGTCTGATCCTGCAAGTTGCTGAGCATCCTTGACTCTCTTTGTAGTTCATAAATCGGAATGTTTGGTTTCTTACAGGATCAGGAGCATTCAAACAGACATTTGTGTAAATAGAGCAATTGGCTAACAAATCAGATGGGGAAAACAAGTATACTTAATTGTGTGTATAAGCACCTATTCTTCTGTTACATTTTGTATGGTATATGTGGTTAATATAGAATAAGACCTAGAACGAAATTAGATAATTAAAGCTGTAGATGATCTTTAGATGCACACCTCTGTGTGCGCATAGATCAAGATCAGTTTATGCTTCTTCAGATCTTCTACCATTATGTCTGAGGATCTCCTGTTAGCATCAATAGTATGGTAAGGGGAGATAAGAGGGGCTTGGGAGTATTTTTACACTTTGAATTATTGTCATGGGCTTGCTGCTGAATTGTGTACTCTGTCAGAATCAGGAGAGAACTAGGAAATTATAATGTATTTGGATAGAAGTGGATTATGTCTTACTGAAGTACGGTTTAGCTAGCTGGAAATACATCTTTCCAAAGTCCGTAAAAAGTCTTTTAATTTGCATCTAAAGTAGTGCTCCATAACATTTTCCCTGCCCCCACACCTCTCTCTGGATGAAATAATTGTACTGCGGATAGGTTGCCTATCCGGCACTTTTGACTGCAGACTTTTGTGAATGTTTACAGACATGTGTCAAGTTCTTCTTTCCCTTATATTTACAGGCCCACTGGTTTTATTTTGTTGGCTATAGACCACAATTTGATGGTGCTTACGAGTTATCCTGTGAATATAAGTGGGAGCAGAATTTGGACCATGGGATTTTTAGTATTTTTCCTTGGAAAACGTACATGATTTTAAAGGCATATAGCTAAATTAACTGTATTGGTTAGGAAGGGTTATGATGCAGTATATAGAAAGGTCTTGCTTTGTTAGTGAAATTCAGTTGTGCACTCCTCTAATAATGTTAGTACCTGTGGCAATGTGTAACACATCATTGAATATCATCTATTTAAGGTAAACTCTCAATCGTGTCAATAGAGATGAATGATATTCAATCCTGTGGTTAAATTAAAACGTAGAGGATATGATACTGTAGAAAAGCTCTGCGCCTAGAGTTTTACTTTTTTAAAGATGAATTCTGCTGGGAGATGTTGCTAATGTATTTTCTTTCAAGATGTGAACAAACTTTTTTAGAACATTAATGGAAATTCATGTACTGGTTTTTAACACAATTTTTTTAAATAAAAAGTTTACAGTCATGGCAAAAAGGCTTTGCTGACTATTTACCTATTTGCTTAAAATATAGATGAATAAACTTGTTTTTACTAAGACACTTCCTAATGTTTGATCCTACGTACGCTGGTTTTTATAATGCTGAATTATCTATAGAATTATAAAATAGATTTCCTAAGGATTGATAATAGAAGTACTCTATGAAATGTCGTTTAGATAGAAAATGTAAATAGTGTCCTAGACACTTTGTCAGTATTGGGCCAGTCTTGCATTTTCATAATCAAATTTACATATTACTTTAAAGTATGCTGCACATTCACATTTTTTATTTTGTGAAAGCAACTAATTTCACAATTATTCTCCGCTTTGAACTTCTTTTGAAATTAATGCCTTACCTATTGACTCCAGAAATTTGTGGAAGAAATCTCAGCCATCTTTCAGTACTACTTATTCTTTTTATGAGAATTTTTTAGTGATTTGTAGATTAGTTAAAAAAAGGAGAAAATAAAAATGTAGGTATCTCGTCGAGAAGTAATTGTCTTTCATCCTGCAGATGTGAATATACATGTAGTTCAAAATCAGTAATCATTCTGTAACCTTACTGAGGCGCTCTAAGTTTATCTCTGGTTTGAGGTCTACTTTCCCAGCCAACCAAGCAATCAAATAAAAAGCTTAAGCTTTTAAACTTAGTTCACCTTGTAGTCAAAATCAGGTGTCAAACATCAGCCTTTATGTAATGTTTCATCATATGCAACTAGTTCCTGTGTCAGTTTTTCGAAGCATGTATTGAGTGGTTATGGATTATGTGTTTGTGGTGAGCTTTCTCCTGTTTGAACTTGAAACATCTCAAGGGTACCTAAGAGACCCGAAGCTTTGTTTCTGCAAATTAAGTCAGGTGAGAACTAGTGAAATTTTCACTGTTTGAAAAGTTTTTTTTTTCCTGAAACACTGTACTTCACTACTTACCTACTGGGAAATGTCCTTTACAAGGGAAGAGTCTTCCATGCGCAGCTGGTGTCGTGTCAGATAGAAGCTTGTCATCAGTCTCAGACAAGTACACAAATCGGTTAAGAAGCATTAAACTATTAACAGTTCCTCTCTATAATGGGCTCTCTTTTTTACTGAATCATGTTGAATAGACATTGTACATGGAACTTTTCAGTGGTTAGGATTGAGGTAAGTTTCATTTCATTAAAAAGTCTCTCCTGATGTAAAATTGTTTTTTATTAATTTTTCTCCTCAGGAATAAAGTCAGTGTTCTGCATTGCAGCTTGAAGCCAACTCCTGTGACCCAACCATGGAATTTCTGGAGGAAGGGGATTATTTGTCCTGAGCTCTTTCATACTTACTTGAGCATCATGTTTAAAGAGCCAGATCATGCACTGGGATTGTCTTTGGAAAGGACTGTTGCTGTGTGACTCAAGTCTGGACTAATTATGGTTTGATTGTTTAGTTGCTGATTACTGCTGTATTTCAGCTATGCTGAGAGACTACAAAGTCAGGTGCAGTGAAATGTTATTTGAAATAAAGTCTTTATTCACAACAACAAAGAGAACCTATTGGGACAGTTTTTACAAATGCAAGTTTCGCTGTTTCAAGTGCTCTAATTGCAGCTGTACTAAATATGAGAGAAACAGAGTAATTGTTTTGTCATCATCTTCTGACTTGCAGTGGAGTGATGTGAGCTTGACTGGGCCTGGAATGAAACTCACCACGATATGAGCATTCTTACTTTTGTGTCAATTGTCGGCCTCTCTTGGTTGAGATGCAGGGAACCTGTTTGATTGATTCTGTCTTATATTTACTCATGGTCTCACAAACTAGCCAGTGGTGTCAACACCCTCCTGTCATCTCACCATCTTCTGCTGTAGCGAGCATGCTTTGCAGGGGAGTTGGACTCGATGATCTCTAGAGGTCCCTTCCAAACCTTACAATTCTGTGATTCTGTGATCTTCTGTTCTAGAAAGCTGATACCATTTTCACACTAAAGGAGGAGGAGCAATATGGTGATGTTCCTACAAGTAGCAAGATGTTACTGGTAATCTCCTCTGTGTTCTAAGGGAGACAAATGAGAAGCCCAAAGCAAATAGGCTATTGTCTGTTCTGGGTAGTAGGGGGGACAGAATTCAGAGACAGGAGTAGGTTGAGAAATATTTAGAGGGTGGCAGAGCCCAGCGCATGCAAGGGAAGATGGGCCTTAAAAGATCAGAGAGAAGCAAGCTGAAACTTAGAACTATGTTATATGCAAATCTCATGTCATGCAAATGTCATATCTACTGGATGATGGGATAAGTGGAGCATATGGAAACCTTAGACTGTAAAGGACTGGTCACATTTTGCAAATGTAGCGCTTGGTGCAGGGAAATGTTGGAGAATGGAATGCTTACAGGTAAGCCACAAATCATTTTGTCTGACCTAAGCCTTTGTGATGATTCAGGAATAGACATTAAAAGCACTAACTGTATCAGCACACACTGCAAAAGTACTGCACCAGCCACCCACCAGAACCACATTTACTTACTGCTGTGTCCACGTCAGTAAGCCATGCTAAAGTGGCTTTGGACTTGAGCTGTTTTGCTTTGTGCTACTGTACCAGGCTGGTCAGCATTAGTGAACTTGCAGCTTGGAGGCTGCTTGAGTGCTCACAGTGTTTTATAGGTGGAGACATGAGGGCTAGTGGCTGTGTGTCTGCATTTCCAGCATAACCCAAGGAGAAATGATTTAAGATTGCCCTACCTTTAACTTCAAATGTTTGAAACTGAAAGTGCAACAACTGAAGTTAACACAAGAAGTAATACAGTGATGTTCCTGTACATCAAAGAAATACACCATCTGCTTTGGTCACCTTCAGGAGTTGTAAATAACAGGCACCTCAGGGACTTCTCAGTAAACAGTAGGGAGCAATTACTTCTGTTAGATTTGAATGTTTTGCTCATCTGTCTCATGGTGCAAGCAGCTCTGTAGGCTGTTGTATTCAAATGGCCTGCAATAAATGAAGTTATTTACCATAAAATGGTTACTTCAAAATAATAATATGAGGGTGGTTCTGCATGTTAGATTTTCCTTTCTGAAATAATTAAGAGCACGTATTTCTTTTACCTGCTGTCCTGTTAGTAGGCATTTGTCACAGTCATCTCCAGTACCTGAAGGGGGCCTGCAGAAAAGCTGGGGAGGGATTTTTTATAAAGGCATATAGTGACAGGACAAGAATAATTGGTTTTAAATTGGAAGGGGGTAGACTGCGACTAGATATTAGGAAGAAATTCTTTACTGTGAGGGTGATGAGACACTGGAACAGGTTGCCCAGCGATGTTGTGAATGCCCCCACCTTGAAGATGTTCGAGGCCAGGCTGGATGGGGCTGTGAACAACCTGGTCTAGTAGGAGCTGTCCGTGCCTATAGCAGGGGGTTGGAACTAGATGATCTTAAAGGTCCCTTCTAACCCAAACCATTGTATGATTCCATGAGCAGGTTTCATCTTACAGCCAAGAGGCCAAATCACTGGGGAAGTGCAACAAATAATTTCATATAGATATTGTGACACTGGGGAGAATAGTGAGATAAACACGTCAGTCACAGTTTTGCAAGCTGTGCTTATAATTTCCAATGTAACTTCAAACATTCTGTCAGCGAGGGTAGGTTGAAGTCTTTGTGAAGCTGGAAGAGAATTCCCTGGGGAGCAATCAGTGTTGAATAGCCCATCTGGAATCAATATGGTTACTGAAATAGATGAAGGCTGGTGTGAAATGAAGCTGGAACCAGATCTTCCAAGATGCTTGAGGTAATGGATGCCCACAGAAAACAACCATAGAATTAATGTGGCTATATGTCAAAGTCATAGACTACATATGAAAAAATATGCCTTATTTTCTTCTCAAGTAACTGTTTTGTGTCCTTTGAGAAGGCTGCTCTCTGCTGCTGCAGTCTTCCAAAATGGCTTGGCCTAAAATGCTTTGCTAAAATTACTATGGAATCATAGAATTGTTTTGAGTTGGAAGGAACCCTGAAAGGCCATCTGGTCCAACTGCCCTGCAATGAGCAGGGACATCTACAACTTGATCAGGTGCTCAGAGCCCCTCCTTCCTGACCTTGAGTGTCTGAAGGGATGGGGCATTCACCACCTATCAGGGCAGCCTGTGCCAGTGCCTCACCACTCTTACTGTAAAAACTTACTATGTCCAGTCTAAATCTCCCCTCTTTTAGTTTGAAACCATTTCTGCTTGTCTCAGTTATACTTTGTTTGATACCCATATTGAAAGGGAAGTTTTAGAAATGAAAGAAAACTTATTTGTGGAAAAAAATGTTAAAAGCCTTTGGAGCTGAAGTTTTTTGGTTATCTAGCACAAGGGGGTTCTACCTACTGTGATGTAAAGTGTCAAGAAATGTCTGAAGATAAATTCCACACAGGATGGGCACTTTGCCTACTAAAGTGTGCAGCAGAAGAGCAGTGCTCAGTCCATACACACTAGATTTCTTCTTTCAGTTTTGTCTTTTTTTTTTTTTTTTAATCTGCGTTGATAAATATTTCTGTGATTCACTGAAATAATTTCTAGTTTGGATACTGCATGGTTTAAAATCAGCTGAGCCATGTATTTCCCCAGCCAAAAGCCTGCCACAGAAGAGCATGGAATTACATCAGAGGCAACGGTGATCCACAAGTCTTTGTTTTTGTAAACATGCCCTCCTCACCAGGGTAACTAACTCCCAGAGGACTCTGATACAGGTGGGGATTTCTCCTTCTCTCCCTGTGCTTCCCTCTTTGGTGCATCGCATGGACGCTGTGCTGTGTCGAGGTATGTTGCTGTCCTGTCTGTGAGGGGATCAGAACTTCCCTGGAATGAGATGGATCCCACAGAAGAGACACCCAAGAAAAACAACATAGAACATCTAATTGGTAAGCATCATCTTTTTGTGCGTGGTTATGTTTTTCTCAATGAAAACCAAACAAGAAGAATACGTTTGTAACCAAGCATTCGTTGTAAATCTCCCTTATGGGCTGGAGATGAAAATCCATTATCTGTCACTGTAAGTCATGGGGCAAAATACCTCCTACTGCACTGCCACCATGCTTCAACATTTACCTTCCAGGAAAATGACTCCAGGGTCTAAAGCATCCAGCTTTTGGTAAATGCAGGGATGAGGTGGAAAGGGGAAAAATGTGAATAAATGAGGAATGGTAGGGATTTTCAGCCCTAAAAGGGAACTTAATGTGGTTGGGCTTGTGTGAGGAGCACCTAGTGCTCTTGCCAAGTGAAGGAACTGTTACCAAACCGAAGTTGTTTGGGGCAATGTGTGCTGTTTCCATCGTTGGGGGCATAAGAATGGGTGGTGCAGTGGAACAAGTGTGAGGACAGCAGGGTTGGTTTGGGTACTTGTGGAAAGAAAGAGCGTTCGTAATGGTTACAGAAGTCAGAGGCACCTTTTAGTTTGCTATGGACTGCAGATGCAAGGAAGGTTTCTGCTGGTCATGGCTGTTGTAATCAATCACAGAATCACAGAATTGTAGGGGTTGGAAGGGACCTCCAGAGATCATCGAGTCCAACTCCCCTGCCAAAGCAG
>JAOWBP010000001.1:135940872-135965046 GCA_028571105.1 Tragopan temminckii | reverse complement strand
TAGAAACTCCCATTAGTCATGTGGTTAAATGATTTGAAATTTTGGAATTATCAGAGTACGTTTGTGATGGTCTTTGGAGACTAGATCTCTGTTGTATAGTAAGCAGGTGTATCTTTATATCCTGCTTTTCTCATTGGAATCCACGCTTTTAGCTGGCATCAGGATCCCCAGGACAGGTCTTGTGGAGGAGTCAGTCATACTTTGTCAAGTTTTGGATGGGTGAGTGCTTTTTAGCCATAGTTATGATGACTGATATTATGACCTCTCTCTTCTCAGCTGTTTGAATACTGACCTACAAAGGCATTTGTTCCCAGATAGTCCCACCTCTCTGGACTGTGTCAGTCCTATCAGGTGTGTATCATTCCTATCCATCCTCACAGTGGTCTCATGTGGGTGATGGTGGATGATGCTACCATCCGAAATCAGCTTTTGAGGGGGATTCATGGCAAAGGTTGGCACTGGAGAAAAAGATTTCCAGGTTCTGCATGCTAATCATTTAAGTGAAATAGGGACTGGGCAGAACGTTGTTCTGTGAACAGAATGCCTCTTGGTGATAAATTTCTCCAAGCTTTTGATTAAAAATTATGAATGATGCCCAATCTACAACTTTCATAGATCAGTTTCCACTGATCAGAAGACAGTCAACTGCTGGCACTTCATGTACCTGCTATAGCCTGACACACTCTTGGTGTAATGTGAGGAACACCGTGGCAGTGAAAGGGTTAAAGCTTTTCATGTGAAATCTCAACACTCCTGTTTTCAAGCACATGACCTTAGGGTCTGCATGGTAATTTACTCAGGGGAACTCCTCAAATCATTCCTACCAGTGACTGTGGAATGGCTGATGATACTTCATTAAGCAACCAGGGAATATACATTACTATCAGTTGGGAAGGGTTAGGAGGGATGCCAGAATCCCAGGGCAGCAGGTCTGCGTCCCGAAGCTTGGCACTATTGGACACATACTTACTTCAGTGTGAGCGGTTAAATCTCCAGCGAGGATCTCAGAAGGGGAAACTGCAAGGAGCAAAGTTGTAACGCCCAGGTGTGCAGTTCAGGTGGGTTCCTCGCTGCAGCCTGCAAGGACTCTGCAAGGAGTTTCCTGCAAGAGGAAAGCACTGCGGGAGGGCTTCGTGTCTCCTGCAGGATCGTGGGGGTTTTCCAACAAACCTGTCCTCCCAGTCTGCTGTTCTGTTGCCTTGTGCCTCACTGATCAGGTAACCTCACACTGTCTCAATGTGGTGGCAATTTTTTTTCGCAAAGTATATATATGTTTTTCTTCCTATTTATCAGTTTCTATCTGTATGTTAAGTTTATTTAATGTGAGAAATTTCCAGTGTTGCCTTACACCACTGAGGTAACATCAAAAACCACACTGCATATTTGCATCAGCATGGGAGTGGATTTGTTTTTAAGAACAGCACAAGTCAGAAAGGAAACAGCCTCATGCGGGCCTCAAACCTGGCAGCCCTTCGGACAAGCCCAGCTGGTATCCCTGCATCTTTTGCTTTCTTTGCAGCTCTCCTGGTCCAAGAGATTTCTGCAGTCAGCAGAATTTGGTTGACAATGCAGTGCTCTGCCCTCATGGCAGATTTCATGGCATCCATTCCTCACCCTCTGCCTCTGCTGCGAGGGTTCCTGCAGCTCCAGTTTCTGACCTCGCCGAAGAGCAGCAGCTCCTTGGTCCACTTTCCCCTACAAAGAGCCTCTCAGACTTTTAGTACATGAACAGCAACTCACCACCACCTTCCCTTCAGGCACTAAAGTAATTAAATTTTGTAATGAGAAGAGCTAAGCGCAGTGAGAAAGCTACCCACAGTTCCTGTGTGTGCACTTAGACAACCACTAATTCTGAAGCTTGTCTTTCAGTCTTCTGCTGGATAGACTGGTCCACCAGTATTCCTCAAAACCTCTATCTGAAGATGGAGGAGTTCCCCTCATTCCTCTTATCTGCTTTGTACAAATTAGATCTCCTACTCCAGGTGTAACACACTTTCTCAGTGATTCATATCCATACGGATATTCTACCTGATCTTTTATTTCTCCAAGTCTCCAGCTTTGGAAATGCCTTTCACTCCTTTTGTTTCTCCCCTGCTACAAAATCTTTTAACCTTTCGTGCAGGACAAATATATATAAAGCTGCATCTTTGGTTATGTATTTGGCTTTCAGTGAGTGCTGAGAGGGAGGAGAGAGAGACTGACTCTTCATGGTCTTTGCATTCCATAGTGATTGTAGTGGGCAAGGTCTACATTCCTCTGACAACTCTTTTCAGGATTTGCATTCATTTTGCTCCTCCTCCTTATTGTTTTATAGCCGACAGGCGGGAAGGAATTGGTGTCTGTGGATGGATCCTAGTTTCCATATCTGTCCTGTTGGTGCTCATAACCTTTCCTGTTTCCATCTGGGCATGTATCAAGGTAAGATAGTGGGATCTGGGACACCCAAAGAATGCTCCATTATTATTGTTGTTACTCTTTTCTATTTGTTCAAACATTCCCCATTCACTTTCTGGAAATAAGAAGGCTTTGCAGTGCAGATGTAAAAAAAAAAAAAAAAAAAAAAGTCATGCCAGAGAGCATGAATAGGATTAGTTGTAAAATTCTAACTTTGAAATGTTTTCCTAGGTTGTCAGAGAATATGAACGTGCTGTTGTATTTCGGCTGGGACGCATACTGTCTAAGAAAGCCAAGGGACCAGGTGAATGCATGCAGTTTTATTCTATTAGGATGCACTGTAATCCCAAGGAGAATTGCAGAGGTCCATGAAATCCTTCTTCAAAGCATACAGGGAATGAGGAGGTTCTCTGCTGCAGGTCCTTTGCCTGCAGAACTTTTGTTTTTCTAAACAGAAGGTAATGTCATCCCACAGAGAACAGCACAGAAGGTCAAAAGGCTTCTAGTCGAAGGCCTTCTGGTTGAAGAGCTGTTGTGGCTTTGCTGTTCAGTAGATTGGATGGCTGAAGGTTGAGCTTATGCTGCAGGCACTAATGAGAGTTCTGGGAGGTTTAAATGCAGACTTCAGCTCAGATTTGTTTGAGTGACTGTGATGATTCTCCTTGTGCTTCACTTCCAAAACTACACGTTCTTGCCAGCACTTTAACTGCCTTCAATTCTGTGAAATTATAAACATATAGTGCAGGGGCCTTTCCAGACTTTATCTACCCAGAGTTTGATACATTTGAGTGGGATCAGGCTGCAAATTGCAAATAAAGCAACCCAGCAATGCCAGCAATTTGCATTGGTGCAGCAACCACATCTGTGCAATAACACTGGTCAGATTGGAAGTCGAAATAATAAGAAAAAAGCTATTTTCAGATGGTGTCTTTCATCTTGAATAACAGCCAGCCATTGGGCAGGCACAGAGCTTCTCTGCACGGCTCTGAGCAGCCAAATATGGTGCAGAAATTGAAAGAATTGTGTCAAGGCTCCTGCTCTCGTGATGGGAGAGTGGGAACTGCTTCACAGGACTGTTCATATCTAAGGACAGTGTTCCACCTAACCTAAGGGCCTAAAGGTGGTGGAAGACTCTGGACAAAGGTGCCTTTCCTGGATGGGCACACATACTGCAAATGTGTTATGGATGAAAGAATGCAGTTAGCAAAAGCATGGATGGAATTTTTGCCACAAGTCTCATGGCAGATTTGAAACCAGAATGATGTCTATCTATTCCCAGACCACAGTTCTAACCCATTAAGGTCTAATAAGTTCACATCATTTGCAGATATCTGCATTTCCCTCTATTATTTGAAAATGCAAAACTTCACTGCTGTCACTTCCCGTTGTAGGACAGCTGTAGTAATAAAGTGCTGCATGGCTCCTTGGCTCTTTCCCCACCCTATTTCCATCTGTTTGCTTCATACAGGCACCAGGCTCAAGACAGCTCTCAGAAGCAAGTGTTTCATCTAATTATTTCTTTATTTCAGGTTTGATTCTCATACTTCCATGTACAGATACATTTATCAAGATTGACCTTAGAACTGTTACGTGCAACATTCCTCCACAAGAGGTAACTATTTTCCAGCAGCCATCTAGATCATAAACAAAACAGAGCTGATTCATGGCAAGATCAAAAATGATGTGGGTGCTTTGTAGTCTTGCAGCTGTGAGCTACCCTATAGAGTTTAGCTTATTTGCTTTGTCTCTGGACTTCCAGAGACCTTACAAAACACCTACTTATGAAGACCTGCAGATGCATCGTTACAGGCCAAGCAAACTCCCCTTGCTGATGTGCTAGTTAAAGAATAAAGGAGATGGGATTAGGGCTCTGAATAGGGGACAGCTGAGACAAGAGAAGTGAGGTTGCAGGGGTGCATGTGGTAGCTCCCCAAAAACAGAAAGCGGAAAGGACGATGGTTACATACTTGTACTGTATGAGATTTAGCAGCTTTTGGCAAGGCTTCTGCAAATGTTGGCAGAGCTTCCACGGAGCACTTAATTGCAGGCACTTACATCTCCTTGCACTGGCAGAATATGACACAATTCCTTTAGGAATACTGAAATATCTTTCAGAATTTCTTCTCAATATTTTTGCACTTTGCTGTTCTCTTTCGCTTTATTTTTTGGTGATTCTCACAAATACATTGTTTAAAGAAAGTAGCACTGCTTTAACAAACTCCATGCAATGTATGGAATCAGTTCTGGCCCTTTCTACAAAGAAGGGACAGGATAACTATAATTTATCATTGCAGATGAAATTCATGCAGGTGATGAGATTTACTTACTATTGAAATGGTTGTTTAAAAGCCACGTAGAACATTTTGCCCTAATTTAAATTGTTGGTGATGCAGGATGACTTCTTTGAAGTCATCTCTTGGGGGGGAATACCAAAGAAACCAGAAGGAATTCTTAGTTTCCACGAATTATCAGGGTCTGTTCTTCACTAAAGGAAAAAGAATGATTATGACTCCCCTTCCTTGTCAAGCTGTGCCTTATTAGATACTTTTCTAATTCTGTATGTTTCTCCAACACAGATTCTCACAAAAGATGCTGTTACTACTCAGGTGGATGGGGTGGTGTACTACAGGATTCACAGTGCAGTCTGTGCTGTTGCCAATGTCAACGATGTACATTCAGCCACCTTTCTATTGGCACAGACAACCCTGAGAAATGTGCTGGGTACACAAACCCTGGCTCAGCTCCTGGCTGGTCGAGAAGAGATTGCACACAATATCCAGGTAGATCTTGGGTTTACTGTCAAGCATGGAAGTTAATTCTGGGCAGCGGCGAATCAGAAATATCTCATTCATTTTCTTTAACAATAGAAAAAAATCCTATATGGTCCTTTCAGTTATACTTCTCATTGCTCAAAGTAAGAAAGAGTTACTGGAAAGGTATTTCCCTAGATTGTTGTAGAAGAGTTATTTCCTATCAAATAGCAATGAAGATGCTGAAATTACCTGATGAGTTGAATAAATCAGCACATGCCGTCTTTGCCCAAAGTTGGCTGCAAGCAATAAGAAAGAAGATTGTTTTTTGTGAGAAACTCCACCCTAAGCAGACCCTCAATGGAGTTCTTGTACCTTCTGTCATGATGGCCAACGCAGATCCCGAGTGCTGCGTTGATGTATCATTTGCCAATAATGTGCTTGTACATTGACAACATAATACCATTCTTAAAGACTCTTAAAGTATTAGTTTGTAAATAAGAAAAGCGCCTACCTAAAAAGAGGGTAGCTTTGGGAAGGGCAGGGGTGATCCCCTACAAAAGTCTTACATAGGGAAAAACTTCAAGTATCAAAGAGTATCTCACATCAGAGATCAGCAAGAGATTCATAAGGCTGCGGTACCTGCTGTGCTCACACCACTATGTGTGCCAGCACCTTGGTAGGGTTTCATCTTCCTGCAGTCTGCCTTTCCTTCTGTTGACGTGGCATGGTAAATCCCACAGAGTTCTTCCTGCTCCCCCTGTGCTCTTTTGCTGAGTATTGTGTTTGTCTCCAAGGCCATCCTTGACAGTGCCACAGAGCAGTGGGGAATCAAAGTGGCTCGTGTGGAGATCAAAGATGTCAGGATTCCTGTGGCCATGCAGAGGGTGATGGCAGCTGAAGCAGAGGCTACGCGAGAAGCAAGAGCTAAGGTGAGACCCATGGCTATACTTACCTCCAGTCTGCAATGTCCTGTACCTTTCTTCTGGGCACCCAAGTGCTTCTGTTTCCTCCTCATTGTAAAGGTGGCAGTGTTGCAATGCCATTTCTATTTCTTTTACATCACAGGTTGTGGCAGCAGAGGGAGAGATGAATGCTTCTAAAGCCCTCAAGCAGGCCTCCATGGTGCTGGCCGAGTCTCCAGCAGGTCTTCAGCTGCGCTACCTGCAAACGTTGACAACTGTGGCAGCAGAGAATAATTCCACTATTGTTTTCCCTCTGCCTATTAATTTGCTTGATGGTTTTGGGCAGAAAAATAGAGGGGGATAGAGCCTGATCTACACTAGCTGCTTGGGTTGAAAGATTTAAAGAGTTTACCAGGAAGCAAAGGGTTCCAGATTACCAAAGTAGAGTAAAATAAAAAATAGTTTAATAACCACACATAGCTGTCCCAAGGGGAGACTGCATTTGAGCAAAGAAAGTTGCAAGATTCAGGCACTGAGCACTTTTATCTTAGACTCATGTTGAGATGAAAAGGAGGAAAATATGTAAAATGCATGTTAAACCTAATAAGAAAATTTATTGATGCTTTCATTGCATACTGCACGTGCTTGAGTGTAGCAATTATTTGGTGATTTGTCTGCTAAGCAAGAATCTGTGAGCTCCTTATGAGCTTACAAGTCTACTCCATGTAGCAGGATGGGGAAGGGTCAGATTCTGGTGCATAATTCAAGTCCCACGGAGCAGAAGAAAGGATTTGGCTGTAACCTTAGTATGCTTAGTATTACTTCTTAACTCTTGACAGAATTACTGGATAATTGATATGTCAGTGGAACAGCTTATTCTTTATCACAGAATCATAGAATGGCTTGGGTTGGAAGAGACCTCAAAGATCATCTAGTTTCAATCTCCCTGCCATGTGCAGGATTGCCAACCACTAGATCAAGTACTAGACCAGGTTGCCCAGGGCCTCATCTAGCCTGGCACTGAATATCTCCAACCTTAGATTAGTGAAAATTAGCAGTAGCTTTACTGACCTCATCTGAATTTTGCCGTATCACTGATATTTCTGTAAGCTCTGTAATAAAGGGATGAGAATATACGTCCATGTATTATAATCACGTTTCTTATATTTGAAAGCTGATGCAAGCCTCTGCAAAACAAATTGTTCTATGTTAATTTAAGTGTCTCATTTTCCTTCACAAGAGGTTTCTTATCCCACCTTGCAGATGTCATGAAGTGGTGGTGCAGGTTTCCGTAGAAAGAGCCTTCCCCACCTTCCATCCATGCAATGCTCTGCAGCTGAGTGGGGAGCACTCCTAAGTTTAGCCAGCATTAATACTGAGTTTATGGCCTTCGAAACAGCTGAAGTGTTCATGTGGCTGGCACACAACAGGTGTTGTGTAGCTGTATATGAATCTGAAGGCTCTTGCAGATGCTCTGGTGGATGCTGCTGCTGTGTAGAATCTCAAAACACACAAGGCTCATTGCTGCCCCTTCTCTACAGCAGTGTCATTTAGTTCCAAATCAGCACGGGCCTACTAATTATATTGTTGATACAGGCCCATCTTGTTTTGGTTGCAGAATAACGCAAGTGGTCCAGGTGGCAAATTTTTGTACTCAATAACTTCTGGCACAAAGGCAGTGGTATGAGCATCTGAGGATGGTGACCTGCTCAGCAAACACAGCTTTTCATTGCACCTCTTTGCTTCAGAGATGGCTGCCAGATGGAATTTGGCAAATCAAAGGTGTAAAACCTACAGTCAAAAGTCATCCTTCTTAACATTTGCTGCAGATGCTCCTATTTTAAGAAAAGGGATGTTTTGAATTTGGAGGTTATTTTTCATTGCCAACTTAGTTTGACATTTGTAGAAGCATTTATAACTACAACAGGAGAAATCTGCCTTTACCTGACAAATGTTGCAACTCCACTACAGAGCTGTTTGCCTAGCTAAAGAAGCAGCAGTGCTTTAGAGAAATGAAGCCATAGACTGCACCTCTCCTTCAGAGTAGTGCAAATTAATTAAACTATGGGAAGGAAAAGCTTGAAAGATATGTGACTACAGAGAACAGTTGGAAAACAGCTCTGTGCCTTCAGTGAGCTTCCAGCACTAACAACCCATGCAGAACTCTGGCATCAGGTATATCCAGACCAGTTGTCCATCCCCATGCTGAGCCAGTTCCAGTTTGAAAACTGTGTATGGGAATCCTACTGTGAGTACAAGTGGATTCATTTGTTTCCCCATATGAGCTCTCACAGAAACAACGTGCTGAAGCATGAGTGCTAATATCTTTTATTTCAGCAGCAAGCTGTACTTGGTAAGCCCATAAATATCAAGCCCTCTTTCTGACCCATGCAAATTTCTTGGTCTCTTCAGTGTCCATTGATAATGACTGAGGGAATCAATCAGCTATGCAAGAAAAACATTCTATTAAAAAAATCCTTTTTCATTTGATCCCCTCCAGTATAATTACACCATTGAGTAATGGGTCAGGTTGCAGAAATTTCTGCTCCCTCTTCACCAGCATAGGGTGCAGTAAACTCAATAAGCAGTAGAATAGCGGCAATTTTTATCATATTGCCCCCGTATATAGATCTACAAGAAGATATCCCATTCAGCAAGTACATCACTAAAAGAAAAACAGCAGCGGAAGCAGCTCTGAGGTGTCTCTGGTGCAGCTCTGATGTACAGAATTTACAAGAAAAAATCAGGAGGGAGCTGAGTTGCAGTAACACAGGTGGGACGCGAGGAGCAAAGCAACCTTTCAGAAGAGGCAGATGTTGTCAGACTTGTTCAGGAAGCTCTGTAGGTGAGCACAGGCTTGCCGGTTACGGGTGGTGTGGCAATCCCTGTCGTCTGGAATTTTCTCCACCCAGGCTTGCGAGTCAAGGAAGTACTGCATCCTGAGTAAAGGAAGTGAGTTGTCAGTGTTTACAGAGAGAAATAGGAGAGCACAAACCATGTGAGGCTGCCTTCCTCCATTAAGGCACCTCTGAGATCAGGAGGAGTCACACTAGTCATAAAGCTTGTCTGAAATGTCATTCCACCAGGAGACTAACTGAGCTTTGACTTGAGTTTAGCAAGATAATCACTGTCAAGCTGGGACAAATGTGGGTATACTTGTGTTTTGAGAGACACCAGTAAGCTTGGGCTGAGTTTCTATTATATTATTGTGGAATAGCACCAAAAACATGGTTTTTGTCAGTCTCTCTAAGTATAGTACACTGGTGTCAGTAGATGTGGTGGGGGGGTTGTTTTACAATTGCAGCACGTGGTGCTTACTCTTTCTCTGAGATAGTCTCCATCCTGGAAGCTTTCAAAGGCACTACGTTTCTCCAATTCTATCCTGAGGAATTAAATATTTAAGATGATTTCCTCACTGAATACTTATTAAGAACAGACTAAATTCCTCCTCAAATAAATTCTCCTTTTTATATTCAAGTATGACAATGAGAAGTGAGAATAACAAGCTATGTGCACGCATGATGTAACAGAAACTTTGAGTGCTGCTCTTCGATATAGTCCCACCCATTTCTTTTGCAAATGCATAAACTGTGTAAGACATTTGCAGTATAAGGAATGATGCAGCATTTCCCATTCTCCCTTTCAGCTGTGAGTTTTTAACCCAGTGGAAGAAGGGCCAGATTTTGATTCTTAGAAATGTGGGAATCAGGCTGTACACAGGTAGATTTGAGTGGCTCAGCTGTTTCCCACAGCTGCCCTTTTGACTTTAGGCTGATACTCTGCATTCTACTAAAGCCAGCAGAATCGGTCCTGTAGAAATCTGGCCCTCCCTTTGCTTTCTGGAAGTATTCCAGCAGTTTGAGTATCAGCTGGATTCATGATCTGTGCTAGCAGCCTCTGTGGCTCAGAAACTATTGCACTTACTTGTTGTTGCAGTCGACGGTTTGCCCATCTTTCCCCATGAGAAGGTACCGTTTGCCAGCTACCATGTTTAGCGTGCAGGAGGAGCGCTTTAGGAAATGTCGATGGGCTCCTACTTGGATGCTTTCATCAGCAGCTGTGGTATGAGAAGAGAAAAACCCATAAACTTTTCCGATGCAGAGCAAAACAATAGCCTATGGGATGCAAATCTTTCCAATCTTTTATAATATTGCAAAGTCATGCTAATATTTCATTTGAGAGTAAACGCTGTGGTAGAGCATATTTTCCTTAACATTTCTTGGCTAAATGTAAGTCAGTTTTTCCTTTCATGGTGACCTTAGCCTCTTTAATTGTTGTGGAAGGAGCTTCTTTTGCTCTAGATATCTTTTTGGCTTTATGGGGTTTCTTTCAATCTTAGAGACTGAAAGAAAAGCCAAAGGAGAAAGAAAACATTATCTTACATTTCAGATTGTTCAGAATCATAGTGACCTTAAAAACTGGCAAACAAAATTCAAATATATTGAGGCTCAACAGTGCAGCAGGCAGTATTAAAAATTCCTTGGTATGATTGACTTGAATGTCACTGATTTACCCACTGTGCTATTGCTTCTGAAGTTGCTTTGTAGGAAATGTGCTTTGTAATCTCCACATCAAAGTAATTTAGAAGATTGTGGTCTAAATTCTGGCTCAGAGGCTTATTCATTTAAAAGTTGCAGTGCCCATTACTGAAATGGCATGAGATCTGGAAAGATACTTATTTAGCAAGTTAACACAGGATATGAGTATACTGAGTTTTTTGGCTAGAAGACCAGTTCACAAAGTCCACTTGGAAAAAAAAAAATGCAGATTACATCAGTACGTTATTTTCTTACATTATTTCTAACAATAATGCAAACTGTTGTGCACAACTGGAGTGACCAAATCAACATCAAACCAGATTAGATTGCAGGTAAAACGCCACAGACTTCCTAATAGCTAACAGAAACTTGTGCAGCCTCTGCTGTCTGAAGTATTGCATTACAATTATGAAAAGTTTAGTATTCACAATGAAATCCTAAGAGCAGAATAAAAACCTGATTTAGAATACTTTAATAAGATTTCAGAGCATTTGAGACAGTGTTAAACTGTGAAACGTAGCACTAAGAACCATATCAATTTCCTAGTTGAAGCCTGAATTAATTTTATGTATGGTAGATACAGACCAGATAGAAGTTGGTCTTCAGTTCTGTATACAGTTTCACATTTGTGTATTTCCAAAGCAGCATGCAGCACTGTAGATTTTCTCATGTAATCCAAGACTTTCTGTTGTGCCTGTGCTACATGGTATACCGAATTTTCACTTTGTTATAAGAATGCAAAGGAGTGTTAAGATGAATCAGAATTATTTGAGAAAACTACAAAATTTTGCTTCAGGTTCATTATGTTTAAATTACCATGGTGCTTCTCACTTCAAATGCTTCACAAATGTCCTGGCAGATTTCATACTCTAGAGATCATCAGTCATTAATGTAACAGTTGTTATATAATTATGCAATTTTCAATCTCCAAATGCATATATAGAGAGAGATTTATATATATATATATACTTACATATATATAAATGATGATATAGATGACTTTAATAAATATAAATGTTTCTCTCTATATATAGATGATTTGGGATGGTACTGCACCTTGCTTTTTCTTCATTATCATGGCTTAGTTCCTCTTTCCAGACTTTACCAGCCCCACTGAAACAACCTGATGCTCATAACCTACTTCATACAGTACAAACAAAGGAGTATTTTAAAGAAGGAGGTGGGAATGAGAGAAGTCACCTCTTCTGTTCAATTTTAGATTCAAAAGATACCTATCTCTTTCAAAAACCAAGAAGCAAAATCTTTCCAGGGCTTGCCTATGAGCTGCAAGAACAAACGTAGTGAGGCCCATAGCTCTAAGTTCTTCAGATCCTGTAGGTTTTCTGGAGGCATTAAAGAAACTTTCCATCATGGTACTGTAATCTTCCAGAGGCAGTGTTTTGATCTTGAAGTGTAGTATGATTTCCCTGCATATGGAAAGTCCTTATTATCACTGGCAAATCTCTGGATGCATTGAGTAGGGACCTGATGTTCTGACAGAGTGGACATTTGGCACAGATCACAGGTTGCGTGCCCTAAAGTATTGGCTGACATCACTTGCCCTCTAGGCAAAGATCAAGAGAATGAGATAATTACTCTGCTTAAGTGAGGGAAATTTTGAAACCTTTACAGTTTTTCTTTAAAGGCAATCTCTGGCTGCCAAACTCAAAACTGAAAACCACATGATAGCTTGGTGGCTGAAGTCTGAGATGTCATCTGACAGCCTTTTCAGAAATTACTTTGAAAAATGTCAGTGTTCACTGATGCTGCTGATAGAGTAACATTCATGTGGGCACAGCTGGAATGGCAGGCTTGCAAAAGGACGCTGTCTGAGAGCTGTGCAAATCTTTGCATTGCAACAAAAGGAATAAAAAGGCTTCTTGTTATCACAATTATTAAAATGATATACAGAGGACCTAATATATACACAGTACATGTTTTGGAGGATTTGCTTTAGACTAGCCCCAGTTTGGAGCCATGGATTAAATGCAGCTGTAATGCGTCTTCTATATTAGTTTCATCTGAAAGGATTGGAGGTATGTGCTCTGGGTTTGCCAGTGTGAACCAAAGCAACCTACAGCTGAGCTGAACCTAAGAGTGATGTAGCTGCACCAAGTCAATAAATCAGTCTTCTTTCAGGCCTAACATATCTGACTGTACTGACAGCAAGACAAGGCACCTGAGTGGTTCATGCTGGCTGGTGTTTAATCAAAATTTTTTCCTTCAGGTGGAAAAAAGGAACTAAACATTTTGATACTTACTGAATTTAAGGATTCTCTGAATTTTGACCTCATAGTAATCAAAAACATTCTTCTGTGTACTGTTGAGGAGCTCCACTTCATAGACTACAACAGACAACAGTTGTGTGAGGGTACATGGAAACATGAAGTTACATCCAGAAACTGGAAAACAGCTATGCTTTTATCCCATGTCAGTGCAGAGGTCAGTATGCTATTTTTTCACAATTCATGGTAATAAAAAAGACAACAGGACAGTTATCCTGCATACTTAATATATTTTTAGCAAGTCTGGTACTAACCAATACCCTCTAAAATTGTATTTTCTTTGGTTATATATGTTTTGGAATAAACTACTATATATGATTGAGTTCTTGCTTTTTCTTCACCAAAGATACTAAATCAGTTTTCCTTCCGTAGCTCTTCCAATTTTCCATCCATAGTAGAGGTCAGACAGGCAAATTAACCAAAGAGAAACTATTCTCCTAACTCTGCAGAAGGGAAATGCTAAGCTTTGGCATGCTGCCTGCGAAAACTGCACTTCATCTCATAAATCCTCTAAAATTACGGATCACAGGGTCAGTGACACTGACACCACTGGTCTTTTCTAAACCCTGCAATACAATGTTATACATTTTTCCTTCCTCAACATCCGACTACAGCTTTCAGAGGTCTTCAACCTCAGAAGACAGCTTTAGCATTTCATCTCCTCAGCCTCCTGGCCACATAAAGGAACTCATTTCAGGAGCGGTTTAGGCATATAAGACTCCAAGTTTATCCTGATTTTTTAAAAAGAACTCCTTTTAAAATACATTGACAATTGTCTTTCGTGCCTCACCATAATCTGCGATAGGCTGGTAGCACACAAAGTTAAAACGTGTGTTTTCTTTCAAGTTTTTACTGAAAGTTGATTTTTGTCTTGGGCAAGGACCTAGAATGAAGAAAAGAAATGATGCATCTGTCTCTGTAATTGTGGATACTTAGATACAGTACAGAATTACTAATCCACTCAATATTATAAATGAAAACAAAACAACTGAACAACTTCATTAAAAGCGTGGTGAATTTTTTTTTTTTTTTTTACATACATATGCATGTGTTTATAGATATCACATGCAACTATCAAGATAATCCTGGATATCTTCAAAACAAAAGTTTTTAATAATACATGAGTGGATATTTTGTGTTCTAACTTACGCATTAGGGTAAATGCATAAATTAAATGCATAGGTCTTTTCTGGATATAAGAATTCTCCCATGAATGGTTCTTTTCATCTGGTATATTTAGGTGTTCCTTTCCTTACCTTCTGCACACTGGCAAACTTCACCATGGCACACCTTGGCAAGCATGGCGCTGTGCTGGGGAGCACTGTAGAAGACACTGCACTTTCTGTCTGTGGAAATGAAGCAGTGATCTGGCTTACAGATGGAAGTGTCTAAACGCTTGAACTACACTTGTTTCCCAGTTTTTCTCTGGTCCAGACAAATCAGCATATGAGGAAGTGAGATAGACCTCAGAAATCCATAAAGACCTGTAGCCTCAGCACCTATATGCAGTACAGGTACTTGACTTTTAGCTGGACTACTGGGTTGTTGCTTCTGTGGTTTTGCTTTTTTTGTTGCTGTGGCTGCTGTTGAGGCTTTAAGTTGTATTCTTCCCCCCCTTTTTTTTTTTGTTCTGTCTGAAAAACATGCATCTTAATTTCATATTTTAGCAATAGGGCAACCATTACCACAACTTGTTTCAGAGGGAGGAGACAGGATCACCAATGGTTAATCTACCCTTAGACAACAAATAATAGAAAAGTCAGCATGGATGAAGCTCTAGGTACTGTAAACTGTCAGGTATACCTCAGCTTCAAGCAGAATAGAGGTCTGACCTAATTTTCAAACACTGTTACCATAATTCTGTTAAATGGGGATCTTAAATTGGGACACCAATACAAATAACTGCAGACAGGTTATTTTAATACACAACAAATTCATGTGATTTCAGACACTACATTAAAAACACCTTTTAATAAACTAGAGTTTACTATTAAGGGTCTCTCTGATCAGTTTTAACCTTACCTGGGTTGTAAAAATCATACAGGATGGCATTTGCTGGCTGAACCAAGCCCATTGGATTAATTTGCTTTGCTCCAAATATTATGCAGTCTGGCTCTGGTCCACTTGTGAGCTGCACAAGAAAGGAACACAGAATCACAGAATCACAGAATCACAGAATGGCCCAGGTTTGAAGAGACCTAAAGGGTTATGAACGAACAACAGTTGTGATGTGTAGGTTAACTTTCCCCAGTCAATTCCTTATTCATTTGTGCCTGTACCAGCCTGGTTAGTGTACTTCTGATGGCACGGATGAGTTAATTCTGATAGTTCTATATTCAATTAGAAGAAACCTTTTATTCAACTGCTCCTCATTCAACTTGCCCTCCAGACACTTCACCATCCTCATAGTTCTGCACTGGACACTCTCTAGCAGCTTTATATCCTTCGTCTACTATAGTGCCCAACACAGAAACTAGAGGATTTGATGATTACACCTGTTTATTACTGTATTGATCTTGATCTAGAAATATTGAACTTCACATGCTGGGTGAGGCACAGACTACATCTACAACACAGAAGAGCTGAGGATGAATGTGCATGTCTCCCACCGTTACCTCCCCTGCCCTCTTTGAACTAAACTTTCAGCACTAATAAATGACAAAAATCACAGAAGGTAATGGAGTGTGAAAAACAATGGTAGGTTTAAAAGGAAGACTCTGTATATTAACTGAAACAGTAGATCATAAAACCACTGGGCTTGCTTACCTCCCCAAAGTAGAGCAAAACCTTTCCTTCCTTGTACTCAAAGTGCTGAATATATTGATCTGAAGATGTTACCAACTACAGAAAGACAACAATAAAAACAACAATGTAGGACAGTAACACCATTGCTGTCATCTTCTATATCCTGGTTTGCTTTGTTCAGATGTTTGTATTATCCTGCTTTCTTTCTTCCTCCCTAAAGCAAACAATGCCTGTGAGCACAAATCTAGGCAAATCTCCACTAGACCAGCAGGCTCTAGAACAAAAATTCTGTAGCTACCTTCACAGAGCTCTGTGTTGCATGTCCCTACCACTGTGACCTGTGGGCAACACCCATAAATGTTTTTGCCTTCTCCCCTGTAATCAAAGAACACACCATTCTGCTTTGTTACAAGAAAGCAGTGCCAGCAGGGACATGATGATGTGTAAAGACAGGAGAATGTATGAGCGCTCTAAAAAGCCTTGTGCTAATTTCTACTACAAGGAATTAAAGGCTGCACTCAGTTCACTAGCAGCTTTTCATTTCTTGCATATATTCAATGAATAATTTTTTCAAAGCAAGATAATGAAAATATGCCTATCCAAAATCTGTTTTACTTTCATTATTCTATATACCTAGGAAAAATTTACAAAGATAAAATTTGCATAGAAAAGTTTACCAAAGAATGCCATAAAAAAGTGTGTTTCTCACCTGTTCAAGATCATTAGTATCAGGCTCCAAGCCACTCAGCAGTGAGAGATCAACCAGGGACATCTTTGGTGAATTGGAACCTGTGGACCTTTATAAGGGAGTCTGTCAGAAGTGAACATCTGCACTGAACTTTGTTCAGCTTGTTCTCCAAGCTTTGTTTGGAAAGGTTAGCTCTTCTGGCTCAAAAAAACCCCCAACATTCTGCTCCACTTAGCTTTCTTATGTGGATTTTAATTTGCCAATTAGCTGCCTACCACATTAAATGTCACCAAGTAAAATTAGTTATATAATAATCAAATGGTCATCCAAAACACGGGTGCTTCATCTCACCTTGTCATATAGGCTTTCATTCTTTCTACCATAAAATCATAGCAGAAGATAGGAAAGACAGGGAAGGTAAGAAGCACTTGTAAAACATTCTTTATTATCTACAAGGAGAAGCTAAAAAACTAGCTTATCCAAAGTCCTCGTGAACAAAGTAAAATTTATACTACCTTTACTTTTCAAGGTCAACATTCTCATTTCCATCAGTGTCTGCTAGACATATATATATTGAGCTTCTAATCCTTTTACCCCTTCTCAAAAATCAGATAGTTGTGTGATTGCTGTATGAAGTTGTTCTGCACTCACACAGGACGCTTTGTTGAAAATATTCAACATACCCTTAGAAACTCTTATTTCAGCACCTTCCATTACCATGTAGCACAGTCCAGAAAGGCTCTATGGTGATGTAAAAGATGCCTTCACTTTTTCTTCTGTGTCTTACCTAAAACAAATAAAACTACACATTTTCTTTTAAAGCTCACCCTAACACTCTGCAACATCCTGCTCAACACTGGATCTGACTGTTGATTGATGTATCATAGCAATTAATGGGGAAAACAGTGTTTCAGTCAGCTGACAATTAACTGAATTTATGGTTAACTAGGGGGAGTAAAACTTGGGAATTAGAGTAACTCCAGTCCTCCCCTGTCTGAGGAAGTTCCTGTCCCTGTCTGAGAAGAAGGATAAAAAGTACTGTTTCTAAGGCTCTGCCAAAAGTCAGTGGAAAACTGGGAAGCAAAACCTGCTTCTGTCACTTGCTCATCTCTAGAAGGGGAACTCAGGACACAGAGAAACACAGAATCACAGAATGGCCTGGGTTGGAAGGGACCCCAAGGCTCATGAAGCTCCATGCAGGGCCACCAACCTCCACATTTAATACTAGACCAGATTGCTGAGGGCCGCATCCAACCTGGCCTTGAACACCTCCAGGGACGGGGCATCCGCAACCTCTCTGGGCAGCCTGTACCAGCACCTCATCGCTCTCACAGTAAAGTACTTCTCTCTGTCAACCAACCTAAATCTCTCCTCCTTCAGCTTAAATTCATTTTCCCTTGTCACCTACCATTTCATGATTCTGCAATACTTGCCAAGCTGTGAGAGGGAGCAAAAGCAGTTTTACTCTGCACGGGGGGATTTCTTTCTCCCTTGTCTACTTCTTGATGATGGCCACAACATTAGGATATCATTTCTCCCTCCTTTCCTCCCCTACATAGTAGAAGACACACTTTCTTTTCCATGAGGCCAGAGTTGCATCCATGAAGGAATTAATAACATCTCTCCAAAAAACAATGAAACACTGTAAATGTGTTATTGTATTTACTTTATTAACCACAGAATCACAGAATGGTTGATGTTGGAAGAGGTAACCTAGTCCAAGCTCCTTGCTCAAGCAGGGACACCTACTGCAGGTTGCCCAGGACTATAACAATATGACTTAGGAAGATCTCCAAGAAAGGAGACTACACAACATTTCTGGGAAGCCTAGTGGAGTGCTACATCACCCACACAGTGAAGAAATGCTTCCTGATGTTTAGATCTTATGCTCCCACTGTCTCTTGTCCTGTCCCTGGACACTACTGAAAAAAGCCTGGCTCATACATAAAAGACGTCTTTCGAATGGTTACACAGCCACGATACTCTGAATATCCCCAGAGAGCCAAACATCACCAGTGAGTTTGTTGGGACAGATCCTGAAATGGGTGTTTGAAGTCTGTGTAAACCATCTAAATGTACTTTGCTTGGAAACTGACTTTCCTGCTGTGGAAATAAGGATGCAGATTCTCTCCATTTATGTGAAACTACAGAAGGTTACCAGCTTGGATGCTGAGTTCATGGATATGAAAAAGGTGACCAAGAAGAACTGCAAACAAAAAAATGAAGGTATGTACTAGTGAGAGGCTGATCTCCAGACCTACCTGACACAGATTTTGTACTGCAGAGATTCTGTTTTACTGGGTGAGATCACATCCCTTTTCCTTCTGCTGCGGATATCAAACCACTCTGTTCTAGATAGGGTCTCAGAATCACTGGAGACTGGAGTAAGATAATCTTCATCATCATAATTTTCCTCGGAGTATACAGTGTCTGGAGGTGATAGACACAATCAGCCATGCAGAAATTTGACTGAAGTTCTTGTAATTTCATTTCTTTCTTTATTTTTTTTATAATGATAGATAAAATGGACAGTCACGCTACCTCTATGGGACTTTATTAAATTTTGTGTTACACCATCTCAGTGTTTCTAATCAATTTAGAGTTAAAATTTGAGCAATAATTTTAGTAAGAGTCAGCAGATCTAGCTAAGAATGGGGTTTGTGCCATCTATTAACATATAAAGTACAACCCTTGCCTCAAAAAGTTACCTATTCAAACAGAAAAAAAAAAAAAAAAAAGCAGATAAATGCAGACATAGGCATAGAATCCATGCTTCAGAGAAATGAAAACATAGTCCTGACTATATGAAAATACCTAAAGCAAATCTGCCCCAAAGTGTACTCTAAGGCTGCTAGATAGGTCCCTCATTAGTGGAATAATTGAGCTCCCTGCATGGGAACCAAGAACACAATGACAGGAGTTAATCTCCCTCTCCTCCAGGCAACATAGAAGAGTTAACAATAGTAGCAGTGTAGCTGTTAGGTACTCTCTGCACCCACAGTCACTGTGAGAGTTATTAAACTATTTAAAATATTAAACTGAATGCAACAATAACTATGCAGGTTTCAGAGACCTCTCTCTTTCCTTGCTTCACTCATTTATAGCCATTCTCCAAGGCTGGAAAGTCACTGACTAATTATTATCCAAACATGTTACCTTTGAATTTCAACCACTTTTCACTTACCAGAATACTTAATTCTCCCTTCCACTTCCACTGTCAAAATCAGGTCATTACATAGATTGTTTTTCAGCTCAGGTGACCAGTACATTTTCAATATCTAAGACAAAAGCACAGACATCAAACTCATAAAAATATCATTTAAATGACATGTGATTTGCTCTTTCAGGGCTTTAGCAAATGTTGATGAAACTTGGAGCATGGAGGGAAACACAAGTCTCTCAGAGGCACTGATTAGTTATAGAGAACTGCCCTGGGTAAAGCAGGAGAGGTCTGTGTGCAAACCTCGAATTTCCTGAGACCTCTGACACAATTCTCCATCCTCATCACAGAAGGATCTTTCAAACTCCCAACACTTCTTTGGATCTTTCTAATTAACACTTTATGGATTTCATGATGTTAAAAAATAGGCAATATTTCCTATCAGGGCAGTTTGCTTGCCATGAATTTTAGAAACTTGGTGGTAAGAACGGAAAGAATGAAGACATGGGAAATAGTGTCCCTTGGTGTTCAAAAAGGTAATGAAAGAAGTCCATCTGGAATCTGAATTTCCAATTTATGGCTTACACTCATTGTCCCATTTCCTCTGCCTTGTACAGACACTTCAAGCTTTCTCCCAAGTTCGAACTGCAAGCAAAAGCAAAATAGTAAAAATTTAGTGTGTGCTCAACATTTGATTTATTGCTTTCCTGTAATCAAAACAGTCTTCTATGTCTTTCCCCTTAGAAGATATGGGAAATCTATAGTTATGGAAGGGGATATGAGACCCCACATCTAATGGGATTTTCAGTGTGCTGGGCTGGAGCATCTTGTTCTGCCATTCTGTGGCCCAGGAAACAAATTTTTCCTGAGTTCATTATTCCCCTCTGTAGCCAGGATATGACATTTCCTCAGGTCCCAACACAGTGAATATCAGAATATTCCCCTGCTTTCTTCTTCCTCGCTCCTTAGCAAGACTTTGAATGTTCTCCTGGCTTCTCTCCACTGATGAAGGATATTCACATGTTCTTGAAAGGGGGTGAAAGAACCTATAAACTATATTTCTAGGCGGATGCCGATTTATTTTTTTCTTTAAAAAGATTATTTGGTTGTTTTTTACAGATTAAATTATTGAAAAATAAATGATCGCTTAACATGAGAAAAGCTACCCAAGCAGTCCAATCTTCTCCTGTTTGAGCGAAGAATACTGAACAAAGAATAATTGTGTACCTCCAGCTTCTTCTGAATCCCTTCGTTAGTATCAGTCAAAGTAATAGTGTAGTCCTCTCTCCTTCCAGGTGTTCCTATTCTCACAGTCAGGTTGGTGGGAACAGTATTCAGTGTCTTTATGCTGTATGCTGACATTGCTTCCAGGGCCACCACTGTGTCCTAGTTGAGACAAAAATAAAAAAACAAAACAGAACAACAACAACAACAAACAAAAAAAAATGCCCCAAAATTATGCTGGATTATTTCAAGAGTACATATGGTTGATCAGTTATCTAAAGCTGTTCTTCAGTTCTAGCTATTATGCTGATTTGAAGTTCTGCATCTGTTTCCACCTGCACGAACTGTTCATTTTATTTCTCACCTTCTTCCTTTGTCATTAAAATCCCCAAAACACTGCAGGCCTGAGCTCTGACTATCATGAATCTTCATAAAGGTTCAGAAGGTTATTAAGGGACAGATTTTTTGGCACTTCATGAACTGAAGAGATTTGAGATGAATTGTTACGATGCTTTCACACTTGAATGATAAAGCCCTTATGGAACTACAATGTTCCATGCTGTTTGGTGGCCTGGTACCTGTGTAGAACAGAATCCTCCACCGTAATTCTTTCTTTCTGTCAGCCACGTAGCAATGGGTATTGCATACTCCATATCTTCCAAGAGCAAAGTTTGAAGCAAAGCATAGGCAGTGGTTTCCACTGAGATTGCATTGTTGCCATTCCCCCAGTAGCGCTGCTGGTTTTCTGCAAGAATAATTCAGTCTAGAATGTCATTGGTAAAGATATTAGCCAAAAATGGCTGCTGTTTTACACAAATAGATATTGCATGTCATATTACCAAGGAACTATAAAACACAGGTGCTGTCATGAAAGCAACAAATCAGTGTGGAAACAGATGATGAGAAAGAAAAAAAAAATTAGTTTTGACTTATGCAATAATCATAATTTTATGATCCTGTGGTACTGTGATGCCCATGTGATGGAATGGTAGCACTGTGTCTGTGGTACTCCAGAGATAATAGTATTAATTATCCCTGTATGTCCCTACACTTAAACTACAGCTATTAAACCATGATTTGTTTGTCAAATTATGAGAAACTTTACAGATGGTCATTGTCATACATCAACTCAACGCTGACCCCAGCCATGCTCCAAAAGGGAAGAGGTAATGTCCATGTGGAGCTGGAACAAAGTACTAGTGAGAAGCTCTGAAGGTAAGCAGGCTGGGAAAGATGTCTTCCCTTTTACTCACCAATCCATTCTGTACTGCTCCCACATGGAGCTGCTTGTTCCCACTGTCCATTAATAATTACTTATTTTTCAACAACTTGCACTTTTTTTTTTCTTTTTCTTTTTGGATGCAATTTAGGGGTGTGGAAACTTTGGAAGCAGAAAGAGAAGAAGAAAATGTAGATTTCTATATTCCGTGACTTTGTTCCATCTTCAGTAAGAGATAGGACCACAGTGCAACATTCTCAATGCTAAACTGTTAATTTATATTAATACCAATTACACAAATTACATATAATTTTAGCATTTATATATAATTATGTAATTTAATTAATTACATTGCGCATATACATTCACACTTTTATAAAAATTAAATGCCCTTCATTTATTTGAATTTGCTTTATTAGCATATCAGAGTGCTCAAAGCACTTTAATTTTTAAGAATAGTTACTAGTACCTGCATCAAAAACAGAACAGCTCCTTAATTTTTCTTTCGCACTCAGAGACTGAGAACTATCAGGCTGAACAAGCGTCAAAGCATAAGCAGCAACAACTGTAGAATAGCAGTCAGTATTTCCAGGAAGTTCATTATTCATGTAAACCACTGATCTTCTAACAGCTTGTGCCTGTGAAAACAGAATGGATTTATTTGAAAATATCATCCACACCTACTGTTCCTGCTGGTGTAAGTACTCAGAAATTAGAATACTCCTGTGTAGTTGCTTTTTACACGTTTTTATTAACTGCTGTTTTGTGCTTAAAGACATCAATGATGGAGTGTATAGTTCAAAATACTTTGCTGTACATTAGCTCACTGCAACTCTTCTTATCCATCACAGACTTGGTAAACAGAATATTACCTTCCCATCCATAGTACTTTAAGACAATGGGGTGAACGTGCCACCGTGCAATAGCTTAAAGATAAAAAGTCAGGCATCCTACCACATCAGGTGATTCTTTGTAAACCTGTAGAGTCTGCTGCAATGCTATAGTTACAAAGGCTGTCAATGCCAAATCTTCTCCTGCTGACTCAATGCCACCCTGGAAAATGAAACATGAAAATGTAAAACCACATGTGCTTGCTTGTGATCAAACTTAGAAAATAACTTTCCATGAAGACAAGGACCCTCCTGTCAAATCATTAAACAACAAAACATGTAATTTCACCCTTTAACTTTGCTCAATTATTCTTGTCCAGTAAAAGCATATCTTCTTCTATGGTAAATTTAATTAGGCAACATTAAGAGAGTGGGAACCCCACAACCTTTACCTGATAAAAAATATCTAATTAACTCACTTTTAAAAAATTTCCAGTTTTTGATTGGAGCAGTCCTGTCTTCAGTTCCCTAAAACTGTTTCGCTTTCTCACCTACTGCTTATAAACTCAAGAGTTCTTTAAAACCCTGAGCTTTTTGCTTATAAGGGATATATACACCATTACCAGTTCATTTATCATTTCACTTCCTG
Source organism: Tragopan temminckii (assembly GCA_028571105.1). Classification (NCBI taxonomy): domain Eukaryota; kingdom Metazoa; phylum Chordata; class Aves; order Galliformes; family Phasianidae; genus Tragopan; species Tragopan temminckii. The sequence continues at coordinate 135,941,659 of JAOWBP010000001.1, read as the reverse complement.
ATAAGCTAAACACAGTGCCTTCTCTAGCTTTCTTGCTCCCTGAAGATGTGTACATTCATTCCTATTCTTTTTTCTCATTCTTTTGCTCATGCTCTTCTTTGACAGTTGGATCATTATGACCCTTCTCTTTCACTCAGCCTCAAATGCTTAGAGAAGCAGAGATTGTTTGCATAGAGAGATTCTAAGTCTCTGCACAACTGCAAGCAGTTTCTGAAGTAAATGTCAAATAGAATATAAGTATCTCAACGCAGACACAGGTTAAAAGCTCTTTGGCCAGTTTCTCAGCCAATTGGTTTTAACAGTAACTATACTGGCTTTGAGGGTAAAAGTTACACAAATGTTTTAAAAAATATTAACAAAATGATTGTTTTCCCTTGTAAGGCCCATGCAAAGGTAACTGCATTTTCAATGGATTTTGGAAGAGGCATTTTTATACCCTATATGCACGGGGAGTAACAATTTTGTGTTTCTGGATACTTACAGAAGATGTATAGGCTAATGTACACTCCTGAAAATTCTTATTAAATACTAGAATTTTTATTTTTAATTGGAGTGTTTAAATACTGAAACACTCAGAGAGGCTGTGGGATCTTCATCTTTGAAGGTGTTCAGGACTCAGCAAGACATGGCCTTAAGCAATCTGATCTAATGAGGCCTGTTCTGGGTGGATTTGGACTAGAAGAATTCTGGACACTCCTTTGAGGTTGGATATTAGGAAAAATTTCATCTCAGAAAGAGTGGTAAAGTATTGGAACAGGATGCCCAGGGTGGTGGTGGAGTCCCGGTC
>JAOWBP010000001.1:135925922-135940772 GCA_028571105.1 Tragopan temminckii | reverse complement strand
ATTAGGAAAAATTTCATCTCAGAAAGAGTGGTAAAGTATTGGAACAGGATGCCCAGGGTGGTGGTGGAGTCCCGGTCCTTGGAGGTTTTCCAGAAACATGTTGATGTCACCCTGAGTCACCTGGTTTAGTGGTCATGGTGCTAGGCAGATGGTTGGACTAGATGATACTAGTGGTCTTTTCCAACCTTAATTATTCTGTGATTCTATGATTCTATAGCATATAAGTTATTATTCTATCTACCTATGAAAATAAAAAGCACAAGTTTTTACCAAGCACAAAGATCTCAGAGCTGATTCTCTAATTCCTCTTGAAATATAGGTAAACTGCAAAATCACTCAAGATAGGATAAAAAGATAAAAGTGGTGACATACTAGCCATGTTTCTCTGATGGATCTATTAGCAGATTCATTTTACATTACAGATTTTGTACTTCTTACATTACATGTTTCTTTAAAAATAATAATAATAATAATAAATTCTTGGTATTCAGCAATTCAGGTTATTCCTTTTCCTTACCAGCCTTAAAGGTGCAACTGATTCTTCTTACTACTAACGACTCACCTGCATTTTTCTGTCCATTACTGGATGATGGTCATGGAATGAACCATCTGACTGCTGTTGATTAAGCAAGTACAAAATCGAGTTGTGTATGTGACTGTCTTCCACACTAATGTATTCTTTGCACCTTGTGAGTACTTTAACAATGAATGCAGTTAACCTGCACAAAAGAAAATATTTAAAATTTGTGTTGACATATATTTATTGAAGAATATATTAATTGAAAGTTAAGCATACTTGATCTCTGCATAGAATCATATTGAACACAGTGTGCTCACTGGAAGCTGGAGATTTCTTGTGCAACATTAGAATTGCAGTGACAATATGAATACTCTGTGGCAAATGCAAAGTAATCAGGGGCTTTGTATACTTCTCTTTCATAAAGGGCTAAAGATTAACATTATTAGAAGACTGACTATCCATGACAAAAGTACATAGGCAATACCATACTCACTAAACTTTGAAAATCATTCCAACCTCCCCCTTGTCCTCCCCCCACAAAAAATCCTGCCTCAAATGGTAATAGTGGCATTTTAGGAGGAAAAAAAGGAACCAAAGCTGGTTATGAAAAATACATTTACCAAACACTACTGGGTGTTGATTTAAAGGCTCCATAGGAACCGTCATCCTTCTGAAATTCAAGCAGTCTTGTATAACCTGTATGAACAAGACAGCACAGAACTGCTTAGAAGATATACATATTTCTTGATAATTTTCATATATCACTTTTATTAACATGGATGTGTTCAGCGTTGTTAGTGGATCGGGTGCATGGAGGTTTTCATCAAGTATGAAATGTCTGGGTCAGTAGACCTTTGACAAACAAAAAAAAGGCAAGGCTTTCAAGGTACTTTGTCTTGTTTGATTTAGTAGAGCCATGAGAACAACCTGAAAACTGTAGGTATGTATAGATACATACATAGTTAACAAGGCATTTTCTCCATGGTGAATGTTGGGAAACTTATTCCCCATTATTGAAAGCTGTTGACTTCACGGTGCACAAAATTAAAAAATATACAAAATATCATCTACCCATGTCAGATTAAGTTTTAAAACTCATGAGTTTTGGTTTCTGATCTTGGCTGCTACTATCTTAACATCTGTGTCATATCTGTATCACATTTGCATTACTCTGAAATGATTCACATTCTACAACTGCCCTCTGCTGTCTATTTGATCTGAGTTGACATTGATCAACTTAAATTTTACTTTCTGCTTCTAAATGAGGCAAGGGAGAGGATGGACTGTGAATGTCAGTACTGTGCAGTGTCAGACACAAGCAGTTAGCCACCTAAATCCTCCCACCAGTTTCATTTCTCATATCTGTCTGCAGGCCGCCAATGGCATTAATGCTTGACTGTGTCAAGACCATGCTCACTCCTTCAGCAAGTAGCAATAGTTAGTGTACAATGCGAGGAGATAACAAAGCCAGTGTTCGTTGGTCTCTGTGTTTTGTATTATTTTTTTTTTTTCTGTGTACCTTTTTCAATCATCTTAATGGCTTCATCCTTTCGTTCAGGATCAAAGTTCTTCCACTGCTCACTGGCATCCAAATACTCAATAGCATAGACTGTGGGAGCCATTTTCACCATTGTTTGCTCTGCACAGCCCGTGGGCACTTGAATAAGTTTCTCAGTTCCATTGAGACTAAGACAGTTTTCAATAGAATCACCCATAGGATTTCCTGTTGTAAAAGACATAATCTGTAAGACATATAGCATTTCAAACTGACTGGTGTAACATTAATAAATGTGATATTAACAATACATTGACACTCCAGCATGCCTTCATTGTACAGTTGCTTGATACTTCTCCCTATTAAGCTATTTTCACTCATTTGTGACTTCATAAGGCTGAAGAAGAGCAAGAGTGAGCTACCAGGTCCTGGAGGAGCTGGAGGAAGAATGGTGGGACAGCAAGGTAACATGGAATAGAAAGAGCCCTGAGGCTGTTGAAAGTGGGGATGCAAGAAGAGGGACAAAGACTGGTGCCTCAGGTTCTCACTGGAAAGGTCTTGTCAAATCACAACTCATCCTCTCACAGAGGGGAAAAATAATAATGCTTTCATAATGTCAAACATGTTTGGCATTTTTTACCTTTACATTTACTATTTTCTCATTTGATGATTTTAGGCATCTCAGCACTTTAGAACAGGGATTTGAAATGCAAGCAAATAGTCTTTGCATCAAGGATGCATTACTGTACAATTCTGGGATAACTTGCTTTTAACTTTGATGAGTATTTGCTTTGCTACTGAATGTTTTTAAATTATGTATGCATGAGCATAAGTATGTAAAGATTATTTGATTAAATTAGTGAATGGTTATACATATCTTCTCTTTAGAAAAACAGATATTTCTAGAACTTATGAATTAGAGTATGGTATACTCATTCCCAAACAATAAAGCTAATTTCTACAGGGCTGCATGCAGTGTGGAGTTACTACTGATGGGCAACTCTTCCCTTCTCTGACCTTAGCATCCTTGGTGTGGGCACAGTAAGACAGAATTATTCTATACAGTACAAATGAGAAGGAGCAATGAGAATGAAGTAAGCTGCTGGTTGGATCTTGGGGCTGCTTTTTTTTTTTTTACAAACTGGGCATGCAAGAAAGACCATTTGGATCATGGCAGAAAACCTAGGAATGAATGGAGACTTGGTGTTCAGAAACTAACAGCAAAAGGGGCATGTCTATTCTCACCTCCAGAAAAGCATTGATGGAAAATGTTTACCTGTCAGGCTAACAAACATGTGACTCTCAGAACCTGGTATCATATCAGATGGTCTGCTGAGGTCCAGTGTATGGGATCTTACTGTAAATAAATAGGGTTCAACATCCAAACTCTTTAAGCATAAAAATATACTGTAATTTTAGAACACACTTTTCATTAAATGTCTCACAGTTGATGACAATTACAGCAGAAATGTTATTAGAAATGTTAAATAGAAATGTATGAAGAAAGGTACTTATAATTCTTAAATTTAATTTTTAGTAAGTAATTTTTTTTTTGCTTTTAATTTCAATTCTTTGTTGTTCTTTTTCTTACCCCCTTTTATACACATTAATTAACACAATAGAAGCCTACTTAATAAGAATGCTACTGTTAAACACAAACGTAATACAAATCAGTTATAAACATCTATACAAAAATTATTTTTTCCTGAGTCTTACTGCTGTGTTTTGGATGAAGAATGTTTTTAACCTAAGAAGTATTTCACCATATTCACAGCAGGCTTCACTATCCCTATTCCTACTCAAGATCTCATCTATGTCTAACTCTTAAGTGTAACTTACAGTCGCTATTAATGCAAATTGTCTGTTCTTCTCTTTGTAAAACACCTTCAGCCTGTACAAATGAAGAAAGAAAAGTAAAAACTTTTGCAATTTCACACCCGAAATTAAGTTGCATGAAATCCATGGTCTTCACATCTGCCTCAGACCAGCAGGTGGCAGAAATAGGTTATTTTGGAGTGAAATTTCTTTCCAGGTAATAAAGAAGCTTGAAACCGAAATTAAAGAGTCCCAGTTCAAAACCTAATCATTTTTTACTGACTTTTTGTTATAACTGATACATTTCCTTAGAATAAATTCTTTCAACTGAAACCCAGAAAAAATGAAACTTCAAAGTTTGTTCTCAGCTTTGTGAACTGTGCAGGTAAATTCACAGGTGGACTCACTTTCATAAGCCTGTTTTCTATGAAATCCACCAATTTCTGAGTTCCTCATGTTGGTAAAACTCAAAGGTTTTTTCCTTCTGATTTCCACACATCCCTCTTTCAAAAGCCTGTCTTTTATAAAGCTGCTTCTACAATTTTAACGCTTTGGTGTAACACTGAACTCTGAGACAGTGTCGATCTCTAGAAAAGTTATGGTCTGTAACAACAGTAGGTTTGCATCATCCCGTTCATCATCTTTACCTACAAGTCTGCAGTGTTGACATTAATGGTGCAAAGTTTCACATCCCTCAGTGGGCTACTTGGATGTTATAATGAGTCTGTGCAGGTCATTGTTGACATTTCAAAATTTTTGTCTAAAAGGCTACTCCTCTTCATCATTTTGAAAAGGAAACAGGAATTAGATAATCAGTACAGTATCCTTGTTTGCATGTGCTTGTTTTATCTTTTTAATTGTTATGCTTAGAGATCCATTAATTAGATATAAAATAATAGAGTTAAACTTCATGTTTCGGAAAGGCTACCTCCTTCCCAAAACATCACTGGATGAATATATTCAACCTTGACTCCATAAGAGAAAAGGACTTTTCATACATATTGATGAAGCAGGTGGAATTTAAAGATTAAGAGATGTGCACTGAAGGATGTTGTTGGTATGTCATCGAGAAAAACATATTGATGAAATGCCCACCATCAACTAGCTATACTTACCACGACCTTGAGGTTCTTTCTCACACTGTCGCTATGCCCAGTATTTGAGTCCAAAGCAGAAATAGTAATTGGAATTTCTCCCACAATAAGAGGAACAACTGAAAAATAGGCTGGTGTTGCTGAGTTCCCCTTAGCTTCCAGTTTCAGCTGCACTGCCTTCTCTGTTGCTTCTGCAGTGCACAGCCCCTTCACTGCATCCATTTTCACTGTGACCTATGGGAACAAGGCAATGTCCACCATCAGTACTAAAGCATCACTGCAAAGGAAAATGCTCCAGCTCCACCAATTCTGAAATAAGAATGGGAAGTGAGAAACAGATCTAAAAGGAGATTGTTTAAAAAGGAAAGAGCAATACATATATTCTGCAAGACAAAAATGATTTTTCATTTAGCTTCCCTGAATTTCCTAAGCACGTATTGGCTTATATAGCAAGACTTATGTAGCAGGGTAGCTGTGGGGTGGCATCAGTGAGCAGAGCCCATCATTGCCTCATTCAGATCAGAGCCAGATCCAAAGGGATCCAAAGCCACTGCCGTAGCTGACCCATGAGCCATGATGGGTGTGATCTGGGGGAACATATTTAAGGAAGGGATCAGTTTAGGAAGGGTGGTATCCTATGGGAGGGACCCCACCCTGGCACAGCAGCAGAGTGATCATGAAGGAGCAGCAGAGATAAAGTGTTTTGGAATGACTGCAGCCCCCATTCCCCTGTGTCACTTGGGGAAAGAAGGTAGAATAGGGTGGATGGTGGAGAAGGTATAATTTGCTTTTTTGCTCACTGTTCTGGTCTGTTAGCAATAAACAATAAATTATATTTATTTCCCTACACTGAGTTGGTTCTGTACATGATGGCAAATAATCTCTTTGTCCTTATCTTAACCCTGGAGCCCCTTTCTATCGTATTTTCTTACTTTTTTCCTTTGAGGAGGAGGAGTGAGAGAGTGATGTGGTAAAGTTTACTTGGCCTTCAGTGTGAAATCACCATAATGCTACATCTATAAAATGGGAAAACCATTTCACCAAGAAGTATCAAACGCTGGCACTGGGGTTTCCCAGAGAGCCTGTGGCAATATTACCTGGAGATCATTGGGCAGATAGTTGTAAATCACGGCTTTAATTTCCAGTTGTTCGTGTCGTTTAACTGAATATGGTAATCTCAAGGACACAAAAAAGTCTTTGAAAACATCGAAGGTGTGAGGGTCAGCTATGCAGAATCCTGGGATAAGTAAAAAACAGAGTTGAGAGTTACACACTTAAGATCAGTTGATAAAAATTAGATGTCTGGAATAACAGCCATGGTTTTCGATAGGTAACATTTGGCAGAACTATTTGTAGATTTTGTAAGTTAAATGTGGCCCAGCTTTCCTGCAGACACCATGTTTAAAACACAGTGACCTTTCCTACTTTTGTAAATAAGCTCCATGACCACTACCTAGGTGCAGTCAGTACTCACTCCCAGAAATATTAAAGTATAAGGCAGTATTATTGTCACTACATTTCTTATAGCCACGGGAAAGACAAATGATGCTGTTTTGAGATTTGAAAGAAAAGGAAGCTGTTTCGATTGTTCAGTCCACCCTTCATAGTCCACCTTGTTTTCAAAAACATGTATTTACCCCTAACTTCCAGTTAAGCTTAATATGGCATAAAAGAGAATAAACATCATGGTACAAACACTTGGTTGTTTTTCAGTACAGATTACCTCACTCTGTCACGCTGACATTGCATCTCTGACATAAGAAATACACATTCTCTATTCATCCTCACAAAATAAACCCAATAGAATAACAATACTTCTTACCTTTTTGGGGAGATATGCTTATTGCCTGAACTTCCCAGGTAGTTATAGAGTCAGGAGCAATGCTGGTTACACTAAGAAACACAAAACAAAATGTGTTAGGATGGATGTATGATGTGTAAATGTTATTATGTGCCCAAGTTTGAGCAAAATATAAAATATTCGCTCAGTTCTGAAGACAAAATACTTGGAATTATTCTGAATTCCTCTGCACTAGATAACATACAAAGCTGATATTTTTATATATATATTATTGTTCAAACTTTGATGCATTCATCTAGTTAGGTAATTACAGTACCTGTGGTTTCCAGGATTTTTCACTTCTTTGAATTGCCACCACCAGCTTTCAGGAAAATAACTGCGCAAATTGAGAGTCATTTCCTCAAACATTTCTTCTTCCTTATCATAGTCTATAAAACAAAAGTGAGATTTTTCTTCTGAAGACTTCTGTTGCAGAGCTTTTGCCAAAAAGAAGGCAGCACTGAAAAGCAGTCTAAATGAATTCATCTGGGTTTCATCTTGTGCATTAAAAAAAAAAAAAACGGGGAGAGAGGGAAGCAATGACCAAAGATTTTTGTCATTGAGAAAAGATATTTTTTCTTTCTATGTTCAACAACTGTATGGTGCCAACCAAGAAAAAATTACCCTTAAGTAATGAGTGGCAAAGACTCTGAATATGATCATTTTCAATGTGAAGGGTTTTGTTGGTTTTGTTTTTTTTTTTTTTGTGACATGGGCTGTTTGATAAGAGAGAGAGACTCTGGGGAGAAGAAAGGGAGAAAGACAGAAATAAAATTGTCCCTGACTGAAGACAGCTTTTTAGAGATACTCGGGAGTTACAGTGATAGCACCACTGATGAAAAAGCCACGAATGATTAAACAACTCTTAGCTCTCCTTTGCCTCTCTGTGAAGGGTAATTTTCTTTAGACAGTGGTATATCATTTTTTACTTCGTGCCAAGCTCACTGAGGTTCTCCTCTTCGCTGCCTCCTCTTTTCTGAGGGCTGTGGCACTTTCACAACAGGCCTTGAAAGCTTCTCTGCATTTGGGAGGGCCAGTCACTCTTGTTGACCTTTTTGAACAAGAATACTTCATGGCATTTAATTTCATTCCATCTTCACAGCATTTGCGTAGAGCAGCATCTTGATATTTGCTAGCTGCAACATAATTGAAGGCCAGAATTAGAGGTGTGGAAACAGCAGGAAGCATAAAGGTGTTCATTCCTGTTGTTATTTGCAGTTAAGATTAATTAACATTGCAATAGTCTAACTACAACCAGAGACCTGTGCTCCAGTCCACAGAGGAGCAAAGCATAGAACCTATCACATCTTAAATATTCCAGTATAAGCTTTCTCTTTGGATTGAAAATGTGGCACATTGGAATTAGATATCATGGTATGAACATTCATGGCTGTATTCTTGTTTTTGAAGAAAACATCAAAAGTTCTGGTGACTTCTGGCAAGGAAATATCAAGTATCACCTTGGTATCACCTATCCCCCCTAGTCCTTTCATGCCACCCAGGTGAGTGGACATACCAATTCCTAATATTTTCTTCTGGAAATCCAAAGATCTCTTCTCCCTTCTGGTAGCCTGGAGGCAGGTATACCCTGGGAAGGCAGAATAGAAGAGTTTGGTTTTGACATGACAATAACAGATAATTCACGTCAATCATGGAAGACCTGTACTAGGACACATCTCATTTGCAGAAGACCCACTGCTTTCAGTCCCAGCCAACTGTTGCCCTACTCTAAGTGAGCTGGTCACCAGTGGACAAGCAGCCAACATCTGGGCTGTCTGAGCTGCCAGCATGCAGCAGAAGAACAGGAAAATAAAAATCCACAGGGACAGCAGCTCTTACAACTGCATGATAAAATGTTTCTAATTTTTAAGCAATCAACTTCCCCAAGTGTAGATTGATTTGTTCAAACATGTAAGGTAAAGGACAGGTTTCACTTACCTTCCCGAACATTGGATTGAATTGTGTCTGATAAAAAGGCAAGACCAACGTCAGTAAAAACTTGAGCACTATCTGCACCACCGCCTGCAGAACATCCAAGATCATATGAATTCATTGCCTTAAATACCTGCCAAATAAAATACCATAGATGGATTGTACATACTTGCAAGTTTATTATTACTTTTATAATAAAATTCTCATTGCCTTTAATTTGCAGAAACAGATTAAAGCTGAGAGATGTTTTGGTTGTGGAATAATTTCAATTAATGCTTTTTTTTTTTTTTAATTTACAAAATTATCTGCTGTAACATGGGAATTCCCAAACTTCTCATTTAAATGCATCTTAAATTGCAAGAGCAAAAACTTTCAAGTTTAGCAAAGTTTGGATTAAGCATTTAATAACCATTAATTTCATTTTGATCCTCTCATTAGTCATGGAAAAATTTTCCTGGCTAGAAAGCATGATATTTTCTTCCTAAAGTTATCTTACTTTTTTGGATGTGAGTTTATTTTTCTTGTTCAGAATAAACACTGCTTTATCAACCACAGCTAAGGCAACAGTTCCCGCATGGTCCGTTTCAATCTGTAATTTGATGTTGTTGGTTGGTTCGTATACCTCATGTTCTGTTCTCACTTTAATCTAAATAGAAAATATTGAAACAAAAATGTCATATTTGTTAATGAAATGCAGGCATTCTCTGGGCAGACAGCACTGTCAACCGTGTCAGCAGCATGAAGCAGTGTTTCTGCTTGGGATCCTACCTTTTGGCAGATAACCCTTACTGGGGCACTATGAGGAAGGTTAACAGATGTATCTGAATGTTATCTTACAACGGGGCATAAGCACCAATGTGAATTAAAAGTATATGTGGGGAATTTGCCCCTTTTCTGTTATTTTCCAGTGGAAACAAAAGTGATTTTGAATGGCTGACACTTTAGTAATTGTGTTTCATGCTATTGTAAAAAATGTTCATAGAATCATAGAATGGCCTGAGTTGAAAAGGACCTCAAAGATCATCTAGTTTCAATCCTCCTGCCATGGACAGGGTTGCCAACCACTAGACCAGGCTGCCCAGAGCCACATCCAGCCTGGCTTTGAATGCCTCCAGGGATGGGGCATACCCAGCCTTTCTGGGTTCTTTTATTTTTTCCTTTACAGTATCAAAAAGATGAAGATAAAAGGTGAAAAAAGTCTTAGAGAAACTCCACTTTTATCCACATTTCATTTTCTAATGGAAGGAAGTAAAAAAAAAAAAAAAAAGTATTTTTGAAATGTTACAAAAGCTTCAAAAAGAATAAAAACATGAAAATTTACATTAAATTTCTTTTTTTTTTCCCCCAGTAAATTCACTTTACTTTCATTTGATGAACATCACTGCAGAAAGAATTCTCAAGAGATCCTGCCACTCAGGAGTCCTACTGGTGTTTTGCTGTGGATTTCTATTATCTAGGCCAGGGATTTACCTTTATGAAATTATGTTTTTTATCTCTTCAAGGCATAACCTGTCCTATAGAAAAGGACTATCTGTGACGTCATTCCTGGGAGCGTTTACCAGCTGCACCTTTTATCAAGAATCATGATGATTCCCTTTTTTAAATAAAAAAGAAAATGTCCACCATGCCTTTCACATTTCGAGCCCAGGTCTGCACTCTCTGCTAATAATATTTTTATTATTATTTTGGAAAACAAAATCAGAAGCTACTTGCTCTGAATTTACCTTTCCTTCACAGACATCCATAACATCTACCCATACAGAATCAGCAACAATCTCTTGACGGCCCTGGTTCCCAATGAAGTAGTAAGCTAAGAAGCGAAAAGCAGGCACCATCTTCTGAGTGATTTTGAGGTTTATTACTTTGTTTGAGGAGGACACCCTTCCCAACAGCTCAGCTTGTCCCTTTGCTATAACCTACAGAAACAAACATAAGAGAGATCAAGCGTCATGAATACGCAACACACAGTACATTGTGTAATTTTATAATCTATATGCATTATCTGTTATATATATTAAACATATTGTGTATATTGTGTATATTATACTATAGAGCTGCATATATATAATTTTATAAGGCCATTTTTGTTTGAACTTTATTATGTAATGGCACCTAACAGTTTTAATTCCCCAACAGTATCCTGGAGGAGACCAGCACAGAACCTCTGTGAGAGGAGTCTCTGCTGCATGGGACCTGTGGCCCAGGTCTGAACATAAGTCTACCTCTCTCCACTTGGCCTTAGTGCTTGAAAAGGGGCTCAGAGATGGCAGTCTCCTATGTCCTGCAATAACAGGTCACCACCCTCAGGGGGATATCAGCTGTATTTATCTACCATCTGTACTGAATATTTCAGATGATGTGGAGGAATTGAAAAGGGAGATTTTAACTACCTAAGTATTATTCAGTGTAAAGTATCATAGCCTGGCCCTTACGTGATTTCTGCCCATCTTGCACTACTTTATAATTTTCTTCCTATTTTCATGAGTAGTCAGCAAATAAAACACAGGCAGCTTTCCTAAATGCAGAAGGAGTGGGCTTCAGGAAGAAACAAAACTATGTTGTAACCTTGTCCGAAATCCTCACAGTCTTCATTTAAGGACCAAAGTTTGAAAAAAAGCCTCACTGCTCTGGCAGTGTCCCCATCACCCTACCTGCCCAGCTCTACTCTTTCCCAGAGATCATCAGCAGCAATGTCAATGCTGTGCTCGGCCCCATGATTAAAACAACCTCTCTAAACCCAAATTTAACTCCTTGGGATACAATTATTTCAATATATAAGGGTCCAATTAAAGGTAAATGCAAACTGTTGCTGTGATGCTTATCAGTCTGGGAAATTTAAGCTGCCAATGGAAATTATGAGTAGAAGAGACATAAAGAAACTTAAACACAGTTCACATGCAACAGATTTGCTCCTGGAATGTATCTGTGAATGCATTTGTCTCCTTAAGCAGAATAAATACTTTGCGTGCCTGGTCCTAGCTGAGCAGGATTGTTTCCTGGCTTTTTCATCTGCAGAACTGATCTTTTGTTCCAGTTTCAAGATGTTATTTAGCACCATAATAGCTAATGCCTTCTACAGCCCTTCGTCTTCTTTTGGAGAGAACTGTGAGCTGCCCGTTAACTGACATCAGCTGCAAGTAATACGGCAATTTCAGAATCATGTAATAAGCAATAGTCATCCTCAAAAGGCATTTTCAAAGATATTCAAGGTCCCCTAGAATGTGACTGCGTTTTCTGTTTCTAGGGGGTAGAAACTTAATTTATATAAATGATCTGCTCACAGCAAGGTAGACATTTTTGTAATGGCTGAAGAAAAGGTATCTATAAGAATGATATCAGTAAAGATAGTAGGCTTATTACAAGAAAAGATTTCAGATTGGATGGAGTGGGAGGCTCTCAATTTAGCATTTTTAATATATATATCCACATAATTATGTAAATGTTAACACATGCACCTATTTGCTTTAGACTATTAGTGATTACAGACCAAAATTTATAATCGTCTTCTTACTCAGAAGAAAAAAAAAAAAAAGAAAAAAAAAAAGATTACAAACTTGTGTATATTATGTCCAAAGATAAATAAAAATGTATGTAAATAATGAAGTCACAGAAATATTTTTGGAAGACACTTGTGGAAATCTCTAGTTTAACTGTCTGCTCAAAGATAGGTTATCATTGGCATAAGCAGGTCAGATATGGTGTTCTCTAGGTGAGTATTGAGTGCTTCTGGCAATTCCCTAAACTCTCTGGGAAAATTCTTCCAGTGTTGTATTCATCATTAGTGAAAAGATTTTTATGAAATGAATCTTTCAAGCTACAATGTGTAGACTCACATACTCACTGTCCCTGGTTATATTAGATGGTACCACCTAGGTAAGTTTGTCTTTGTTACGCCTGTAATCTCTCTTCAAATAATTTGAAGTAGTTAGTAACTCACTCAGCCTCTTCCCCATACTGCACAAGCCCACTTCTCTCAACCTCTCTTGATAGGCTTGGTGTGCTAGGACACTGATCACCTTGTCTGTCCTAGATGGACAGTATAGTTTCTAGAAGATATTACTGATACACCACTATCCTGTTTACCATATAATAGAAGTAGTCAATTTTTCCACTGCCAGACTGATGAATGGCATTTAAGGTGACTCGTAAAGTATCTCCAGGTGCCACAACAGTATGTGGGATGCTGATGCTAAGGTAGTTGCGGGTAGCAGACTGGTATCTTTCAGCTCTGATACTGGTTTCAGGTGATTCTAACCTTTCTTTTCCCTCTTCAGCCTTTACCTGTCAGGGGAGGAAAGGGCAGAATGAGTTAAGTGTCCCTCAAGAGACAATATTCAGTGTCACTCAATTCACATCTTGCCAGGTTATTCTTAAAATGCTGAGAAATGAGATGAGGCCCCACAGAGACCACGTGAGCAGAACATGGCATCAAAAGACCAAGATTTTTAATTATTTTTTCTCTGACCTTATTTTGTCTCTTGCTGATATTTTTCAGGTATGGCTTTTTTCCGAATCAGAATAAATAGCTTAAAATCACACAGTGGTAATTCAATATCTTTTTTTCTGTTTTTATATTGTGAATATAATCAAACCCTCTGAGCATTCAGATGTAATCTGTATTGCACCTGATATTTTTCTATGCCCTCTTTTCATCGTTTGCTATCACTTCTCATGGTGATATTCCTTACAGACCCATTCATATTCCCCATATCAAGAAAATGCAGGTTGGAACCGTACAAAAAAGGTCACCACCCATGCACGCTCTCAAAGCTCTGATGTACAAGAGTACGTCATTCATTTCAGCTAGATATCCCTCAGAACTCTGGTCTGTCTGATATCTCATGCAACCTTGACAAAGTTGTGAATATGTTAAAAGAATTCATCTCCCATTCTCTGTGATAATGAAAACAGAACAGCTTCACAGACATCTGCAATTGTCTTAAGAGCTCTTCTTAACAGCGTGCTTTTATACATGAATGTCTGGGTTTTCCTTACCACTACTTGAAGAGTCTGGGCATCTGCAGGGATGTCAAATGTGAGGGGGATTAGGCCGTCATTATTAGAAAGGGCAGTCTTCTTCATGGAGGACTTTCCAGGTATGGTGACAGTAGCAGTGACAGGCAAGGAGGCAGCAGGAGAGCCATCAACCAAAGTGACAGAGGCCTATTGGAAAAAAAAAAAAATCTTTGTTACTTCAAAGGAACTTTTGGTTTAAAAAATGTCCACAAAGAAGAAGCAAGTATTTTTATAAATTAAAAAGAAATATAAAACTGTACACATAGGCATTTATAGATATATAGAGAAAAGGATAGCAATTGACTCAGTCTGGGCTCAGCTAAGATTAAAATCAATGAACAAAAATTAACAGCTGCCCCAGAACTTATTTAGCATCAGATCTCAGAGATATTCGTCTTCAATTTTTTTTAGGTGAATTTCTAACCTTGACAGCTTGTAGAAAAATTTGAAGGAAAACTTAAAGATTTCAGGTTTTAAAACTCACTAACTTAAATGAAATTTAAAAAAACAAGTCAATATTCTGTATTTCAGTTTTCATAACTTTAATTTGATACAACATAATTCTTTTAACCTTTCAGTATGGAAGTGAAGAAGAGTCTGCTACAGGTTTTGTAAAACCTTGTAATGCAACAGTGCACAGAGGACTTCCAAAACAGAAGCAGCATTTTCTGATTTTGATTTCCCTGCTCAAGCTCAAAACAAACCAGAAGCATCAACAGTAGCTCCATGTTGGGCCTGTTCCTGAAGGTCTCTTCTACAAAATTCCCATTGGATCAGATGAGAGTTTCACAAACAAATATCAGCCTATTTCTATGGAAGCAGAGATAGCTAAATACTGCATACCACAACAGAGAAGGGGGCTCCAGGCACAAAGTACTTTTTGGTGTTAGACAGATCAACAACATAAGGAGATTTCACAAACTTCACATTGCTGAGTTCCTCTTCCCTCATCTCTCCACCTGTTGATATCAAACAGTACGCATTGCCATGAGAGTAATATCTATTTAAAACCATAGCATCTATGGTTTTCCATTTTCACTGCATTTTAATTGTTGTATTTAAAGATAATAGTAACATGATTCCTCCCTAAAGAACTTCAGTCCTGAGAAGAGGAGTTGGGTGCAGGGGGACTGGGAAC
>JAOWBP010000001.1:135877435-135899840 GCA_028571105.1 Tragopan temminckii | reverse complement strand
CCTTCTTGCCCTTTTTGAAGACCGGAGTGACATTGGCTATCCTCCAGTCTTCAGGCACCTCGCCCGTTCTCCAAGATGGTCCAGCTGCAGATTCACACTTCATGTGGAAATTTACACTCAGGAATACTTGTATCATGAAAATGCAAGTAACAGGAGGTAGCAGGAATTCAGTGCATGCTTGGGCATTGGCCATTGAGTGAAGCAAGATGCACTGTTTCAGAACCTTCCAGCTGTTCCCTTCATTTTTACTGGAAGTCAGCAGATAGTTACCAAAGCAACAGTAGTAGCAGCTAAATTCTGAATGGGTCATTTCTTGAGATAAATAATAAGAAAATCAAAAATCAAAGAGCCAATCACTTGAGAGTAACTTACTGAAGAGCTTTCAAAATTTAAGGCATTCAGAGGTAGGATCTGAATTTGAAGACTTATTTCAAAATACAATGAGGATGCATCAAAAGAACCCTGACCCCTACTAGTACTGGAATGTAACTGCAATATACACATGCTTGGACTGTGAAGGAAAAGCCATTCTGGACCTTTTGGAACATGCTTGCACATCTTAGTAGAAACAGAACTGCACTTAAAGACAAAATGAACGTGGACATGACTTTACTGCTGTGGGCAAACTCGAATTGGGAAATTAATGCCCTTTGATCTACTGATAGTGCACCATTTGTAGCAATTTCATAGAATCATAGACTGGTTTGGGTTGAAAGGAACCTTTAAGATCACCTAGTTCCAACTCCCTGCTATAGGCAGGGACACCTCCCATTAGACCAGGTTGCTCACAGCCCACCCAGCCTGGCCTTGAATGCTTCCAGGGAGGGGGCATCCACAGCCTGTCTGGGCAACCTGTTCCAGTGTCTCACCACCCTCACAGTAAAGAATTTCTTCCTGATACCTAGTCTAAAAATTTATATTGTAGTAGGACAGAAACATTTCCAATGTGATTTGCAGCAATAGAAACCACTATAAAGATCTGACAGACATTACGCTTGAGGGTTCAGCTCAGTCTAAGGAGTAAGTGTAAGAGTACAATCCACCTGAGCATGTTTAGGTAGTATAGGGGACAGACATGGAGAAGCACAACCAAACCTACAAAGGACTTGCAGACCCACTGCTGCTATCTACAGATCTGGACATTTCTGATGTTCTGCAGCTGAAAGAAATAATCCCTCTGTGAGTCCTGAGTACAATTCTGATGATTACAAAGTGGTCCTTTTGCTGAACACTTTGTGACCAAAAGGCAATCACTTCAGGAAGGAAGCAGGAAGACTTATTGCAAATGCAGCAGTAAGCTTATGGCCTTCAGTTGATGTAACAAATTCATTTTTCATAACAATGCATTACTGACCACTCTCCACTGTGTGATAGTTATACACAGATTTTAGATTAGTAACAAAACAGAAGTAGCTTTATTTTTATTTTTTCCTGATAAAAATGTCAAATATCACAGCCACAGACATACATAAGAAATTGCTCCAAATAAATATGCATGGAAAGATTTCTGACAGCTTGATAACAAATTTAAACACAGCAGTTACTGTATAAAGGGTTTAACAAACGGCATTACTGCCAGCGGAATACGTATCTTCAGGGAAAAGAAGATCGAATACATAATCTGGAAATAGATTAAATATATATATAAAATATTCCGTTTATTGCATGGATAGATAAATATTAATATACTTGTGCATATAACTGGGGATGAGGCACTTATTCAGGTTAGTATAAACAAGGTCACTTGTTAAGTAGAAGGAAAAATGTTAATAAGCCTCCAAAACGTCTTGCTGAAATTCAAAACTTGAAGCCATAATAACAAAGCATGCTGCTACAGTTGTATTTATAGTTCACTGAATTGTACGAAATTTAACTTCTTAGGAATGGGACAAACCTGGCAGGTCTTACTGGGAACACTGGGATTTTTTCCCAGGCAGAGGATTTGATACCTGATTCACGAATCTTGCTAATTCTTGTCCAGCTTCCCAGTGTGTGCTTTGTGTTTTGTTTTGTTATCAGCAGGTTTTTTGAATGTATTTTTTAGAAAAATGTTTGTCTGATAATCCCCATCATTCGGAACCTTTTACAGAGCTGTAATCAGGCATTATTCAAAGCAGTGATCAGGTCTCCCAGACTCAATATTTGACTTGTAGAACACACAGTTTTTGATGTGATTTCATAAAAAGAAATAATAATTATTAAAAAAAAAAAGATTTTGCCTGCAAGCAACTTTAATGATATTTCAGTCTGTTAAAATTCGAAAGCAGAAAAATTGCTCTACCGATAAACACCTACATTCTGTATTAATTATATATATATTTTAAAAGATCTTCTCTGCTTACACAAAACAGGCATTTTATAAATATTAAAATGTTCTATTATTTACATGTGTCCCATTTAACTGTAGAATCACTGTCTGAATAGGCAGGTTCTAGGAGACAAATTCTGCCTTTCTCATAATCAGTTATTTCATGTACGGGCACAAGGGCAAATCTGATCCTAGATTACAATTGTAACTTAGTTCTGAACTTTAAACATAAAACACATCTGTGGCTTAAGTCTTTGATCAATCTTGCACACATAATACATGGATCACAAAACTGGGAACTTCATTACAAGAGTAAATTAATGTCAGGTGACCAGGGAAAAGGTCTAATGCACTGGGCACGTCTTGTGGATAGTCTTGTGGATAATTATTTCAGGCTAGAACTCAGATTAATTAAAATAAAAGATGACTGCATGACTTTAATAATGGAGCTTGACCTTCAGGTTGCTGAAAACATCTTTCAATTAAGCAGTCTGAACAACAGTCTTCAGAAAACCCAGGAAAAGACGGTACAGATTCTGACCTGATTCATTGGGTGAAAAACCGACGAAGCCTTACGAAATGAGTGAAGTCACAACAATATAAATCCGGAGATATTAGTGTGAGTCCTTCTGTTGGCACGTTCATACCGTACCACAAATCATAGCACAGACGTTCCCAGGAAAGTAGACCGCAACATTTCTCAGCCTTATGGACGATTGTGCAGAATCACTAATTTGGGTCTCCCTGTGTTTACAGCCTGCCACACAAAGGATACAAAGACTTTCGGGCATATTTTAGTTCAGAGGCAGCACTCTGTGCTAGAAGCCAGGCTGCTTTCAGGCTGGATCTGGCAACTCAGATCTTTGCAGCATGGTCTCCAGAATGCCAAATGCCAGATGCTTTGCAGCTTGAGGACAGTTTGGGGGTTGCCAGTACCCACCACCAAAGGCTGTGGAAGGGAAGAGGTTTTCCAGCACCGATCTCAACAGCCTACTTCAGATTTTATTTAGTTTATATAGCTGAATTCCACTGACTTGAAAAGATTTATTCATATCAAATGCTAGTGTGACAAGTGGGATAATCTTCAGGATTATATAGCATCCATGGTCAAGCATTTGGCAGGATATCTTTAGGGCAGAACAGGTTCTGTCTGGATAAAAATAATGGCATGGGACACTGCTGATCCAAACTTCAGTGAGACATCAGTGCTGTCAGATTGTCTACATTGGGAAGACTGAGAGAAAATCAGAATCTCTCTCTCAGAAGTAGTCATTTGTTAAAAACAAAAAATAGCCCAGCAATGTAACCTAGCATGTTTGTCAAGATATGCTATAATGATACACTAATAAATACTACTTGATTCAATCACGCTGTATTTTTTTCTTCATTTTGTTGCCATTTGACATGGCAACTGACAATCACATGCTGGATTCAGTATCATGATTCCTAGGCTCAGTTCAGGCAGAACTTTGTCCTCTGCATTTTGAATCTAACACTAGGTACTGAAATACTAATGCTTGCATTTCCCAGCAGTGGATATGCACTAAAAAATACAATTTGCCTTACAACACATCCATGATTTGTTATAAACTTAAGAAGATATGCGTCCAGTTCCTGTCACAAACAAAATTCCTTCTAGATTTGTTGTATTCTTTGGCTTTATATCAACATAAATAAGGAAAAAATGAGGGGAAAAAATCTGATTAAATAGCTGATTAAGAATTTGCAGAAAAGAGTACGTATTGTCTTTTGTGACATGCAACTGATTATAATGTTACGCTGTCTAATCTAGCTGTCTTTTGAAAAAGTTCAGTTAAACACAAGGAAAAAAAAAACTAATCGCTGGTATAGCTTAAATGAAGTCCAAGTCTTACAGGAGGGAGGATTCATGCCTAAGGCATTTTATCACCTTTCAGCCTAACTGCAGACACTGAGTTATTTGTGAGAACCAGTACAAAATTTAACTGAAGAGTGTAAGTATTCCACCTCTTAAGTATTCAGTATTTCTAAAGAAACAGATTTCCTCTCTTATTACAGACAGGATCTATAGCACCTTTGGATAGTTTCTACTACTTTTTTGAAATGTCAGCAAATACAAAAAAAATAAAACAAAATGTTCTCCCTTACAATGCAGTTCCTTGAACTCCTGCTAAAGATTAGTGCATGATATAGGGACGTCACGATAACCTTTAGTGCAAAGTGGGAGATTCAGTATGGATTTTTCTATTGTTGATAAAGGCAGCAAAAGTTCAGGATAAAAAATTTCAAGTAAATCTAGATGCACATGAACTTGTTACTCTTCACGAGTCACCATGATCTGCTGCTACATAAGTGCAGTTCAATTTTGTTTTGAGGCACCCTGGAGACTCTGGGTTGAATCCTGTGGTCTTTGAATCAAACCTCAGAGCTATCGCTGGTGTAGTTATCGGGCAGCATCATTGGTTCATTGCTGCCTGACTTCTTTGTAGCTTCCTTCTTCTCAGAATTTTGTCTCCGCTTTAGCAGCAAAATGATGATTGCAATTAAGCAGATGGCAAGGAAAATGGCAGCAGCTCCACCAATGATTGTGACTACGCTGACCCCTGAGCTCTGGCTGTTCAGTTCTCTGGGGAGAACACCATTGACCACAACCTCCCTTTGAGGGACCTGTTTCTTGCTGGTGCGATCCAGTGCTATGTGCTGTATATTTGTCCCTCGGTTGTTTTCTACTCCAATGTCTTTTGCAAGTTCTGGGGCTTCCACAACTCCTCTCTTACGACGTTTCTGTGTGGATGCTACTGGGCTACCTCCACTAAAGAGTGAGTGGTACTGCTGCTCCACACTTCTTTTGCCAATTCCACGGTTAGCGTTCTCCTTCGATCGTACAGTGTAGATTGTATGGACGTACCACTCCCTGCCCAAAGACACCTAGAAAGACACAATTTTTTTGCTTTTAAACATACATGCACAATCTGCACAGCGCTATAAACAGACAAAATCAGTTACCACTTTGTAATGACTGTCTGGACAGCACTTTCAAATTTCAAAATCAAGAACAGATAAAACACACTATGTGTCAATCAGTCCCAAGTAAGTCACATTTTCTGTCAAAATTTTAAGAAGAGTATTAACTCCTCTCCATAGCCATACTCTATAACTACCAGGTGCAGATGAAGAAAGACAGCCTTGTCATTTAACTCTGTACCATTAATACCAATGGCCATACAGGTATTGTCCAAAGAACTTCAGCCGTAGACAGGCTACAGAAAAGGGGCTTTCCAGACCTAACCTCCTAACCTTCTAGACCTTAGCTGTGGCTCCTGTTTCCATCTGCACATAAGAAAGCAATTTGCCATTTTAAGGTGGTTGAACAGAGAGTCTGTAGAATCTCCGTTCTTGGAGTCATTCAAAATCCAACTGAACAAGACTTGGGCAACCTGCTCTGCATGACTCTGCTTTCAGCAGAGGGGTTGGAACGAAAAATTTCCAGAAGTCCTTGACAACCACATTTATTCTGTGATTCCCTGCAGCCTGCATAAGATAACACCATCTTCCATGAGTCTGTATTTTCTGGATACATAACAAATTTGTCAAGGTCCAGTAGGATGATCTGAATCTATCCTACTTTTTTTTTTAAGGCTACTGGTTTCTGCCTTGAGTAGCTGCCCCCACATTCTGTTATCGTGCAAAATACTGAACACATTTTCTATTTTATACTTGTTTTTCCACATCTTTGTCAGGACATAATGTTTCTTCACATTCTCATTCTTTTGACAGAATGAGGGCAAAAAAATACTGCATTATTGGGGGTGGATTCTTTAAATCAAAACAAAGATATCAATTCAGTGGGGTCAGATTATGAAATCATTTTTGTATTAAGTAGGCTGTTCTCTTAAATACTCCATTGTTTACAGTGGGACATATCACTGAATGGCCAGGAGTAGGATTAATGACTCCTTAGTAGTTTTTCTAATTTGTACTTTTGAGTTTGTTTATGGGAACTGTTCAGTCATGGCCTGAACCACTGACTGATCTCCTGGGAAAGGACAAGGTCAGACCTGGGAGCACAGGTGAAGGCAATTCACCTGTACAACCAGAAGGGTAAAGTCTGGCTGCACCTCTCTTAAACCCCATTTAAGAGTTGACTGCCACTAGGGAAGGATCTCTTTTTCGAGATCCCTCTCTGGTGGAGCTTTCCTCTGCAAACCTGGAATCTTCTGATACGGGCAAGCAATCTTCTTCCCTTTCCTTATAGCACCTTTCTATTGTGCCGATTCTTCTGTTATTACACCTCTGGTGAAATACCTTTTCCCATCATTTTGCTCTATCCAATTGCTACAGTTTGGCATGTAGTTTTGGAAATACTAAAGGAGGCAAATTCTAAAGGGAAAACAGCTGGCTGGTCATACAGATCTAAAGAATGAAAGTAAACAGCTGATGGGTTATACAGAATTAAGAAGCAGGTGTATCCTTTAGATTTCAATTAGAAGGCCTTCCTGTGCTTAGATGTTTTGCAGTATGCAAGCCTGTGAAGATGACTTGCAGAGAAAATGTTGTATCAATTACCTTCTGATGAAGTTTTCTATAAATGCTTACAATTCTTTTTTTCTGTGTCTTAGACAAGAGAGATGAGAAGGAATAAAACAATGTTGTATAAGAAGAAACTTAAGTTCTTAGAAGAAATGCATAACAATTATTGATATAATTTCTCCTTAGATTATGGACTTAAATAGAAGAAAAGCAATATTGTCCCTATATGAATCATCCTAGAAGTATTCCAGATTTCACATCTTGAAATTTCTAAGCATTTGTAACTCTGTTTAACTGAACTGAAATCACAATAAATCTTTTAGCTGGTTTCAATATGACTTACACTTAAAAGCATTTCTTGTACAAGTGTTTCTGCTTGGTTCAGTGTCTTGGCAGTAAGTTATAGAAATTGTACCTGAAACAGAGGAGTTGAGTCCACTTTAAATCCGTCAGAGCCTGGTTGTTTAACCAAAGAAATTGCTTCAGGATCATCTATTGCAAGTTTTGCATTAAAAAGCACATCACCAAAGCTTGTGGCTTGTGTCTCTGGTTGAGCTTTATCCTACAAGGTCACAGAGGTTAAAAAACACGTTTGTAAAATATAGATTTGTTATTCCCAGGTTGGTTTTAGATTAAAAAAAAAAAAGAAGTGCAAAAAAATTATCTCAATAAATGTGTATTCTCCCAGAACTAGAAATCTTACCACAATCTTAAATCTGTACAGAAGGGATGGAGAATCAGCAAGACATCCATATTCAGTGTTGGATGGATTATACTTGGGTACATATCCATCAGCTCCTGTACACAGGAAAACCTTCTCAATGCTACAGTAGAAGGAATCACCCAGATTTTGCACTGGATCCACCATCACTCGACCATAAATGACATCACCTGTAAGAGAATGCACACAGTTCACACCCTGTTACACTGGAACAGTTAACACAATACCGAAGCTAAGCAAATAAGCCTAGTTAAGAAGCTTGGTGCAATGTAATGTGACTGCAGTTTCTGCTTACCTCAAATGTCCAAGCTGAAGACTCTCAGTCTGCCTACAGCTACATCAAGAATTTACTTGAGACACCTTGCCACCCAGCTTTCATCAAAGGGTGTTGTCAAAGGCTATGATCAAACTGCACGCTCTTCTACACGCTCTGGGCTACACAATAGAACTAGGAAGCCATTTGCAGTTGCTATAATTAGAACCAGTTCAGCAGCTGCTTTAAATTATGGGCTATATTCAGGTCTTCACTCAAAAAATGTTTATGAAGTGCACAACTTTTGAGAAATGGCACCAGTAACGTCAACTTCAGATGTAACAGTTTCAGTGTAGATGGACCAACAGCTCTGATATAAAGTGCCAGTTGGAAAGACAAATACAAAAGAACACAGCTAGACACAGCTAAATCCTTATTCCTGGTTTGTTTTGACTGAAACAGAATCCTGAAAGTGTGACCCACATATTAAAGGTCTGTGATCAGTGCACAGTTTTACCTTCTGAGAAAGCAACATCACTTTCTTGTCCAAAACCCATTGATCCATCCGAAAGCCAGAGTGTCTTTTTGGAGAGAAGGAACATCTGGGTGTTCAAGCTGAACTCAGCAGCCACTGGGTCACTGACCTAAAACACAACACTGCTTCAACAAGCATTCTTTAATCACTTTCAAAACATTGATCTTCTCCCCTGTGGTTCAGCACCCTTGTGAATAGCTTTAGAGTTCCTAGAAGCAGATTAGAAATGCCAGATGAAAGCCAGAGTGCTGAACTAGTAAAAATCTGCTCCACCCAACACCAGCCATTCATCTTCTCCAAAATGTTTTGCTGGGTTAATTCTGAGAAGGCAGGTTTCGTGTCAGATCATACATCATCTCTCTGTTTCACCAGAACTTAATGCCGTATCAGGAATCATCTGTTCTCCCATAGCTGGCATAACACCAAATGAAAGCATAAAGGCTGCATACATTCTTTTGCATACTCTGGCTAATTCAACAGGGAACTGGTTGTGCATCTCTGGCTGATCCACACTGTATTTACACTGTAAGATGATCTAATAGCATACATCTATACTACTGATGAGCATAAAACCACAGCCACATTGTTCCAGTCTTGGTTGTTTTGGCTCCAAATAACAGAAGTGATAAAACTTCATCCTTACTATTCCCACGATCATGCTAGCCCTTACAACTAGCGATCCATATTGCTGTGGCTGGGATTCCTGTCACTTAATATTACAAATAAGTCTTAAAGCTGAGTATTTTAAGTGTTGGTTATTTACACTTCCTCCACAGTTAGTGGAGGAAGTCCTACCTTAGGACTGGATCAATCTTCCTCTGAAGGTTCCACATTCAATACCAGAGATAGTAACCATCACACAAATCAGTGTGAATGAACATCCTTCTGACCATCACAGAAAAATGAACAAATATTGTCCATGTGTCAAGGACAAAAAAAATCACTTGTGCTCCTACATTAACCTTTCCACGTTGCATAAAATAAATAAATTAATAATTAATAATTAATAAATAAATAATAAATAAAAAAATAAATAGCAGAAGAGAGAATGTTCTGTCACTGCAATTTTGGAACTGGTTTGTTGTAAGCAAGTAAATTAAATTTCTAGTACTATAATTACAAGATTACCAAAGGCAATTTGAGAATTAAAATGAAAAGCAAACATGAAGAAAATATCATTGGGGTGCTACCTGCTGGAATCGAATATCCAGATCAAATGTGATTGGCTCTCTAGGATTGCAGATCACCGGTAGGCTGTACTCCTGATGTGGAGCAGTGGTACAAGCTATCAGCTTTACTGTATAGGTCCCAGAATAGTCTCGAACCTTTGTGGAGAGACATTGAGAGAGAAGAGTGTTAACACCAACATCCTAACTTATAAGTTGAGGTAAGAGAAAACAGCAAAGGCTGAGATTTTACCGCAAAATCTGAAACAAAGCTCCACTGCTGTACTGGCTGGTTGTACGTGGGCTCGCTTCGGATGAGGCTGAGGCTGAATGTCAGGCTCGGGTGATCAGCTGACATAACCATGGAAGTTAGAGATGAAGCTAGAAATATGCCAATAGACAGATTTGTCACCTTTAGTGTCTCAGTGCAGACTCTCAGAGCCTGACAAACATTCCCAATAATTTATAAACCATAATGCCATGGTTGATGTTAATGCTTTTACAGGGCAATGGGCTTTGTTAGCTGAAACTTACAAAATGAATTACAGTCAACATAGCTGGGCCCCTTTGACTCTTGTTCAAATGTCGGTTAAGCAGTTGTTTTTGGGCTACACAACCAGAACTGTATAAAGATTAAATCTAACTGAAAGGCAAAACAGTGAGAGTGGAATGGCAAAGATCTATAATCCCTCCTGTTTTTAAGTTGGAATGTCAGCCCAGGGAACAAAAAATAATTTATCTTAGCAGAGTAACTCTTTCAGTTCTACCCAATACACAGAACCTTAAACTCCAGAGGACAGTTGAGCAATAACAGAATCACTATGAAGGAGTGTTATAGGTTAAAAAAACTAACTAAAACTATAACAGATTTCTTAAAATGCTTTTTTTTTTTCCCCTTCCCATTATTGGTCAGCAGATTTAATTTACTTGGATAATCTTTTCCACTGCCAACATTCATGCTCAGACTTATGTCTGTAGAAAGAGACTTATACCTGTGATTATTCTGAATAAAGGCAGGAGGGTTTAAACAGATTAAATTGCAGGATCAGGTCCTCAGTAATGACTTAATTGAATGGTAGTGAGAATGTTTTATTAACAGTGATAAAAAACTCCTACTAAAGCTTTTCTTACTCTTTGAAAAAAGTCTAAATAACATTGACAGGCTGCAAATTAGAAATTTTAATTCTTAGTCTCTAGAGATAGATCGTCCATCTTAGCTTTTGGATCAAAAACGTGTCTTTATGGATCTCTAGTGGACAGATAGGCCTAGATCTTCACATTTCATAAATCAGCCTTTTCATCAAGTGGAACTATTTCATTAAGTTTGAAATTCCGAATACAGTCATCAGTGACAAGCAAAAAACCCCAAACAGAATAAATCATTAGCTGGAGAGGCAGAGTACATAAATATTTCAGGTGTCAGCAGCAAGACTAAGAAGAATGAAAAATATGAAATTTGGGAGGTGTGTCTGTATTTTTACAGTACTGCTGAACTGTAGATTAAGCTTACCAGGGTGGGACATGACAAACAGACCGTGAAACCGTGCTTCAGTCTTGAAGTTGACAACAAGGCGTCCCTCTTCACTAATACGCATGCTGGTTGGGTACAGAGAACCTGTCAGCAGAAGCCAATCCATAAATACCATTCCAATTGCAGATGACAAATAAATCACACTTCTACAAAACAGCAGCTCCGCTCTTTTTATTCTCTTGTCTCATCAGCTGTTTGGGAGGAGGCCTGCTAGTATCTTTTAGGCTCATTTAAGAGTCTTTTTAAACATGAATTTACATAGTGGAACTACAGCTAGAGTTTCACAATGTTTTCCAAAATACATAGAGAAATTCATAGTTCCCTGCAAATTCATAGTCTTACGTATGTTATTATGTCCCCACACTGATGAGACTGAGAAAAATCCACAGCATAGGCAGCATCTGTATTCAGGAACAGCATAGTCAGGCCCAGTGGGTTCTGGAGAAGGAAGAATACTTTCGGTTTCACCAGGTATTCAAGCTGACTTCTGCCAATAAAAGTTGTGGCCTCTCTGTCCATTATGCCAAGGCAGCACGCACTGCCACTGTGGCAGCAGCAGTTGTGTCTTCCACGGTACTGGTGAACAGATCAATCTGTTAAACTTGTTCTGACAAGGTTTGTATTGCTGGAGATTTCTGGAACGAATTCATCCCAAAATATGAGCATAATGTTCCCTAATCTCAGGTTACAAGGTCTTGTTTATACGTCAGAAGTGGTTTATTTCTGTTGCTTGAATTCAAGTCCCCTTTACTTCAGTATTCTGCAAAGCTTCAGAGTTCGGGCATTCCTACAGTGCTCCCTTACAGAGAACCAGTGGTGTAACACCCTCCTGTTTGCTAGTGGCAAGAAGAAAACAGGACAGAAACCTAAGATAACGTGCCAGAAACCTAACATGTTCACCAGCGTGAACACATATCACCTGCACAAAATCACTTGTACATTAGAAATATATATAAACGTATACATGTATGTATACATGAATTGTGGCTTTACTAGAATTTCTGTAGAGGAAATAAATGCATCCAGAGGTATAGAAATAAAGTGAGAAGTAGTTAACTCCTTCCTGCCCAGAAAAACACATAGTGAAAAGCAATAACTCTCAGTAGCTGCCCAAATCAGACTGGAATCCATTGGGTGCCTGCCCTCCACTACTCCTGTGTTCACTGTGTTTTACGCTTCTGTGTTCAAAGGGAGCTGCCAACGTTCATTACCTCCATAACCCTGAACATCAGCTTTTTAGGCATACAAATACAAATTTAAAGCACCAAAGGCACGAAAGTGGTGGCACAGACACATCACATAGTTTCTGAAACCAAGGATTAGATCTGGCTTTTAAGTGGTGACAAATACATCACATGATGTGTGGCATGTGGCTTGTTCTTTAGGCAGGGCCCGGCATGTGCTTCGTTCTTCATGCACTGCAGATTGCCCTTGCCATTCCTCATTGCCTGCTCTTACTATGAGGACAGAAATTTGCATAGCAATGACATCTGCAGTTTAGACACAAAGTTGGCCAAAAAAAAAAAAAAAAAAGAATAGCTTCAGCTTCACACTGGATTGCTGACATTGTGTGGGTGTACATCTGTAATTATAGCTGGTGCCTGTATCCTACCTTAGGTTGGGACAGACAATGAACACCTGAAGCTTAATTCTGGGCGCCGCTAAGTAAATCTTCACATGAAGAACAAAGCAGTATATATGCGCAACTACACATTTTAATCTTTTGCAGATATCTGCATGTTTTTTAAAATAAATTCACTTTTTGCAGAGATAAAATATCTAATGATAAAGTTTGACCTGCTGACTAATTGCAGTCACAAATATTTATCGGCAGTATGTATCACATTTAAATAATGTTTTACTTTTACAATTCACTAGGCTAATGGATAAGGCAGGTTGTTATATCCATTATGTATTTCTCTTTTTTTTCAATGTTTCATAAATAATGTTTCTAAAATATCAAAATATTCTGAAATTGTATGTTCAGAACCAGAAAAATATTGATAACAAAGTTTCAATTTTTCTCATTAATACTCAAATATAGTGTGTGGTAACAGAATACAAAGACATGGTAAATGTTGAGGTGCTGTGTAGAAATAAATGTGTTAATTTTGTGTACTTGAAACACAAAGAGGCATTTGTCTTTACTTGCAGGAAAAGAATTGATATCAACTTAACGTGGCTTTCATAAGCAACCCAGCAGAGAATTTCAAGCACTGGGCAAAAACAAACAGCTTGCAACCAATAATAAAGTGCAAATTACACTCTCGGTAACAGAATGATTTTGATGAAAAGAAATCAGAGTCCCACCTTGGAGCTCTGCCTCTGGTGGGCTCCCAATGCCGTCCTTCCACAGGATGGCAGTGTCATACACAAAAGTCAGCCGGAGCTCAGACTGCAGGTCAAAGTGCTGCCAACCTCCTACGCCCACTGGAGAGTGGAAAACATAGGAGACATACAAGGGAACCCTCAGTGTGACATAGGACTGTACTAGGTTGAGAACCTGGCAAAAAGAAAAGTGATTTCTTGAGGTTAGAGGTGAGGAAGAACAGCACTGCACAGGCAATTCTAATGCAAAAAAAAAAAAAAAAAGAGAAGACAGAACTTGAATTAAAAATTGTGTCTGAATTATTTTTCAGTGCAGCTCAAGTTATCTTTGTATCTTAAACAGAGTACGAATTCTGATACACAAACATCTAAATTTTGACTCATCGTTTTTGTTTGGGCTTTTTAAGTACATGAATATCATGAAGACTTCAGAAAATTTTCAAGTATCCTCCTGCATTTGCTCTGTCCTTTCCCATAACTAATTCTTTTGCTTACATTCTTACGTTGCTCTCCTGCAAGATCTACTGGAAGACCCTGAACTTGCTCAGAGGACACTGCAAGACTGAGTTGTTAAACTGCACTCACTCAGCTCTGGAATTATTTCCTTCTTTGTGCAGAGATACTGGCTAGCACACTGCATGCAAACACACAAATCATATTGTTACTCACACAAAGAACTGAAAATGATGTGCAGTTTGACACAGATTTAACAATAGATCCTCTATGCATATATTGTGCAAAACAGTAGCATTATTATCAACCAGATAATTATAAATTCTCTCTATACATTTTGATAAAAAAGGCAAAGACAGTGTCAGTAAACTGTTACCTCTTAACACAGCTCTTATGTGATTTAAGAATCCATCTCTGAAGTGTCTTACTTCACATCTCTCTAATTAAAATTGTGCAATACAGATCCTTTTAGAAAATGATGGATTGTCTTACAAAGACAAAGAAGGAAAGGCATTGAGATCATCTCCCAAGGGGAAAAATTTCAAAAGCATAAGTGGTGTTGAACTCCCATTTACTTCCAGCAGAAACTGTGTGCTAGCTGACATTTGTGCATCTGAACATTTACCCTGAGTGGTTACCTTATAGGCCTTTGAAGTTTTTCACTACTAAAGAAAGCATTCAAAGAACATTATAAACTGTGTAAAAACCAAAAAACTAAACTGTTTCTGAGTTCCCCCAGAGGCATGTCAAGAGATTGAACATCCACTACCTTACAGCTGCTTTACTTTTCCAAATGCCGGACAAAAGTTATAGTGAGATTATGAAATGACAAATTTACTGCCTGAACTGACTAAATACTCTGAAATAGTTAAGGTGTTCATTATGGCAAATATTCATAGTTTCAACAGCTTAATTTTATGCACGACACTCCTTGATCTACACGCTGTGTTACTTTAACACCTTCCACTTATAATGTTAGCATCATTCCATAAGATGTGCTAGCACGTAGGCAGTAGAGAGCCTGGAAACACACATGGTACCATGCAGTAAAGCAGTCTGGCAGATAACATGAACCAGTACACATATAGATGATTTTATATTAATTATTTTTTCTTATACATAAACACAATCAAGGTGTTCTACTTGAAACAAAAAAATAGAATAGTATTATTCTGTGTATGTATAGATGACAAATCTAAGTTGGGCAGCAAGATTACCCTTCAGTTCTATTTATTTTACACAAAAAGCAGCAATATTACCTTTGGGATACTGTCATGGATGTTCAAGCAATTATTTCAGGCATGGATTTGTTAAATTATTCCAAATAACAACATTTTTATCAAGAAAGATACAGCTATAATGCAAATCTACAACATACCTTAGTATGCTTTTAATTAAGGAGTAACAAGAGCTAACTAAATACGTTTGCTCACATAGCAAATGTATCACTACTGAAAAGTCCTCCCAGCAAAACTAGGTTACCTTTACTCTGTGTTTTTGCCCCAAATCTATATGTTGCACAATAGAAATTGGACATCAAAGCAAAATATCTAAAATTCAGTTTGCTTATGGGAAGCGAGAAGAGTTAATATATTGTTGTCCTCTTGAAAAGATGCATACATAATGCTTAGTGAGGAGGACTGGAGTATCACACAGAGAGTATTTAATGACCTTGAGGACTAAATAGAACTGAGATGAAATTTTACACTATAAAGCATAAGGTAATAGAAACCAGTGACAGGGATTTCTGGCTGAAATGAAGGACACTGGTTAGAAAGAATAGGGAAGAAAAAAATTCGGTATGTGAGTTGATCGCATCATAACTATGACCTTCCTACCCCCTCCATGTGATATGTGCCTAAGATAAACTGAGGAATGGAGTGGAAATTACAAGCATGCATGCCATTATTGAGAGCACTAGTGAGAGCTTATCTGGAACAGCTTTGATCATCCATGCTTGAAAAAGCCTAATTTGCATTGTAGACTGTAGAAAAGAAATCAAAATAATCACAGGAATGGAAAAGCTATTTTATGAGAAGCAACTAGAATAGCTTGGTTGTTTAGTGTAGTTCAACATAAGCTGTGAGGAAATAATTCCACCTATACACATCAGGAGATGAACAGCAGAGAAGAACTAGTGGGGGTGATGAAAGATGATGCTGACATGAGAATAAATGGGCATAAGATGGCCATGACAAATACAGCCTAGAAATCAGAAGGATTTCTAACCCTCACAAGAATAGTGAGGCCATGAAATCCTATTAGTTTTTAGATTAAGTTTACCAGGTTGGAATTACTTTATACAGAGTTAAGGCTGCTGACAGCAGTGACCTGGACAGAGTGATCCACAAAGCTCTTCTAGTTCAGTCTTATGCCGCAAGTGAAAAAAGGCTTCTCTCAAAGTTATTCTTGGTTATCCAGTATTAGGTACCGTTCATTGTGCATGTACACTATACATAGAGAAGTCTGTTAGTGGGGTTTGTAAGCCACATTCATTGTAAGTCTTGCCTCCATTCATTGTAAGCACGGCATTAGTGAGCTCAGCTCTCTTGTACTGGTGGGAAATCTAGCAGTAGGATCCACCCTGGGGAAAGTCTGCCTGAAATGCTGCTCTTTTGCCAGATCTTGCTACTGCTCTGCGAAAAATCTGAAACTAAAGTGCTGAAGAATTCACCCAAGAATTTAGCAGACTCTTCTCTTCTAGTAAAACCCACGTATGATGTTTGGGCAGTAGGGTTGCGTGCTCCAACATGGGAATTTATTCATCTACCTATGAAATTGTGCTTCCATCGGCATGACTGCCTTCATGTGTGATTTGCTGCACACAGGGAGAGAAAAGTTCTTTCTAAACCAGCTCATTGAGTTTTTATGCACACAAATCCCTCCGGAGGCACTCACTGGATAGTAGGTGTGGAGGAAAACCTGTAATACTGGTAGCCAAAGTTATTGAATAAATAGCTTTCTTATGCTAACAGCAACTTGTAGCTTACAAAACCATCTCATTTCTTACTAAAAAGTAAACTGCTGCAGGGGGAAAATTACTCTTCAGTGGACAGCACAGAAAAAACTCAAGACCCTCAAACTAAAACACAGGGGACCTTTTCGATATAATAATTAAAAAAAAAAAAAAAAGAGGAAATTAGCTGCAGAGGAAAATTGTCAGAGTAAGAGGAACCCCTCAACAAATGAAATGATGGAATGTGTCATGCAGATGGAGAAGCCCCACTTCTCCAACTCTCTTAACATGAGAAAACATTCTTTCCATTGGGTTATCTTTATTTTCCAGCAAAGCCTATTGAGAGTAGCCAGCTGTTCATATTTTATCTCAGTGTGACACTGATGAAAATGAAATGGTAACTCAGAGCTGTGTAAGTGTAGGATCAGCTGAACTGCTGTGGAGAGACAGAACAGGTGCACTGTGTATCTACACAGTCTGCGAACAAAAGATTGTACAAGTTGTATTGGCAAACTAACATTTCACTAAATTTCACTAACATTAGTTTTATACAATAATAAGTGGATGTGACTTTCAGCCAGCCTTGTGATACTAGCACAGAAATCCAAATTATGGCCACATCTCAGCTGAATTGGGAAAACTGTGTCTCTGATCCTGTGACAATGCTTGAGAAGACAGACGATAAAAATTGTTCCAAGAAGGGAACAGGCTCTTATAGTTACTAACTGAAAAAAGTCATTCATATAGCTCAAAAATCATTCAAGTAGCTCATCTAAAAATGTCTTTGTCTGAGAGAAGAACATGACTTATCCTGAATATCAATATAAGATGTATAGATTCATACACATTCTTTGCAAGATGAATTGTCACAGACAATTCCCATTTAAGAATTTCTATAGGTGTTCTTCTTTTGTTCCCCTTTCTGATGCAAACTGTCAAACTTCATTAAGTAAAAAAAAAATAAATTAATTTGAGCACCTGTCATGTAACAAGTGAGAACGTTCACAGCAAAATCATTTTCAGTTAAGGTTATGGGGCATGGACTCTGTCCTGCATTATACTGAATTTTATTTATTTGGCTTTCATTCCAGAGAACAGAACTTTGCCCAGGAAAATGATGTTATAGCTTTGGGATGTGATCAGTAGCAGTAAGAGAGTGTGCGTGTCTGCGAGCATGTTCTGTCAGTACTGGCAAGATCAAAATCAGAAATTAGAAATAACAGTTTCATATTTTATATTGATTGTCTAATGAACCTAACTTTTCATGAGAACTGTATTTTTGTCCTCCAATCTATCCTAATCCTGATTTACTATTGCATTTACTTGCTATGTCAGCAAATTTGAGTCACACAACAATGTTGTCAACTCAATGTTTACACAATAAATATACGGCAAAGCTCAGATTTGGCCCCAAGAAGGCAAACAGCCAGGTAGGTCACAGGTGAAATGCAAAGCAGCTTTCTGTAAAAAAGCCTGAATGAAAAGGAGAATGCAATACAGCATTGAAATGCCAGCTCCTTGAAATGTTTAACCTCTGGCTTTGTTACACAGCTGGTGCATTAACTTTGGAATAGATTTTTTTTTTTTTTTTTTTTTTCCCAATAGATAGGGTTTACAGCTGAAGGAAAAAAAAATGAAGAACTTGATGGCTTGTTAGCTTCTGTGTCACGGAAATACAAACTGCAGGTTTTCTTAAATTGATTGTGGTGGCTGACATGAATATAAAATCTGAAAATAGACACTTCTGTCCATCTGCATTTTAGAGCTTCTAGTGAGAATTTCAGAAAAGATGGCTTTTCCTCTTACAAATGATTTTCGTAAAACTAAAACTATTAAAGCTGGAAATACACTGTTTCCATGCAATGGTAAAAATCTCTGCAAGCTGCCTCATATAAGCTGAGGCAATACATTAGTGATTTTAAGATTTGTTTTCATATGGGATTTCCAGGCATCTCAGTGCCATATGCAACATAAATGTGAACTGAACATACTGGAAGAGAAACATTTTCAATTTAAGTCAGAACGAACTGGTTTTTTTGTCAGAAAGCAAAACAAAGTCTTCAACTGTACTCAATTACAGTAGCTTCAAGGCATTAATTTGCATGTACAAATATTTTAGTGTATGTTTTTCACCTCTTTGTTTCAGTCAAAGACTTGCTTAAGTAGTTGCTAATAAAATCTGAATGGTAATTTCCTTGTGTTCTTATGCCAAGTCTGGCAGTGGTCAGGAACAAGTGAAAGCAAAATCCACACATAAGTACTTGGCTTGAAACACACAGAAGCCTTTGGATGCCAAACTGACTGCTTCCAGCAAATAATTGTAATGGCAGGAAGTGAGATCAAATGATACTTCAGACTCCATTAAATAAGAGTAGGCCAGTCCTTCAACATATGCTCTATTACAGGATAGTTGCTTGGTTTTCACTGTTTCATTTTTCAATTTCCTTTCAAGGAAATTTGGCATTGCTTTAGCATCTGTGTCTTGAGGACCTGAGATATCTTTAGTGCTTTACTCTCACAGTGCCCTCACAAAGTAAGGTCCAGGCTCTAATAATTTCCTGAAGATACACAAAGACAACTTACGTAGAGGAGCTCCACGTTTTTACTTCCTCAGTATATCCAAACACAGACCTCGAATTTCAGATTATGAAGGGAAGGTGTTTAAAAGATTAATGACCTTAATTTCAACCAGAACAGCTATAATCCAAACGAGTAAGTTCAATTTAAAGAGCAGACTTTTATTTATAAACATGCATTCCTTAAGCTGCAGATCTAAATTCATAAAAGATACACAGATGCTTGATTTTTCAGATATGGTGAATATGGGCAGACCCCAGGAACAAAGCGTCAAGCTATATTCTGAAAGAAGGGCCGCATCTACCTCACACAGGGTTTGCTCATGCACAGAGTAATTGCAAAAGAGAATGGGTCACATGGAGAAGGCCTCAAGGACAAAAAAGAAAAAGAAAAGAAAAGAAAGAAAACTAAAACCTTCCCTGTATGTATTATGACAGTTCATGAGTTCATGGGAACTGGCAAAGACAGCTGCAGTCTGCGGCAAACACCAGGAGTGCTGCCAGAAGAACGACACCAGCTGCAGGTCTCCCACCTCACACTTTGCTTCCTGAAGTTCATCTTCTTCCCCTCCCATTAGAGGAGCTCACATAAGCGAAGGTCCACATCACACAAGATATTGCCAGCTGCTTTTATGGCATATCTCTGTCTGAATCATGAGAGCTACCTTTGATCATATAGAAGCACTGGAGAACAAGAACTGAAAAGCAGAATATTGAGTTTAAAGATCTACCAACTGGTAAATTCAAGCTAGTACATTTATAGTGGTAGCAGGATATGGTAAGAGAATTTAATATTTCTTTATCGGTTCAGTATATATGATGGAAATTAAGCTTCCTTTGTGTGCTAAAAAAAACATGGTGAAAACCATAGCTGCCAGCTTCCCTCTCACAGAGAAGGATTATTAATTGCTCACCGAAGGAGAAAAAGACAACAATGGTGACAACCACAGAGATAGGGCACTGACTGCCTCCCCTCTCAGCTGGGGGGGGTCATGTGAAGATAAAGACCGAACTTGGAGAAGAATTAAATGGAGGTGGGGGGAACAGGGAGAGCAGTGAAGCGCGTACCGGCTGCGGCAAAATGCTTTCCTGCTAGAAGTAATTCAGCTTGATATTTCACTTACCACTGTAGCCTTTTAGCCACACCCTACAGAGCACTAAGGGCTGACTTCAGCTGCAGTTTCATGGCTCTGCAGCTCCTGTTCGTCCCTCTCTGCTTTTAAATGAGAGATCTTATCTAAAATACATAACGCTTCTGAAGCTTAAAGAATGGCTTTCTTCCTAAGCCCAATTATCATTTATGCACGTCCTCCACAAAGAAACACACAGGTTCTCTAAAATGCAGGAAGGATTGTTGTTTTTTGCTCTGTTTATATCCATACATGCATATATAGGACTTATTTAGACATTTGTCTAAACCGACTGCTCAGCCTTTTCTCTATAGGACACTGGAGTATTACATATGGAGAGGATTCAAATCATATCTTCCTTTTCACTATGGGAGAAACAGGTGACAGGATTGTCTGACAGCTGCTTGGCAGCTTTTTGTACCTATGACTGTGCAGTTTGGGAAATAAGAAAGTATGTTTGCATGTTGTACGTGTTCTGGGGCATAAAGAGATGATAGAAGGAACGATGAGGTGAAGCAGTGAGATCATTCTAGGAACAGAGAAGATGGCTGTCATTTTTATCTTGTGGGAATGTGAAAGGCTTACATCCCACACTTTCATGCCTTCCCCTTCCCTCTGACAGGTTCGTGGCTACAGTGGAATGTACCTGTAGGAGGATCTGCTCTTTGTGGAGGGGCAACTCCAAGCAGATGCACCAACAGTGAGCTTCCAGCATCAAGGCGGATACCTTGAACTGGTCTCTGCAACAGACAAGGAACCAGGAGAGACAACAGAGCACTCAGATGATGAAGACTTTGTGCATATAAGCCTTCTGAGGGTGGATAAGCTGATGGTTCCTAGATGAACACCTGTTAAAAAGCAGAACAGTTCTGGCCATTTCACACAGAGGCCTCATCCTTTTCACGGTGGTTCAAAGGTAATGTTAGTGAGCCAGGAAAGTGAGCTGGCTTAGCATACAGCTATGTGCTGAGCATGGACTTCTGTGAAACAAGGCACTGCATTTCCAGTCCTTCTGATTATCCCTAAAGGGACATATCTGTGTCATAAGGGATTGATCTTCCTGGCTAGGGCTTTTGCTCTCTAGAGTCTGGAAGCAGACAGGCTTGCGTAGTAATTGCACAAGGAAGACCGAAGGATTAACTTCGCTGTTGTTGCAGCAGCAGAAATGTTGCACTCTTTGCTCCCCCACTATTATGGATTTCTAAAAACCATTATTCAAAGGACATTTGAAGATCTCTCCAATTTCCTTGTTTATAATCTCCAAACCACTTTCACAGCTCTGTTCTTCAGCCACATTGACAGCTTCTCTTTGCTTCACAACCAAGGAATTTTGTGCTGGGCAATGTGAGACCACTATGCTGTCTGCACTGCTGGGTCTTGTTACATTGTGAGCAAAAGATCAGCAGTGCCAAGCAGCTGGTAGTACAGTGCAGTCCATTATGCAGGAAGAGTTCTTTTTAACTTTAAGATACACAATGACTAACAGTCCAGCACTACCTATGTGCTAACAGTAATAGGATAGTAATCCTCTAAAAGGCTCCCATTCTAAGAAAAGACTAAAGTGGCTTGCTAAAAATTGGATAGGTTGGTCTTCAAGTATTTCATTGAGTGAAAGTTATAGCAAATTTAATTCAAATTAAGTCATTCAATTTCAGTTGGACAAGGATTTCATATATATCCTGTTAGTGTTTAACTGACACGCTGATAGCTTTAAGAATATGCTGTCCTTAGTGGAAGTCCGTATTTTGTTAAATAATAGTAATATAATATAATAATATTAATTAATAATAATTAAAAAAGGAATACTTTTTAGACTATTAATGGATAAAAGATATATTATTGTACTTAGAAATACATTTAATGGGAAGTTTTCAATTTAAAGAGTACAGTAAAAATATCAAGTTGTAGTTTGGTACCTGTCCATCTGTCCCAATGGTGC
>JAOWBP010000001.1:135856368-135868631 GCA_028571105.1 Tragopan temminckii | reverse complement strand
CCATCAAGTTTTCTTTTGAACCTGGAACTACCCGCAGAACCTCAGCAGTCCTCGTTTTATCCCCTTCCCCCTTCCTATCTAGTTTAAAGACCTCTCGATGAGCAGTTATTCAAGCTACAGTTATTCAAGCTACAGATGTCTTCAAAAGAGCCACAATTATTTTGTAAATGTCTTCACATGGCATTTCAAGAGAATTTGATTTTTTTGTATACCACACTGGATTATGCCCATATTGAATCCGAACAGCAAACTATGAATGGATGTGGTTGTGCAGAGTATTCTATTAATGAAATTATGTAATTGTTCAATACTATACTATACTATAATGTTAATAATAATTAATTATAATGCATCACAATAATCCCACAAATCATAGGATGTGATAAACATCTGATTGACATTACCTTCTGATATAGGGTGATAGTCCTCTCCAGAAATAGCAGATCCGTCCTTTGTATGAACTCTCACAACAGAAACCTTGGATGTGTCTCCCAGACGAATCACTGGGATTTTTACAACTGCTACTTGTCTTGTGTCCTTTGGTTCACTCACACTAAATTTGGTCTCACCAAATTTAATAATAGCCTCTGTAATTATAGGAAAAATACAATTAGAGCACACTAATTGGCTTGCAAAAGCTAATAATAATCAAATAATTTCTTACTGTCTGCATCATCTCGAATCTTTATGAGGGTCTCATTTTGTTCACCAATAGAGGCACCGAAGGATGAATCACTTCTTGGAGTGCCAAGAACCAGACGTAGTTCTTCATCTTCTTCATGAAAAGTGTCATCCATAAGCACCAGTGTGCAAGGCTTCTCTGTCTCACCTGCAATCATTCTGAAGGTAGTATCATGCAGATCTTAGGTGTTCTTTGTTTTTTGACAGCATTTTTCTTCAAGCTGAAGGAACAATATATTTCTTCTGGCCAAGGCACCCACCTCACTATCTTGGTACCATGCAATTTAATGAGCAATAGCAGTGAAAGCAGGAGGAGTACTTGTTACAACTGTTTTAATGGAATCCTCTGATTTGGGATTTCTCTGAGACAAGTTTATGTTCAGTGTATCCACTTTACATGTATTGATCCTTTTGTTTTATCTTTATACTTCTTTTCAGTGAACTCATCCACAGTACGTATTTCAGAATCAAATACTTGCACAAGGAAAGAGTACAATAGAAACTTTCAGGAATACTAAAGGCAATTTTATCCTGGAGTTTTGGGATTTCAAGAATTGGAAGCTTATTTTAAGATACTCCCCAGTTGTGTGCACCTTCACTTACATTATTCCATTTTAATGTCTTTAAAATTCCCATTGGTTTCAAATCTCCTTAAAAATTTTCTGGAGATACAAAACGTTCAATTTGAATTTGGTTTTCCAGAGCAGAGCAGTCTTTTTGGCATTAGTTTATAAGAAGAAATTTAAAACTAAAATTAAACAGACCAAACCAAAATAAAAGGTAGTAGACTAAAGACTTCTAAAATAGGATCAAGAGCTTACCAGGAAGGAATGTGATGATGGAACTATCAGTATTAGGACGTTCTTCAAAGTCGATCATTACCTGAGCTGAACCTTGCCTTGTATAACATCTCACAGTTGATGTGTATTGGATATCTCCACTCCTGTATATCATGGCAGAAATCTGTCCATCATTTTCATTGACTACATATACAGGTTCCTTAAACTGCATCTTAGGCACTGTGCAGAGAAATATAAAAATGTAAAATATTATTGCAGAAATTCAGATCTTTGCTCCCCTAGTTCAAATTTTGTTGTGCTATACTGCACCAGGTGTATAACATATGCAGCTAACCAGCAACTGACGTAACAAATTGTCTGCAGCTGAAAGATGTAGATTCACTGGCTTTGGTATGATCCAAAAGGATATGTGCTGTCTTTGTATTGCAGTCATCCACCTCTTGTAAAAATGTGAAAGGGTATAAGAAATTAACTCACAATCAGAGACTGAGTCATTGATGAAGATGGTAGCCTTGCTGGGTTCTCCAAGGGCAGCATTCATAGGCATTCTAAGCACAAGCTCAAACTTCTCAGTTCCTTCTAACACAGGTTGTCCAAGGTCATCCAGAATTACCACACGAAATGTCTGCATAGTGACTCCAGGGGTAAAATCCAAATTACGACTGATACCTACATAGTCTACTCCAGCTACCAGTGGAAAAGGGATTAAAATAAATAAATAGACAGTGTTACCTTAATTAAAAATAAAAATATCCAACATGTATAACACTAAACAGTTAATTTTAGTTAAATCTATTTTTTCTTTAAAAGTAATTTCAATTTTTTGTCAAATGTTGGCAGTCATGTCAACTTCGATGGTGAAGAGATATTTCTGCTTTACATTGTCACTTTTTGTTTAGTGGTACAAGTCATGAGCCTGGCCTGATTCTTTTCTCTTGGAAACTAGAAGTTATTACACTACAGTCAGTATAGTTTGTAGAAAATAAAAACTGAAAGTAAGCACAGGAATTTGAGAGATTCTGGAGATGAAGCAGAGTCTTTTGGAAAGTCAATTCATATTAATCTGTAATCACTTTTAAGTTTAGAGGCTAATGTAAACAGGGAAGGAAAAAAAAGGCAGTAAGCTGAGTGTAAGGAAGAAGTGCTATTCAAAGGAGAAACACAAAACAGAAGGAAGGGAAACTGAAAGAATCAAATTCTGCCCAAACCATGTCAGGTGGGGTTTGTCACCTTCTACAGTTACAGACAGACTGATCTGATTTGGATTGCTTTTATGCTTTGTTCTGTTCTTATGGAATCATGGTATAATTTAGATTGGAAAAGACCCCTAAGATCATCAAGCTCAATCATTGTTTTGTTTTAAGTAAAGCAAACCCACAGACAACAAACCAATGAGAAGGAATGAAACAATGACTAAACATATGACTAAATGACTAAATGAATGACTAAAATGTAACACTGTATATGAGAACCAAAGTATTAAGGGTATCTAGAACGTTAGAAAAAGACTAAGTTTTAGTATTCCTTTTTAGGGTAATTAAGCAACAGCAGAGCTGCTGACACAAAACTTTGGGGAAAGCAGTTTCATTGAAATTTAAAATGGGGTTTGGTATTACATGGAAGTGACAAATATAGTGATCTCAAAGGCCATCATCAGATGGACACAGAGTCCTTGTTGCTGAACCCAGACCTAGGCCTCTCAACTGAGGCGCCAGGGTATAAAGCAATCATATATTCTTATTAGACTACATAATTTCCTTTTTCATGAGAAATAATATAGAAAGACTTGCTAGAGGTGAATGCTCAGATTCCCCACATTAGTCAATTTAGAGTAAAGTTTTACACAACTTTACCTCACTAGAAATTAGTTGAAAAGATGAACTCTACTGTCCAGTTATGCTAAGGATAAGCAACTAAGGAAGATAACTGCTCTTTTTATGAAGTCTGTATTTGGCTGTCTCAAATATCAGTTTGCAAAAATATTAATGTACACTCAAATTTGATTCTGCAGACAAAGATTCTACCAATGCATCACTGAACCACACAGCTGTAGCAATCCTCCTACTGAATGGGATTCTAGGTAATTTTTCATTGTCTAAGGGGAGAAACGGTGCATGTTGACAGCGTTTATAAGCCTGTGTCTGGAATATGCTGTTGAGACAATAATCAACTGCCTTTGTGAAACAGTGTTTTATACAAATATTTGAAGGAGTTTCTCTCAGTTCTGGACCTTAAAGTTGCTCCTATTCCACTTCGTTTGAGAGCAAGTTCTGTAAGTACTTAATTTGTTCTAGAAGAAAGATTTGCTGAGACATGTAAATTTCATCTTATGTATCTGAATCTAAATCAAGCAAGACCAAATGTAGCAGCATTTGTTATTGAGATGTATTATGAAACAGGACTAAAACAGTAACTTACCTTCTGCAGTTCTTGATTCAGATTTGCGAGACCTCACTGTAACAGAGGCAGCTTTAGATAGATCAGTTCCTGTCCTCCAAACACGTACCTCAACATAGCCGGCACTCTCATCAACATAGTATTCATCATTTCCAAAGTAGAATGCTGGTTCTGGTGAAAGAGTAATCATATCCATCAGTATTTCTTTACCTTATGCTAAAGGTAATGAGAAAGTATAAAATCCACGTTGGACAATGGAGAGACCTTCACTCTATTCAGTAATTGAAATAAAGTATTTGTTTTAAGCTTAAGACTTTTTCTTAGGTATTTTTAGCTTAATTTTAAGTATTTGGCCATTTTGGGACAGCAGTTGTTACATCAGCACTGTCCTCTTTTCCTTGCCTCCCAGGTTTCCAACTTTGTGTGTTAGTAGGTGCAAAAACAAATATGTTATCTCATTAAACTTATTTGAGCTGGGTCCTGTGCACAAGCCAGAAAATTCCTTGCGTTTTTCACTTTGGTGCAAAGAGACAAAGGTGAATACAGATAATGAAAGATTAATAAGAATGTTCTCACAGATTTCTGTAGTCGAAACTAGACTGGAACAAGATAAATAACTGGAGCTGCTTTGCAAATGTTTTCTATCTAACCAAAGGGGCAGATCCTTAATTTTTAGTTAGCTCCTATCTAACATTTAAAACAAAATCAATCTTACTTCATGTAGACTGGAATGTGAATAGTCTTTCATCTTATTATTTAAGTCCCAGAGTTTATAAGAAAGAAGAGCAAAAAGCAAAGGAGATTAAGCTTTATCCCACTTAACAGACATATTTTTTATCTTCATTTTTTTCCTCCCTTCTTCAACTTTTCCACCCATAACAATTTTACAGAGTACAACAGGAATTTAAACATCCCTTTGCTATCCTTTCATTCCCATTTCAAACATATAAAAGTAAGCACACAGCCAGTGCCTAAATTTTCCCATTGCATAGCAGAAATCAAAACTAATTTCCCCAGTGTTTGAAAATCTATACAAATACACCTTCTATGTCGTCACAATTTTCTTATGTTGTTTAGTGGCAATTTGTTATAAACATCAAGGTTATGATACCACAAACATACTGGAAAATACCATATTACATATGGCCAACTAGATTTGAGTTGATAAATATCATAGCAATTTAATCAGTGGCATTATGAATGCTTCTCTTTCATCAGCATACAGGACAAATTCAAAGGAAGTGATTGGAAAATTTATGGTTCTACAGAGCAAAGGTACAGGTTACCCAAAGGAATAGAAGGAATAGAATAGAGCCTTTTCAATGATAAACGGAAGTTAGGCCTATCATTTCTGTGACTCAGTCAATTTTCAGTATTATAAGTATCTGATTTCTGTTATTATACAATGAGCTTCTTCTAATTGAGAAACCTGCTTCTGACTACAGCTAAGTTCAATAAAACAAAATATTGTGAATATATTTTCTCAGGAAGGTTTTGGAGAGGCCTGTAGGATAATCAGAGAAAAAAATAAAAATAAAAATTCTTACACAATACTTGAGGACAATCTGACTGACTGTATAGCATATAGTAATGATTTCCTCTGTTAAAAATTGCTTATTTCTTTTTATAGAAAACCAAACAATGTAGGATAAGATTTTAATTGAAACTAACATAAATAATATAAAGCAGTTACTCAGTTATAAGTAAGCTAAACCTTCATCTGAGAAGGCAGCAGTTCCTAAGTCTTCTGGAATTGTGCACAATAGTTAAATTAGAAGCTTTGGAGAAAAGAATCTTCTGGTTTCAAGATTGTTTTCTGTATTTCACAACTAACAACTAACTAAAAACCAAGCAAACAAACCCCTTAATATTCCACCAGTGAAAACAAATGCAGCTGCCTCTCTCCTGGGAAAACTAGACTCATGGGTTGCAACAAACTGATGGAACTGAATATATTTACTGAATGACAATGCAGACTCACAGACTAGCTTCAACATTATCAAGGTCATCAACCTTTGCAGGATGAAAGACAAATTGAGCAAATGTCTGGCTTTGGCAGAAAAGTCTTTCAGGTCCACTTCAAAACTTTTATTCACCACAATGTGTATTTAACTGTATGTATACAAAGACAGACACATACATCAATATTACGTTATTTGCCTACAGAGATTGGGTTGCCAGTAGTTGCATTTATGTTTGGGACTGAGAAGCTTTCATCTGAAATATTTTGAATCCTCAGTTGAATACAATATGCTCTTTGGAAATTCTTCTACGTAGGTTGCTCTGAAAGTAATGCCTCCTATTTATTTCCATGGAAATCACAACAGATACAAGAAGCACAATAACTATTTGATAGAGAAAATACTCTGCTACAAAGCACTATTTTCCAACATAGTGACCATCATTAGCTGATTCACAGATGAGCTGATTGAGACGCTCTTAATTTTGTGGTGTGACAGCCATGAATGGCCACCCAGAACATGGCTTGTCTTTCACATTTCTGTTGTCACTGCTGAAACCCACCACCCTCTGCCTTGCTGTGTTCACATCCACTGTTTGGTCTCCAAAAATCTTCAGCAAGCATCAGTGAATGTCAGTGGGTGCCATTTTTTTTCACACAGAGGAATTCAATGACACACTTTTGCTTCATGTCCATATCAGACATCATTTTGTCAGACTGTCCCTCTTCTCTCTGCCACACAGAACAAAATGTAATGGAATATTGGTGGGAAGGTTCAACCGCTACTGCCATACCACCAACATCCACCTCTGATGCTGTGGGCCAATGTAATAAAATAGGAGGTTTCACTTTACTCCCTATACAAGGGAGCAACCCTTGTATAATTATTATTAATTTTGATTATAGTTTTCTACTTACAGGGCTATTTTAGACCTACATGGATCTTCTAGAATTCTCAAGATGAACAAATACTCATTCAACTTCTAGAGGTTTAAAAATACAGAACAGCTACTAAGATCAAATAGTTATGAATATACTAACAGAAAAAAAAAGA
This sequence comes from Tragopan temminckii, assembly GCA_028571105.1. Lineage (NCBI taxonomy): Eukaryota > Metazoa > Chordata > Aves > Galliformes > Phasianidae > Tragopan > Tragopan temminckii. Next base: position 135,861,739 of record JAOWBP010000001.1, on the reverse strand, counting down.
TAAAAAATCATTATATCTAATATATGAATTTTCTTAAACAAGTATTTTTAAAGATTAGCATGGTTTTCCAAGCTTAATCTTCTCTTATCTTATAATCCTCTTGATTGTATACTGATGTCCTGGTAGTTCCGGAATTAATCTAGCCTCAACTCCACCCCATTTTAAGCACTTAAGTGAGAGGTACTCATTCACAGCCTGCTTGCTCTCATTTTTCAAGGACAAAGACAGGCAATTCCAGAAGGTTTGCCAGCATAACAAGGAGGAGAAGTGGAATGGATCACCCATGACAGTGATTAAGTCTGAGATCTGGAAGCATTCCTTTCTAGTCATTGACCATTTGTGGAGCTTAGATGATCTACTTCAAATTTTCAAAGACGAAAACGTTTTTGTTTATTTTAATGTTAACCTAATGTTTGTTTTTGCTGAAAAAGAATCCTCATGCACTATTTGTTCATGCAGTCACAGCCAAAAATAAAAATGCCTAAATGCGAAATTAGTTAGCCTTGTAGTCCTGAGCGTGTTTTTCACACTTTTTGAGGCATGTATCTTCAATGAATGACACATTCTGTATGGTTACTCATCCTAGGAAACAGATCCTTACAAGTGTTTTGCAAGCTCATTTCCTGTTAACTGTGTTAGTAGCTCCCAGGGGAATAGCAAAGCCAAGCTACTAACAGGGGAAGCATTGTATTGCTCAGGTCATGGCTGGAAAACACTGTGCTCAATGACTGTGGGCTCGCTTACAGCGGACCTTTAATCCAGTAATCACTCTGGAGAGACTACAGCAAATTTAATGGTTCCTCTTTCAGAAATAAGAAGACTTTTTAAAAGAGGTTTTTGTTCAGACCCACAGATTTCAGTGGCATGAAGTTACAATAATCAGAAAGAAAGGCTAGGTGCTTTACTCCGTTTTCTTGGCAAAGGAGTGAAATCTTTGTCTTGCCTTCGTATTTATACAGTCAGGAGTGTATATCAACTACAGCAGAAAGCAGTAACAGGAAAACAAACATGCTTCTCATGTGTTAGAAATTCAACATTTACCTGAAACGTGTATAGAACAGATATCAAAACATACATCAGAACATAATGAATATATCAGAAATGTATATCATTGAACATATATCAGAAAATCAATGAAATAGAATGAAAATATTTGTTTCTAGGGAATTTTTTGTTCTTAAAATGATATCCTTACAAACTATTTTATAGAATCATGGTAGAAGAAGAGAGTGTATGCAAAGTGCTACAGTCAGTTTGGGTTGCCAGCATAAAATAATATGGAAGATAGGATAGTTAGGACAAACACAAAAGAAGAGACTCTTCTATGCCAGGATAGGCCTTAATAATAACGTGATTTTCTGTGATTAATATTTTCAGTGAGATATATATCTATATCTATATATGTATATATCTATATCTATATGTATAATGTATATAGATATAGATATACATATACATATATATAATATATAACATATAAATATACATTCTCAGGAGTAGATAAATAATTGGAAAAAAAACCAGGACTGGTCGCACTGATGTACTTAGATATTGGAATAGTCATTACAGATGAACACATGCTTCATCTTTTCTAGCGGTGTTAAAAATTTTCTTTCTAAAAGCTTTTCCCTCCTGGGTTTCCATGCACTGCACAAACAACGCTATGATGTTAACAGTACTCGTGCAGTCCAGACATGCTACACTAGAGGTGCAGGGCTGAGTTCAAAGGAATGAGACCTGCTTGTTGACAGACAATTAGCTTAGACCTAACAATAGACAAGCATGGCCACATTTGCTCTGTACTTGAGCTGGTTCAGCCCAGATTACACATATATCGCAACACAATGCTTACTTGCAATCCAGTTTCATGGTTAGCATTAAACGGTGGAGCTGGGGCTAGTCCATATTTAACACAGGTGTCTCCACCCTTCACAACGTGAATTAGATGAGCTGCACATAGATTAGTTAAGAGTTCCATAAGATTATAGAAGAAATTTAACAGAAGTGAATACCAGCCTTTGTAGCCTCTCTTACTCACATTAATGAGAGTAAAAGAAAAGCTTAGAAGGACTATTCTTTCTAAACAATGTATATTATTGTAGGTAGCACACTACAGCTATTCACACATACTTGAAGCTATCCAAACAACTGAGCATGCATATAACACAATGAAATTAATTTAGTCATTTATTTTGGTTGAATGGTGTAGAAGCAAGGGTAAAGATTACAGTCAAAGCTCAATTCTAGATCAGATACCTACTGCGCAAACGCCAAAAGCTTTTTATTTGATGTTGTCAGGACAGATTATTTTTCAAATTCATATGCTGCAATCCTAACAGCTTTCATCCTCCTAGCACTGTAGTCATAACTTTTGCAATCAAAAAGTAAATTCACCTCAGAATAAAAATTGCTGGTTGCAGTCAAATTGCCACAAACATCATCTCAAGCAAATAATGTCCAGATTTCCATTCGTCTCAACAGCTAATTACTGCCCAATACTTCATAAAGATTCTTTGAAGTAAGATGCAAACATTCTAATATCTAAAAGGCAAACTTTAATGAATGGTACCTTTACCAAATCCAGTTCTTTTTTCCAAGAAAACACACTAAATTTTTGAATCCACAAAAAACAATGTCATACATTGACATTTCATCCCCAGATTACTCTTGTTTTACGCAACTTTATCATTTATGCAACTTAATTTCAGCAAAGAATGAATCAAGATCAAGAACTGCTATGAACAACATTACATATGATTCACTTTTAATTAACTTATGGTGCATAGTACTTCATTGTGTACCTTTACATTTTAACTTGCCCTTTACATTCAGTTTCTCTATACACAGTACCATCACAGGACTGCCTGACTGCCTGCCCTAAAGCCTTAGAGGGCTTGGAATCCACATCTAACCACATTGCCACATGAATGATTTAATTAACATTAGGCGTGAACACAGAAACACAGTAGAGGAAGCAGTCCACAGCTTTAGCTGCAAGACTGAGGGCTGCAGCAAAGTGGTTGTAAAAATACCTGATCTACGGTTACCTACCCAGTTTTTACCTGGGAGTCCCATGTCTGCTGCAAGGACATCCAGCATACTTTGTAGCCTGAAGAACTGAGATGATTCGGATTTTTCTCAATGTCAGGTGCAATTCATAATGCTTTGGTAATAATTGATTTAGGTTACAAATTATGTCTGTATCAGGGTCAGTAAGGATATCTGAAAGCAGTAGGCTATACCACAGCTCAGCTTTTTCAAGAGTCCTAAGTAGTCTCTCAGCCATAAATGGCATCTCAAGATAAAGGCGAATGTCTGAGGTTGGCTATTTTAAGTGACCTTCTCTTGGAAGCAATTCATTTACCTTTGCTGCTTTGCTAAGAAACACTGTTACCTCTCCAAAATACCAAATTCGTCTATATGTGAAAATCTGTAATAGGAGAAGCAGTATTGTTATAATCATTGCACGCACTATCAGGATATCATCTACAAACACTGACATACTGATATCCAGAATGTGATGGTATTGACAGCAGCAACCATCTGGCTTTTACAAGGAGTTTTTCTACTGTCTAGACTTCTCACAGAGCATGAAAGCAATTCAGATTCTTCTACATATTCCATTTTTAAAATGAATCAGATTATTTTTTTTAAGAGGCATAGGAAATGATATTACTAACAAATTCTGAAGAAAATCTTGCAACAGAGACAGGCAGATAAATGGGGAGGCTTGGCAACAGTATTTAAGTATACCACACACAAAGTACCTCACAAGTTGGCCAAGCGTGAAGGAGCTCATGCTCTATGATTTGTACATGAGATATCAATTGAGAATTCCTACAATCAGAAATGGAAGGAGAAGCTGAGCAGCATCTTTGGACTTAAGTTACATTGAGCTATAATATGTGGCCATTTCTAAATATGCTTTTCTTATTTAAATTATTTAGTTCACTTTTGGATCTTGTAGAAAAAGCAATGTGTAGAAAGGGTTTGAGTTTAATAAGTACATTTGCAAAAACAGAAGTTTTATGATAAGAATATTTTGAATTTTGTTCTCTCAAAGCATGTTCACACACCTATGCTCGGATCAAGAAACCTAACCACAAAATTGCATTAACTTATTCTGTGAATACTTTATAATATTTTCTCATATAATCTGCCTAAATAATGTTATGATTTATCTTAGAAAGAAATACCATTATTCACATAAATTGTAATAATACATATTTAAGCTAATTGTTAAAGTGGCAAAGGCTTAAAAGTACACTGCTCCAACAGCTGAGTCCTCTGTCCTAAAGGACACATGAAATATATGCAACAAAGTACTGCCTGGAGATCCTATGGTATTATCCCTACCTATCAAAGGAGCCTAGATCCTGAAGTTAGACAATATACCAATTGTTAAGGTGCTAACTGAAGATTAAAGTAATTCAGTATCTGTAGTTCGTATATGTATAATAAATGCATGAATGCATACACGCACATATAATAAACTGCCAGCAAAAGATGATGCTTGTAAAATATCATAAATGTAGCTAGTTCTCTCTTTAAGATATCCTGCTGTGAAATATGAGATTTATTTATTTCTGTGATAGACAACAACAAAGACTTTCCAAAATTTTAAAGGCTGTCATTATAAACTGAACATTTTTTAGTCTGTTGAACTGATAATAAGAAACTGTACGTAAAGAAAACAGGGAGTATAACATGTCATAAATTGGCTGACTTCCACTGTTCCTCCTGGTTTGCTGCCAATTTGGCCATTTGCCACAGACTAAGGAAGGAGGAGGCTTCGCACAGATTTTACTTAATGAGAGGACAAAATAAATTAAAAGCTGCATAGAAGTGCCAGAAGCATCAAACCCATGGGTGCTGTAAAAATAGAAAAGAAAGTATAAAAAATAGCTGTACAGAGCAAAATAATAACTTATTTATAGTTCTAGCCATCTTCATAGGAAGGTAAAGGATACTTGCTCAAATCACGACTCTAGTCCATAAAACAACACTAAGCATGGTCTGCCAATTGTTTTTAGATTGTAATTAAAATTGGACAAATTGACAGGCAGATATTAACTATCAAGTTCTACCAAGAACTCCTGCAATTTAAGATTAGAATCATAGAATCATAGAATCACAAGGTTGGAAAGGACCTTCAAGATCATCTAGTCCAAGCGCCCTCCCATTACCATTGCTACCACAAGCACCAAACCACATCTTGTAGCTCCTCATCCAGATGCCTCTTGAACACAGCCAGAGATGGCGACTCCACCACCTCCCTGGGCAGGCCATTCCAGTGAGAGAAAAAGTTCTTCCTCATGTCTAACCTAAACCTCCTCTGGTACAACTTGCGGCCATTTCCTCAGGTCCTGTT
>JAOWBP010000001.1:135816235-135852486 GCA_028571105.1 Tragopan temminckii | reverse complement strand
CTTTTCAAATATGATGGAGAGCAGCTTGGCAACCACCTCAGCCAGCTCCTTCAGAACCCTGGGATGCACGCCATCTGGTCCCATAGGCTTGTACACATTCAGTCTCATGAGGCGGTCTTGGACTTGCTCTGCCCTTACACTAGGGGGGGGATTTACCGCCCCAGTCTCCATCTAGAGGTTTAGGGATGCAGGGCTCAGAGATGTGAGAAATACCGGAATCCTTGCCGCCAGTGAAGACTGAGGCAAATAACTCATTCAGTACCTCAGCCTTCTCTTTGTCTGTTGAAGCCAGTTCTCCTTTTACATTTACCAAAGGGGTACATTCTCTTTGGCCTGTCTCTTCTGGCCAATGTACCTGTAGAATGTTTTCCTTATTGCTCTTTTCTAATATCTGAAAGGTGCTTACAGCGAGAGCGGGGCTGGTCTCTTCTCACTGGTGACAGATGACAGGACGAGGGGAAATGGCCTCAAGTTGTGCCAGGGTAAATTTAGGTTGGATATCAGGAAAAACTTCTTGACAGAAAGGGTTGTTAAGCACTGGAATAGGCTCCCCAGGGAGGTGGTTGAGTCGCCATCCCTGGTTAGGTCATGGTTGGACTCGATGATCTTTAAGTCTTTTCCAACCTGAGCAATTCCATGATTCTATGATGATTCTATGATTTGGCATCATGCTTTCAGAAAGTACGAAATATACTTGGTAATCCCTCACATCAGACTTCAGGAAATATGACATCTTCACATTTGATGATACATGGCTAAAACAGCTCCTTGGTATTCCTTTCACAGAATTTACAGATGAGATTGCACTGTCCAACTGCATGCATAAATGAGGGCAATTGTTGCAGGGAACTTTTTTGCTACTCATAAAGAGCTGCCACACCAAAACCGGGAACATGCAAGGAGAGACTTAATGCTGTAACAATATTTATACAGGCTTTCCAAAGCAGTTGATGAATCAGTAGAGTGCTGTTTCTGTTCTTCCTCAGTCACAGACCTCTAATTCACAGGAAATGTCTCTTTCAAAGAAACACATTAAGACTATTGACCACTCAAACAACAAAGGACATTGTTCTGTTTGCACATCCTTTCCAAAGGGACTTCAAAAGCAACACAACTGTCTTTCGATTTACTTTTTTAGAAAGACATACAAAGCATACATGGACACTTCTAGGCAGAATATAAATTCAGGGACATAACAGAAAGAATACTGCAACTGGTATGTGGCTTCTAGTTCACTACTTATCTGGCCCTTTAATAATAATAATAATCATCATCAGTGAGCCTGATGGGTTTGTGGATGCAGCCTCAGAGTCACACGTATAAAAGGGCTCATGAAGTGTGATATTTTGTGTCACACCTGTTACTACAACAAAGAGAAAAGGACATCTTGTTCTCAGTTTGCACATGTGATTTTCTCAAACCAAAAAATACCAATACAAAATACTTAAAAAAAAGCCACCCTAAGTCTCTAACACTATTTTCAAATCTTTTGATTGAAGCATATTTTTAACTATGGAAAAAATGCAAAAATCCAACTTCTGCATGCTGATTTGACTGGGAAACTACTTGCAGTTTCTGTCCTGCACTGGGAATTCGACTTTATCACATTATGTCTTACCGTCATCCTTGTCAGGTACAATAGTAATTCGAGTGCTTGCAAATTCTGTACCAATTCTTCCACCCATTGGCATGCTCAGCAAAACATCAAAGGTCTCAGCCTCTTCATACAAGGAATCATCTATGATCACTACTCGACATGTTTTTTCTCGTTCATCTTTGTCAAAACGGAGAACGCTGTTGTGATCCTCAGGCCTGGATATGTAGTCAGAGTAAGAAAGCACAGAGGTTGGGGCAGTGCCGGTTGCTGTTCCTGTGGCAAAAAAAGGAAAAGAGTCAGTACACATACCCTGGCTATTATGATCCCCTCACAGTGGCTGAACTTTGTTTTCATTTTATTTTAATTTCCGTTTAATTTTAGATGATCAGATAGGCAGAAATCTCTAAGCAGGCTATATTTCTGAGGTCCCTGGACAAACTACTTCTATCATGTGATGCACTGAAGGCATATGAACCCTCACATTCATTTTCAGCTTTTCAGACAGAAGGAATACTATCACAAGACAGTCTTAAAAAAGAGAATGTGTAAGAGCTAGAAATTAACTCCTTTACTCCTTCAGTATATTCAGTGTACTGAGTATGTTATAAAGATGATACCAGTGTACCAGAAATTAATTATAACCAGTTCCTATTTGATGTAAACAAATGAAGTCCTATACTCTTTGTTGGTTTAATTAATAAGAGGTTGGTAGGCAGAGGAAAGAGAATGTCGTCAGCCGAGCAATATTATTTTATACTCTTTTTTCAGGATACAAACAAGTAAGGGCTATTATGGACCACTGCAGTGCTTTCAGTTCTCACTACTTTCAAATATTAGGGACCTCACTTAAAGATCTTGTGAAAAAGTAAAAAAAAATAGATCCTCTTACTCTCCTAACAAAAGGCAGAAGATTGGAACATAATTACTTTTCAGCTAAATTCATTAAGACTCTAAGACAAATTGTCAAGGTGAATAGAATACATTTCCAGTAGAATCTGAAGATGAAAAGCTCGCTGATTATTCAATAGATGTATCAATTTTTTTCAATTTCTGCCTCTTTTCCATTTTCAGGTTTTTGTTTGTTTGTTTGTTTGCTTTTGGTCTAGTATTAAGTGTAGAGGTTGGTGGCCCTGTCTGTGGCAGGGGGATTGGAGCTTGATGATCCTTGAGGTAGCTTCCAACCCAGGCCATTCTGTGATTCTGTGTGATTGTTTTATATTGTAGATTCTGTTACCTTGTTGTGTGTAACAGATGACCATCAGTTCCTGGCTCACATCTCCACTTCTTCTGACTGGAATAAACAACTCACCAACATCTTCTTCAATAGTATAGGTAGACTGAGGAATAAAGACAGTTGATTCTGCAAAGGATAGAAATATTTATTTATGTAGATTTATGGCCTCAGAAAGTAATCTATGAAATAGCTAGAAGCATTTTGGCATATTTGAAAGTCCACAAAATATCTTGAATTTATTAGTGGTGGACTTAGATCTGAAAAAAAACCCACAAAAACTCAAAACCATAGAGGGTAAAAGAATTAGTTAGCCTTTTTAAATATCAGAAATGGAAAATTAAATCACATCTAAAATCACAAGTTTTTACCAAGTAGTCTCTATTGGGATTGATTTACTTAGTTGAGTTTGAAAGTACAAAACTGAGTTTGGAGAATTTTGTCCACAAGGTCTATCTTTTTATTATTTCCATGATATTTCATTATTAATCATTAATCACAGTAGTAGCAATACTTGTAGCTCACACACTGGTAGTGATTCTGTAAGGCTATTCTTTAACTTAGTGCATCATCAAGAGAACTATGAAAATTATTTGGTGCTGAAGATGCTTATAAAGTAAAGTCAAGCTGTTGCTCTTTTACTCTGACTTGTACATCAGATATGACCTGGCCAAATGCCTGCACAAGTTGCTTAATGAAGCTCCTTTAGAAGGGTAATAAGAAGTCTGTTTTCTGAAACAAATCTTTATTTATCACTAAATTAACAATGTTAATAGTAAGATATTTTATTGTAAGAAAAAGAGAAGCAGCTAAAGATTTAAGAAAATCTTGAAAATGGGGTAGAAAATCTATTATACCTAAGAAGTAAACAAAATGAAACAAAAAGCTCAGTATTACAGGAACAGAGATAGCATATAATATATGCACAGGAACGGACATAGCAGGGGTTAAGAGACAGTTAAATCTTTGTAAAGAGCTAAAGATAAGGGTTTGGGGAAAGATGGGTCACAAGGGGACTTCAGGAATAACTGAAGCTGCTGATGACACTCCTTTGGTTACATCTTCATCATACACTTAAAGTGATACAGGACAAACCCCTACTGGATGCTGAAATTTGTCTCCACAAATATTATGAGGGAAGGTAAGCTTTGCAATCAAATGCTATTCATAGCCCTCCATTTTTCAAACTGGTAATATGAACATACTGTCAATACTGTTCTGAAACAGTTCTTACCATCTCCTGGATCAATAATTTCCACTGTGGATACAGAGGGAAATTCCAGAACTGCCATGACAGGCTCAGAAAGAACAATTTGAAAGGACTCCGACCGCTCATGTTCACCATCACTCAAAATCCGTACTCGCCATGTAGCTAAGGTTTGGCCAGGATTAAACTGCACCTGCTTCTGGGCTTTCCCTCTGAAGTCTTTATCTTTCTTGGCAGTACCATCTCTGGTGCTAATACCTGCCAAAAACAAAAATTCAAGTCATTAAAAACATCCCTTGTATTTTTCTCTCATGACATCATCTTTAAAAATAAGAAAAATTGACTTGTTTTCATAACTAGAGTAGCAGAGCTGCTCAAGACAATTCATGCTGTTGCTCGACAAATCTTATGTTGCACACAGAAGTGGAAGCACATCAGTTAATATTCTGAAGGGAAGTTTGTACAGAATTAGCCAAGCTAACACTAACTACTAGAAAACCTAAATTTTCTGAGCACACTATCAAGTCACCATTTCTCAGTAAAAAGACCAATACATTTTCCTTTCAGACTTTAACCTTCTGTGTTCTCTTCTATTACAGAATATCTAAATAACATGTTGCCTAACACCCATCCCCCCCTTGATAATTATTTCTCTAAGGAAAAAATAAAAACACACCTGGAAAGTCCAACCTTCATGTGGAATGCTAAAGAAAACAGACACAAAGAGGTAAAACAGGGGGACAGTGTTGGCAGAAGATGTAAAACATGAGCCACTGTGGTCATTTTCATACAGTAAGCACTTTTTAAAATAATTATCCTCTTGTTTCTGTGTTTATGTTACAACAGTCATTAAACTCAAACTTTTCAATTCAGGTCAAGTTGAAATAGTAAAGTCACAGGATAAAATTCAGGACAGCTATCCACACCAAGACAGTCTCAGGATCCACACCACTTAAAAATGGCTTTTTATTGATTTCCCTCCCAGTTTAAGGCTGTTTGCAGGCCCTCTTTAGAGAAGCCTTTAGAACTATCTCCAACTCTCAATTTGGCCACTGTTCCAACTCTACTTTCAAATCTTAAAGGTTTTCCTCAGGTTCTTAGAAAACATTTAAAACTTCTCCCTTCTCTGTCTGTTTCTTCAAACTGTATTATTTTATGTGTTCAAACATATCTCTTTTCCTTATAAAACTTCTCCACTTGTGCCAATATTTGATGTAACCTTTATATCCCTTAAGACCCTTTGGCCCACAGGCCAGCAAGGCCAGCAAAGGCTAGTAAGCATCTTTCCTGTCATCTTTTACATTCTTTAAGCTCTGTAATTCCATTCTGCAGGATGAAGGGAGCCAACTAGAGGCTTACTGTTCTTGTGCTTGTCAGATCTTTTGCTTGATTTTGAGTCATCTCAATTCAGAAACTGAACTTGAATCCACAGGTAGAAAACTTCATACAACTTCTTTATTTAAAAGGCCAGAAGTCAAACTGTTAGCCAGTAACAGTAGTTAATTTAAGCAACATATACTTAACTTCCCATTTCACTCATCTCTTATTCTTTTGCTTTCTCTAAAAGAAATGTGGAAATGTGATAATGCATTCCTTTCTTCCCCAACTTTTCACTCCCCTGACACTGCAAACAGCTTTTAACAACTCCTGTATCAGCCTCAGTTGTCTGCCAACATTGGCTGAAGATAATGCGCCTACTGCTTGGATCCCACAATGGCCTGGAAAATGATACATGTTTATTGTTGTCTTTCTTGTTGATACAACTGTATTTTTTCATTACAGGGAAAATGAAATCTGGACAAGAACATACATTGGTGCATGAAAGCTGGCACAAAAGGATGTTCAGTACTTTTAGAATACTTCTTGACAAGAAGCAGACCTCAACATCTCAACTTTTTTGTAAGTCTGTGGGAAAATACTGGCCTTGATATCTATTTGTGGGAGACTCTTCAGGCCATGAAACTACTGAGATTTCTGAAGAAACAAAAGTACTTTGGAAATTAGGATTACATATGTATCTGCACCTTTAGAAATAGACTTCTAACTGTTGCCTTTTATTGTTACAGTATTTTTAGTATTTTGCTTGGATAGTAAAAATGGCAATATTCTGTAGAGTCCAATATATTTCTTTAAAATGAGATCATTTCATTAACAATTTAAAAGGAAATCATTTCATTAACAATTTCTGAATTTTTCCGATACACACACACACGCACAAAGATTATTCACTGAAAAATCTGTTCAAGTTCTGAGATATTTCTTATGTTTTTCTTTTACAAACTATTTTTAATAGTAAGTATATATATACATAGGCATTTAAATTAAAATTCTCACCCTCTACATATTTGCCTGTTCTGGAGTCTGCCCAGGTGCTTTAATGTAATGTATCCAAGATATCTTTTTTTAAATTGGACATACACCATCTGTTCTTTCAGTAAAAATGTCTGGTAACAGAAGAGGTAAATACTCTTCTTTCCTCAATTTTTCTAAAATCTCGTGAGCTAAGAGCAGATGAGACTGCCTCTCAGAAAAACCTAGTCTGTATCACTAATTTCAACCCCAAAAGGAAGTGCTTGCCATCAGTGCCTGCTGTTTTCCAGTAGCTGGAGATAAGTCAGGAGAAACTCCCCTTTAGACTTCCATACAGGGCAATCACTTCTGTGTTCTGTGCAATGGTGCAGGCTGCCCAAAGAGGTTGTGGAGTTGCCCTCCGTGGAGATATTCAAAAGCCACCTGGATGCTTTTGTAGGTAATGTGCTCTAGGGGAAACTGCTGGAGCAGGGAGGTTGGACAGAATGTTGTTCAGAGGTCTTTTCCAACCTTGATAATTTTGCAAATCTGTGATATACAGCATAGCCAGAATTTCAAAATACTACAGAATTATAGCAAGACTGCATTTCACTCTTTTCTGTTTCAACGTCTTCCCAAGTAATAGAACTTCATATAACCTCCAAATTGGATTCAGAGACAAATATTCTGTTTCCTGAAGGCAAAAACCTGTTCTGTTAGTGACTAAATAATCTGTCACAAACACAAACTGAAGTATTTCCTATGACTGCATCATAAGAAAACATTTACATATCTAAACAGTTACAAATGCACATATTAATAAAAAAACAACTTGTTGTACTATTCTAACATTATACACTTTATGATTTTAATTTCAAAATTTTATATTTATATTCAATGAAATACTTATAATCTAAACTACTAAAATATTCTAAAAAATGCAACTCAAACTGCAAAGTTATTTCCGGAAAAGAAGTACTCCAGAGAACTACTCAGAATGACATGCTGTGATGAATTTCAGCTTCATGTTAATTAACCAGTTCTGCTTGTATGGTCCTCTTCTGATACTGAAGCCAACAAAAGTTTTAATGTTTCAAATCAAAAGAAGGATTGAGCCGTTCAATTGAAAATGAATTGCAGAAGGCTGCAAAAACAAGCCCCACCATGAAACCTAGCCAAAACAAACAACGATGTGAAAATGTCATCATATAACTAAAGAAATCAAATAACTAGCTTAACAAAAGACAGCTGTTTTGATAAATCAATATATTACTTCTATTATATTCTTATATTCTATTATGTTCTTCTATTATATTCTATATCAAACAATTCTAAAAGGACATAAAAGTATTGATAACTTTTTATGAATTATGTGGCCAGTGGTTTATAGAAGCAACTGTTCAGACTAAAATTGATCTTACTTATAAAAGAAGTTTCTCCAAGGTAACCTCTCCGTTTAAGGATGACATCAAGATATTTGGAATCTTCATTTACTAAATAATATTCCTGTTCTAAGGAAATCCATGCCCAGTTTAGACGAAAATGTTGATTCTTCAGCTTATTGCCTCCTGCAAAATAAAACACACACATATATATACTCATTTTCTTTGTTAAATAATACTTTTTAGGTTAATGAAACCTGTATTCTGAGTAAGAAACCATCTTAGCTGTATATTAAAATTCCAGCGTAGCAAAAGCTTAACACCAAAAAATAACAGGTAAATAATTGTGATAGATTTGATGCATGTACACTACAGCTGATTTTAGATGCATAGAAACTAGTCCCATTCATTCCAAGGTATGCTGATTTTCTTCTTTTTGAAGGGAAAAGAACAAGAATTCATCAAATTGTATTTGGGATCCCTTTTTCAGAAATTACAAAAATTGAGGATGATACAAGCATTTCCAAATGACTCACTACAAAGGATGTCATGTGGAACTTCCTTAATAAGAGTACCAGAAGTGCTGGAAGATCCTTATAATCTTGAGACTGGAGATGATACCTACTGCCTGATTGCCATTACTCATACAGCCTGATTCAAAATTTAATACTTAGTTCAATAAATCTAACAATTTTGGGATTTCCTGTATGATTTTAGGAAGAGCTTTCACATCTTGCTAGGAAATGGTTTCCGTAATATTAAGTATCCCTGATAAATGCCACAATTTATAGCTGTGCTGATGCCCTCCTAAGCTTACAAGCTTCTAATTATTGGGTTAACCACACAAACACAATTGCCTGTGTCACCTACGGAAATTTAAAGAGATCCAAATGTTTACTGGCATCCTCTTTAACTCTTTTGTAATGACTATCTCATGGTATTGTGAGCGCCCCAAACTCATTAAGCTGCTGAAATGTGTTTTGAGAATTAAGCTTTCAACAGACCAAAAGACATTCTCACAGTTTGTTACAGTTACGGTTACACAAGCACTGCTGTAGCACCACACACTACCAAAGAAAACTGATCCTAGAGAGCTCTTCCAAGGTCTGTACTGCTGTAGTTGTACAGCAGCTTCCCTGAGGTCTCAATACACATGGATGATTTCAGTGCAGTTGTGAAATGAAAGCTCAGTGCAGCAAAGCAGTGCAGGGGGATCTGAATCTCTAGTACATACCAAGTCAGTATCTCCAGGTGACACCTGCTAATGCAGATGTCACTGTCCTTAAGGTAAAGACAATATTTCTTCTTACAGTAACATAAAGAATATTCATAGCTCTAAAAAAATAAATTTCTCATATATTTATCAGCAAAGACAGGCTCTATTTTTGAAGCCAAATCAATGCAATAATACAAGAAACATCACTCATAGTTTTGCAGGGGTTGATATGGAAGCCATTTAACACCAGATGCAAAACGCTGAATACCAGCCTGCAAGATGAGCATGTCTCAGTCTAATTCCTTGCTTCCAGCAGAAATTAAGCTGATGTGCCTACAGTTAATAGGATTGGTACAACTGTGACACAGTAGGAGTGGTTATTAAAATGGCAAACTACAAGAAGTTCATTGTAGTGTAAAGAAGCAATCCAGAAGCAAATGTAAACAGATGGCACTTTAAGGCCCAGCTAAAAGTGCAACACTTCTTTTCAGTTGGAAACAGAAGTGCTACAAAGAACCAGGAATTATTTCACTGTCTATAAACCAAGTATTTGTACAACAGATGGAATATAGCAAATTACACATTTCTGATAAAATATAACATAGCTTTACTTGGTCATGTATGGTTTATCTCCACCTGTTCACTGATTTCCCACAGTAAAAAGGCATTTCTTGTCAGTGTAGGGATTCTGGGTGTCACAGATAAGAAGCAGAACAAATGAAGTTCCATATATCATTCTATTGGAGGTGTTTGTTACTACTCAGGGGAATCCTGTAATTTCCTCTGCAGGAATAAAACAGCCTGGTTTGCTCACTGAAAATAAATGCTCACTCAGCAACTGTCTTCTGGGAATGCTGGCTGGTGTGAGGCTGTAGTCTGATCACCTTCCCACAAGGTGCTGCTACAGAACAAGATTAGCTCAGGTAATGACAGTTAGAAACACGCCATGAAATCCCTTTAAACACTTCAGTGCAAAAGCTAAGGAATAAAATAACTTCCTCTGGATAGCAGAGAAATATATCTAAGTATTTCAGTTCACTCATAGTTTAACTACTGGAGGTAGTGCCAGAGACTGATTTTCCCCTTCTAGTTTCTTCCAATCTCTTCCCTTGAACAAGAAACCTTCCATTTTCTTCCAGTCTACTTCAGATAAGCCTCTGTATTTTGTTATCGACCTGCATACTAGGAAAATAACAAACACAAAACTCACAAAAAACCCACTACCAAACTCGTGTAATCTCTCTTACATAAAGGCAACAGTACTGTGTAAACGAACGTAGGCAAATGGTCACCAAAGTATCATGCTTCTCTCTGTTACTTTCATCTCAGCTGCTACAATGGGAAGGCTAAAAATACACATAACAAAAACTGTAATGAGCACCACTATAAATCCAGTAACTGTAGTGCCAGAAAGCATGTTCCCATCAGTTTCTTTGGATAAATGCAAGATACTATAGTTTGTGAGAAAAGCTGTGTGTGACACCTCTGAACACTGGCCAGTCTAAACGTGACTTGACAGAGGAATAAAATGTCTATCATAAAATAAATGAAACAGTACATATAGGTATCACTATGGAGAAAAAAAATGCTGCTATGTAAGTTCATTGCTTTCTAGCAATGCACGTCAGTCATCATAAACTCCCAGCTGAAGGAAAAGCTTCTTCCAGGGTTTGCAGCATCACAACGTAAAATCTGGCATCACTGTTCTGCTGCCCAGAGAATTAATAGTTCAAAAGTCTGTGGGCACAGGCACACAAACTACAGTGTACTTATGGGCAGGTCTCTTTGCTTCATCCTTAATGTCTTAAATAGGTCAAACAAATCTAATCTATATTTGCACATAATTACAGAACAAATAAAAAATACTATACAAGAGGCAAAGTCCCTGCTGTTAAGAAGGAACAGCCGTGTGGAGAAGTTCCAGTAGCCAACTACAAAACCAGTTTGCTGTCACTCATGCTATGGAAAATGAAGAAATATGCTGATTTAAAAACCTAATGAGAGTTTTAAACTTGGGAATCAGAAAACAAGAAAGGCAACAAGAAAGACTTAGTGTTGTATTAATTTCATCTTGCTTTCAGCATTTTTTTTTCTATTTTTCCTTAGAGTAAAAAACAAAAACAAACAAAGAAAAAAAGCAAAACCACATTATTTCTAGGGTTTCCACTTCGACTGGCCTACTTCTGCCCCAGAAATATCTATTTTTCACAGTTTAGAATGTACAGTACTGAGCTTCAGGTTTAGATATTTACTTCTATTTATATGTAGGTATTTTACATCTTGCCTTCTCCTCTTTGTACTTTTGTGTTTAAAAGAAATATTTTTAAAATTGTGCAACACATCCCAAGGTCCAATGTTATTCAAAGAATAAAAACTTTTTTTTTTTTTTTTTTAATATTTATTATTACTATCTCAGACTGGTGTTACAATAGAGTAGGAAGCAGAGGATTCATATTACCTAACTTCAGGTACCTACTTTTTGGCTAGTAATCCTAAACTTTCAAAACCAGAAAGAGGCATCTTTTAAGGCCTCTATTATTTCAGACATCTATTTTAGAATAACAGTGTCTCAAAATATGTAGAAATATCTATATTTTTTGTCAGCAGCTGTAAAAGATGCCTGTGGTGATCAGGTGGGTTGTAGACATCTTTATTACAGTCATCTAATGCTGGGTAAGAAGAATTGAATCATGTCTAAACTAGATGAAAATTCGGCTTTTTTTACAGTATGGTAGAGCCAAGCACCAGTCCAAAGAGATGATCTGTACAGATCATCTAAGACTATACAGCTTTCAGGAATTATAAGATGTACATGCTATCTTTATTTGGTTCTCTATTAAATTATCTGTCCTACTTATAACAATAATATTTCTATAGGCAAATGGATTTTGCATTCTTTTTTTTTTTTTTTTTTTTTTTTTTTTTCCACTTTTCTTGGGCTTAGTCAAACATTTAACTGCGAGGCACATAATTAAGGTACTATGCATCAGTGACAGTTTGGGTTTTATTCCTCTTCCAGACAAGTGCCAGTAATACAAACACACCAGAAACTTGGAGAGAGAAGCCATTAACAGAGCACTTTTAAAACTAAACAAAAGGAAGGAGTGCCAAATTACAATGAGGTACATCCAAAATAACTTTGCTTGATATCAATGAGATGCAGTTGTGGGATATTGCTAGAGAGATGCGTGAAAACCTGTTTCTCGAGTTTCGCCAGAGTGCACTGTGATAAATCAGGAAATAGTAATAGGCAGATGGATAGGACATGGTACAGGCAGACATGCACAGGAATGGAGATAGGAAGAGTTGAGACACAGTCAAAGCTTTGCAAAGAGTTAAAGCTAAATGTCTGGGGAATGGTGGGCCACGAGGTGACTTCAGGAATAACTGAAGGACATCTTCCTCTGGAAAGGTGTGCCTGAAAAGTGACGTGTCAAAAAAGGATGTAGCCTAGAATGTATCTTAATAGGAGTCCTGTTGGCAAATTGGTAAGTTGTCAGAAAGCAGCAATAAATTACTTTTGTAAGGGTCATCAAGATATATATTTCTAGAAAGATCAAGTCACCTTGAAACTTCTGTTTCAATTACACAACATGAATAAAAGAAAAGGGGGGGAGATAGGCTTGGTTAGCACAATAGTTTCAAGGGAAAATGATTAAAATGAATATTCACACTTAAGCATTTATCTTTCCACCTGTGCTGCTCAGATATCTTTATAAAGAAATAAAACCTCTATGAGAAATACAGATTCGATTGTCAGAACTTTCTATCATGATGCAAAGAGCTCAGAGAAGAAAAGGCTCAGCTCCAGCTCCCTCCACTGACCATTGGACTCTGTCAAAACAGTACAAGAAAACTCTCTGCCATTAAATCCCATCTCTTCAGCACTGGTGATCTAAAGGGGCATTACACGATGAACACCTGACTGTGGCTTTGCTCTCCCTAGGAGTTACCCCAAACAATAACTCATCAAAAAAAGCATACAGCTACACCACAGGTTTCATGTACTGACTTCAATAGAAATGGGGGGATTTTGATATAGATATTGGCTTCCCTGCATTATATCCACAGTGTAACCAGGCAGAGGTGAATCAGTTAAAGAGTGCCTGACCTGTGTAAGGGTAGCCACACAGACTCATTGTGCCCACAAGATATGAGTCTGAACAAACACAGCTGACTTGTACACGTAGATCTTTAGGGTACAACACAGCTACACTTTTTAGTCATTACCAGAGATCGTTTAATAGAAAAACAAAACAAAACCTTCTATAAATTCTTCCAAGACACAGAACACGCATCAATCACAAGAACAAAAGAGAACAGGAAAAAAAAATGAAGAAAATCAGTTAGAATACATAGAAATTAAATTAGAAAATAATAGTCATTATCTTAATCTGAATAGTAAAGAAAGCACTAAGAAAGGAGAGTACCTTTAAAAATGTTATATCCTGGTCTTTCCTCCTTTTTCTTCTTATCTATTTTCCTGTCCAGACTAGGTTAATAAAAGAGAACCAGGCCAGTAGTGAAATATTAACAGCCTTCCTATAGTTCAGGAATCATTACATGACATAACTAGAACAACAGCAAGACATTTTAAGAAACTGTTTCCTTCCTCTCCTTCCAGCTCCTTCCAAGTCCTGCTGTTTGTTGACTTGTTTGCAAGGTTTCTATACTATCCTTTTCCTTCCTATGGATTTCCTCATTGCAGCAGGTATATGAAACATCTGAAAAAGGAAACCCACTCCTGTATTTGAGTTCAACCTACAGGGAAAAAAATGACACACAGGCAGAGGAAAGAAAATGGAATATTTCACCTTTAGAAATTGATTTCTTTATGCTCTGATTAGCCACCTCTGTGCCAAGCCAACTTATTTAATATATAGCAAGATAAAGTTACTTCAGATTACTTTAGTTACTATAACAATTTTATTATAAGTAAGACTGGACATGAAATCTTTGTCCTCAGCATCACGACTCCCCATTTGTCCCTGAAGCTGTCTCCAACATTAGCAAGTCCCAAGTTTTTTTCATCCTCACACTATTTGCTATACATGATTCATGACTCTGCACCCTTCTGCACTCCTGCCACAGTAACTGAATATATTTGCAGAACAACCAAAGCCAACCCCTCAAACTAGCCCTGAGTGATTAGGGACTAAAACAATGCTTTCTCTGACTTCTCATGAGAAAACACACTTCTCAGCCTTACAGACTTGGCCTGCCTGCAGTGTAATTGCTGGTATCCAATGAACTGCAGACAGTTTCCATCTTTCAATAGCCTCTGTAACTTTTTTTTTCCTTCTGTTTTATCTCTGCCCCCAAGAAACAAATTGAAATGGTTGTGTTTGCCATGGCCTAGACTAAGCAAATGCTTGAACTCAAGTAGCAGAAAAAATACTTGAAGAATACTATACAACACCTTTGTTAGAAAAAGGGGAAGTGCGAGAAAAGACTGAAATCTGTAGACTAGCTACTGCACATTAAATTTTGTACCCAGCGAAATCCAACTAAACATAACTAAGAACAACTCCAAGCATGGAGATTCATGATGGGTTAATTTGAGGCTATCCTAGTTCTTCTACAGGAGATTAATGAGATTTTCATTTAGGAAATCTATGGGGAAAAAAAAAGAAGAAAAAAAAAGGTATCATGTTTTCAGCCACTGCATTTCATTGCTTTAAATTAATTTCAGTTTAAATCAGCTCTATATACATTAGTTCACCAAGAGCCAGGATACCTTCACTCTGCTGGCTGTACGTTGACCTTTTGAGGCTCTGAGCTTTTGAAGATGGAAAAAACAAAACAGATAAAGAGAAGCCTAGTCTGAATTACCAAGGAGAGATGCTGGAACACCATCAATGGTTAAAAACCTTCAGAGATGTTAAGTGGTTAGCTTTGTAACTGACTTCAAAGGAATCCAAAGGGTCTCCCTGCTGGTTTGGGATTCTGTGCCCTAAACATCTCTGCAAGATGCTGATTGCTTCCCATTTATACAGTTATATTTGTGAATATGTAAATTTATGAACTCAGGGTACAAATGAAATGTTACTATTTGAAATGTTTAAGCACTATATGCACTATATGCACTGCAGAATCATTGTCCTTAATGGAAGTGGAAGACCCTAAAAAGTTCAAAGCCACCATAAAAGATCTTTACAAGACTGAACAAAGCACATATCCACAGTTCCAGTGAAGAACTGCTACTGACAAAATACAGAATGTTTTGCTCAGGTGTCAACACAGAAACATAACTGGCTTCTACTTTAGAAAAGGTGAAGACAAGAGACATGCCACTTATGGGTTGGATTCATACTTTTATAATTTAAAAGGCATGTTTAATTAAGCTAGCTATGTAGGCAGAAGGAATGGAAAGAACTGCACTGTAAGGAACTGCAGGTACATCTTACGCAATCACCTGGATCGTGCTTTGGAAAGATATGGACTGCTCCATTGAAAGTAAAGAGAGAGTATTCAAACCAGTATAGATGGGTAACTTTAGGATACCTAAACCTGTTGATATGCTTTTCTTGAGTGCACAAACAAGAGTTCTGAGAAAGCTCAAACATACGATTCCTAAACTGTGATGTGGTAAACCTGCAAACTCAAAAACTTTGTAAGTCACCTATGTAATATTTAAAAATAACCCAACAAAATCAATTTCATTGAGAAGAATTATTCTCTTATTAAACAATTACTCCTGTGTCACCATAAAGCTAGTAAGCATTCTGTATAGTCAGAAACAAGCTTCACAAATAAACCACCTTGTGAGTAGAAACAGAGAAAACCCAAACAAACCACTCAAGCTGTCATGCCTCTCATTAAACAATGCCTGCATTACCTAAAGCAGAATACCTTTTTTTCCTCAGGATCCCCACCCTGCACCTCCCTCTGAAGGGAAAAAAAAAACAACCACACCACCTGGATTAATAAGATTTCATGCGTGCATGGCCCGCAGCAATAAGTAAATTTAATAGATCTCTGGCAATGCATTCTTAAAATAAACTTAATAGTCTTCACATCTCTGCTCACTAATTCTTTTTGTGGCGCCAGACAACTTCTCCCAAAAAGCAAGCTCCAGATGAACTAAAGCAAGGCTTATTTCATTGTGTCACAGAATAACAGCCTGAGCTTGCTTACATAATGTCCAGTATAGGACTTCTGGTTTGTACCTTTAAAGCAGTATCACACACATATTGGTTCACAGGAAAACCACTGCCACTAAAGATCAAGTGTTAAATTTGAGTCATGGGGTAACTTCAGCCTCAGACTTAAAACTTATCAGTAGTACCAATGATACTATACAGCAAGGAGCGCTGCAACCTCACAAATGAAAGACATTTCTTAGAAGAGAAGCCACGAAAAATATACCTAAAATCAAAATGTAATATAGTAACGTATTATTTTAAGAAATTTCCATATCTAAGGGAAAAGATTCAATTTCCCTTCTTTTAAATCACATTTTTATTTAGACTCCACTGTCGCAAACTACTTGAAATGTGTTTAATACTTCAGTGCTTGCACTGTCATTACTCTGCTGAAAATAGGGTAGGTGTTGGGGTGCTATCTGAAACTGAGGCCCTTTATTTGTCATGATGAATTTGAAACTGGCATTTGTGTCAAACTAATTAGCAAATTTCTCTTGGAGAAGTTGAGATTGAATGCTGCCTCTGCAGAGAATTCCTCTTCATTTCAGGTGACATTCTAGTCTCATAAATCTCAAATCTTACAGCCTTAAGAAAAAAATGTATGTGAGAGGGATTAAAGTGGTAGTTGTCATTTGCAAAAAAAAAATAAAATGGAACAGTTTTCCCATTTCTTCAGTTGACTTTTCTTCTGTAACTGACCTAGCACCTATAGAAAAAGTATTCCTTTAATTCCATGTCAAGGTGATTGAACAGACTTGAATTTTGGTTCCTTTTCTGTTCTGGCAGGGCAACAAATAAAATGCCCGACTGACTGTAGGAGAACAAATGTCAGGTGGGTTCATTTAACATTTACTTTTAATTCATTTCGGAGTCATTGCACCTGGTAATCTTGAATACTTAACTTTTAATATTATTTGACCAGAGAAACTCCTCTGTGGTATGTTTGATCCTTTTAAAGCTGTGCCAACCCTATAACTTTTGGCAGGTGATTCAGTCCTCCTCGGAAGGACAGAGTGAAAAACTGAAAACATGCAAAATAAAAACCAGCCACTGACAAATACAGAAAAAGCACTGTAACTCTGCCTTAAGACATGTCTTGTAAAGAAATGTTCTAAGATATTAGTTCCGCTGTGGAAGGAAATATGTTTGCATTAGTAATTTTTGTTTGTATGAGTTTTTCAGTATTACCTAAGGAGTATCATACGAAACAGACTGCAAATTCTGATGGCAACAATTAGATTATATTTCAATATTATGAGGTCTGCTCCAACAGTAACGTCTCTTATTTTGTTGTGTTGGCCCACAACGTCAGAGGTAGATATTGATGGTATGGCAGTAGAGGTTGAACCTTCCCACCAATATTCCATTACATTTTGTTGTCATGTGACAAATGACAGCAGAGGGGTGGTCTGACAAAATGGTGTCTGACATGGACATGTGTATGAAGCAAAGGTATGCAGTTGAATTCCTCTATGCAGAAAAAATGGCACCCACTGACATTCATCAACATTTGCTGAAGATTATGGAGTCCAAACAGTGGATGTGAGCACAGTGAGGCAGTGGGTGATGTGTTTCAGCAGTGGTGACAGTGGATCACCTCCACTGGTGCAGCTTTTTACAAGCACTGCATGAAGGCCCTTTTTCATCACTGGTGAAAATGTATAGCTAATTGTGGTCACTATGTTGAAAAACACTGTTTTGTAGCTGGTAATTTTCTCTATCAAATAGTGTTATTGTGTTCACTGTATGTGTTGTAATTTCCATGGAAATAAATAGGAGGCATTACTTTCAGGGCGACGTACGTATTTTAGATGAAATGTCTATGGTCCTAATGCAGCAATCAGTGTGTACCATAAGGTGGAAAGAGAAAAAATATATGAGGAGAAAAAAATTCTTTAGAAGATTCAAGTCAAGATGTAAGAAATATGTTTAAACATCAACTACAGAAAAGGAAGTACTTCAGAACTGAAGGACAGAATCGAAACTCCAGAACAGTATGACCACTGTGGGTCCTGCAAAGGAGCAAGCAGGGCTCAACTGAAATACAGCAGAGGGACTGGGACAGAAGTGACTGTCAAAATATAAGAAGTCAATCTCGATAGTATATTCATTCCAATACATTCTTCCTCTCTCTCTCTTTCTCCTTCTCTCTGCAAATGCATGCAATCTTTAGTCATGCTGTAAGATAGTTAAATTAAATGAAAATGATCAGTAGAGAAGTACAGCCTTAGCATTTCATTTATGCTGGTACTAAAATAATTTTATGGTTTTAGTGGACAAATTTTAACAAACAACTTAAACACTTTATTCAACTTGAAAGGAGATGACAGATTTAGATGTTATACCCTTTCTTAATATAGTAATAGAATACATCAAAATCTTGATAAGTGAAAAGGCATATTTACTTAAAAATTTCTTTTAAAAGCTTATTTAAGAAAATTATGTATTGACCTTCAAATACCAAGGTATGTTTTTTGATGTGCCAAGCTGAAGTTTATTTGGCATTACTCAGCCTTTTGGAAATCCTTGATCAAGACTTCCATGACCATTCTCCCATGTGTATTCAGAAATTAAAATCCTTGAGCTTTTTCCCAATGGCAAGGGAGGAGATGTTTTAGTCAATTCCAACTCCACCACCCACTGAGACTGCTGGCTATTGCACACAGGCAGCAAAAGTTATAGGTATCTGTGGGCTCAAGTTTACATTTTTTGACTTAGATTTTGTACAGAAGTGAGGGGAGGTGTGACCACAATGGTTTTAATGTGCCAAATATCACAGATATTTCTTAGATTTAAAGACGATGTTTTCCACCCACCCTTGAAGGGGAGCTGCACCGTGCTTTCCTGTCAGCGCATGACCTCAGCCTCCCATATGTCACTGCTGTGGTGATGATATAGCTGACACACAAAAAAAAAAACAGTTCCCTTGGTTCAGTGCTGCTGGGCACTCTTGCCATGTCACTGGAAACTCTTCATGCCTCGGCCACCAAAACTGAGGAAGCAGCACTTAATAATATGCTGATAGATCAGAGCTGAGCTGTCAATACCTAACTCCTCCTTTTGGCTGGGGGTATTAAACTTGTTATTGCTAAATGATCCCATGGAAGTTCAGAAAATTAATCTTCTTTCCCCCAAGAAATATGACAGTGACCTTGTGACCTAGTAGGACCTCTACCACATGTAAAACACAGCAGCTTGGAGAGGACTAAGACCCACATGTGTGTGGAGGCCCACTGTGCCAAGGAAGGCCCAGTAACAGTAGGGCTGTGAAGAAACGTGGATGAAGCGGAGAGCAGGCAGAGGTGACAAGATGACAAAGATTATGGGACATGCTAAATTGATTCATTCTGGGCAACCCTCCTGACAGACGATTACAGAGGACTACTGAAATCCTTCTAATTGTAATTGCTCTGGAGCTACCTGTGAAAGCCTCATCATTGAGGCAAATGGACCCTTCCTTGGACAGCCTGCAAGGATACTTCTCTCCCTTCTTTCCTTGACTATAGAAGAAAATAAAAGACTTAGGAAGATCGATTCATGAGAGTGTGTAATAAATTACACTGAGTGAATTTCTTGTTCTGTGCTATAGGACTGAGCAGGCATGGTTGTCAATTGATTTAATATGTGAAGATGGCAGAAGCATTCATTTTTACATAGATAATTATACACTGTATAAAATGGCACTGATTGTTGGCCCTCTCTTTGACACTTCCAAAAACACATACGTCTGAGCTTGTTTATGAAAGCTGACTGACCTGCTGGTCAGGCTGAAAGAAAATCACCATTGATCCCATGTGCAAAACAACCTAATTCACATCGATGGAAAGCACGGTACTGTTTAGAGATAAATCTGAAAAGTTATGTGATAAGTAATAATGTTTCAATCATTATAATATTTGCACACATAACTTGGGTCATACAAATGCCTACACACTTTCTAAATCAGATCCTCAACTTGCTACCTGCTAGGAAAATTACATTAACCTTTTCAAAGAAGGAAAATGGCCTACCAGTCAGCCTCATCCTGCTGCACAGAAGATTAGATGTTTTCTCTAATCTTTCCAAAGAAGTACCTACCAGGTTATCACTTGTTGGCCTCAGCCTCCTGCACTTTCAAATACAGAAA
Organism: Tragopan temminckii; assembly: GCA_028571105.1. Lineage (NCBI taxonomy): Eukaryota > Metazoa > Chordata > Aves > Galliformes > Phasianidae > Tragopan > Tragopan temminckii. Next base: position 135,832,293 of record JAOWBP010000001.1, on the reverse strand, counting down.
AGTAATATTAACTTTGTTTGTGAAGTCCAGCTAATTAACCATACAAAATCTCATTGCATAAAACCTGGCCATTATTTTTAAACTACTATTTCATCCTTCTCCCTGCTCTGAGCTAGTAAGGGAAGTTTAATCAGTAAATTATTACTTTAAGTTACTGACAGGAGTATTTGCACCTATTCTTGTTAAACCATTTAACCTTTAATAATTACAGTTATTTTTTAGGTCTCTTACATACCTGAAGAGAAAGGGATACAGTAGTAACGTAACCTCACTACATCTCACTTTGTTTTTAAGGTTCTCTAGCCCAGACTCACCCTGCATTCTCTAATAAGTTTCACCCCAGCAATGAACTGGGATCTTTATTGCACTGTTCATGTCTGTGGGAAATATAACTGAAAAGGATCTCCAAGATCCCTACCTCCTGTTCCATATTGTGACAGACAGTCTCGTTGCTGTTCTTGGTCACAAACTCATTAATTTCCACTAAAAAGCAGAGACTTCTTGCTCGCTTCATATGGTAGAGGCCTTCAAACACCCTTCGAAAAGCAGTGACTAAAAGTAGCCACTGAAGTCCAGTGTCACAATAACTCTCTTTTAATTACCTTGACTGAAAAATTGCCAGAGAACACATTCTGACCTTGAAAACTCTTTGATCAACCATATTTCTAATCCTTTGGACATAAATCTGGTCTTCTGCTATTAAATTCACATATGTTACAGATTCCTTTGCTGTAGTGTTCTTGCTCTCTTCACTTACTGAGCAGCTTCTTGGAAGCAAAGTGATCACAGTCTAGCAAATCTAAAATAACAAAGTGATCACAGTCTAACATGAGCATGCAAAAGCACTTTCTTTTTACTTGCTAGTTAATGAGCAACTTTCAGAGTAAGTTTGATAAAAGTCCTTATATTAAAGAACACAGAAGGTAAAGGTGAAGTACTGTCTCAAAAGCTACTTGTTCTATGCAGACACGTTTTCTATATTCTAAATTTCACTGTATGCTTACATTAAAGAGTCCTTTATTTGTAGTCTCCTTGTTCTTTTACTGGCTGATATTTCAAGCTACAACAAGCAAGATATCTTAAAGATTCCCAGACACATGAATACGGGGGCACAGCATGGTACGTGGACAGACTGGAGAGCTGGGAGGAGAAAAACCTTATGAGGTTCAACAAGGGCAAGTGTAGAGTCCTACACACAAGGAGGAATAACTGCATGCACCAGTACAGGTTGGGGGTGGATCTGCTGGAAAGGAGCTCTTCAGAGAAAGGCCTAGGGTGCTAGTGGACAGCAGGTTGTCCGTGAACCAGCAGCGTGCCCTTGTGGCTCACAAGGCCAGTGGTACCCTGGGGTGCATTAAAAAGAATGTGGCAAGCTAGAGAGAGTTCAGAGAAGAGCCATAGAGATCCTTTCCAATCTCTACTATTCTGTGATATGTGCATCCTGTTAGAGCCACATAAATTAAATCCAACTGTGCTCCTACATCTATATCGCACAAACTGCAATTCCAAAGAGCTCAGCCCCCTAAAAATCATGGCTTTATCAGTTTGATGCTCTGCTTGGCCTAGGCAGTCCTGCAGATTGCTGTTTTTTTAATCAGTCCATTAAGCTCTATCATGGGTATCTCAGCAAAGTACTGTGTTGCTCTTTACACAGAAAAGCTTTATTTTTGTCGAGGAGTAATAAATGAGGAGAACAGATTTTATCTCAGTTCTCTCAGTGTTTTTCCACAGTTCAGTGCGCGAGTCTTCCCTTCCCATTTGTGGGAAATTGGAAAATAGCTATAGAAACCATTTTCTCACTGGTCTGTCATCACATACCCTCACTTCCTATGGTAAATACTGCAACAGCTTATATGGAGATGCAGTACAGGGAAATTCTTCTGTTTATTTTGATGGTTTCTATTCAAAACCTACAGACAAGAATGAAGAATGGGTGCCAGGAATTAGTGTGAGACAAATTCTACCAACAGTTTTCACACTGAGAGTGTCCTTACAGAATCAGATTGTCTGGAACACTTATTGATAAGTAAAGGAACAGCAACTATTTAAAATCATTGGAGAGCAGGGCAGAAAACCTCCCTGCAGGAATGTAGAATGGGAGCTTCATTTGGATTGTGGTTGACCTTTTTCTTAAGTAAATTCAGAACACAGCCACTCAAGAATTGCAGGACAATGAGATTCATACAGCATACTGCATAAAAAAGAATCAAAGGATAAAATGATTAAGAAATTTCATTAATTACACTGATTTGGCATATCAACAATTTTTCAGGAGTTCTGAATTATTTTCCAACTAGGCAGCTATTTAATATTCAGAATCTCAAAAACAGGAAGGTCTATTTCATTTCATCAAGGAAAAATCATTATACGTTTAACAGCTAACCAAATCCTTAAATCTGTTTTCTCTACATTTCCCAAGATGACACAATTTGAAGTCACACTGAAGATAATTTCATTTCACTGATGGTTCTACTTGTCAAGTTTCAAAATAAAACCACAACTCTACCAAGCTGTATTTAGTGGAATGGAACTGTTTGGGTCATTCACCTATTTTGTGCATTTCTTGTATCACACTTCCAACTTTAATATTTGCTATCTGTAGAAGTGTTTTATTCTACACATATTTCATTGGTCTTCAAACTGAATCTAAATTTTACTTTGCTCCATAATGAATGTCTTAGTGTCAATCTGGCTGAGATGATTTAGACTTGATATAAAACACAGCCTCCTTAGTGGCTTTCAACATGCCAGAAGACTATTTCTTTAGAGAAATAAACCATGATAGAATGTAAGACAAGAAAGATGTGCTATGGGGGAAAAGAAAATCATTAATTTATAAAAAAAGAAAAGAAAAACGTTAAGCAGAATAAGTTTGAATGGAAATTAACCTAGAGATTTCCACTATCATGTTTGAATCAAAAGAAATTAAGTACCTAATATACCATATTTGTTTATACCAGATCAAGTTTGATGCTAGAATGTGCCTCATCACTTAGCGTGCTAGCAAACTCACAGCTTACAAAACAAATAAGAACTGATATTATAAAAATACTGAAGAACTTATTGTGATCTTCTATTCCAGTCAAGTCTGCCATGTTCTCTGCCATTTAATACTGAATATACTGAGCAAGATTTTTCTGCCTGTGGTGGGAATACAAGTAAATTGTTATAACCAATTATTAAGTGATCAGTTATCAAATATCCTGTGGAAATGTTATAAAGAAAAGAGAAAGAATCATAATGTACTATGATAGAGAACTAAGTCTGATATGCTGAGTAGGTAAGAGGAAATAAAATTTAATAATGTTTTGAAGACTGCATCATTAATATAATCTAATGATATTTTATAAGATGTGTACATAGACCTAAAGTATTTCTTAAATCAAAATGAATAGAAAAATTACAAATATTTTATAATCAGCTTTCCCCAAGAAGTACAAGATCACCTAAACAAAAATTAAATAAACGTGGATATTTAAGTAAGCAGTGAAAATATAACGTGAGCATAATATTTAAAAGATAATATAACTCAGTTTTATAGCATCAAGTACCCAAAACATTTTTCAGTGAAACACTATGTATGAAATTTAAAGTCTAGGTAGAAGATATTAAAATGTTAATTCTCAGAATGGGAAAAATATTGCGCATCCTATTACATCTCTTAAGAGCTGAACCCAGATATTCAAATTCTCTCTTCATTTAACACAATAAGAACACAACAGCAGTGAGAGGCAGCAGGAGACATACCATCAGGGAATTATTTTGACTGTTCTTCCCCTTGCTACAATTTTTGATCTCAGAAATGCTTAGGGAAATTTTATGGAATTCAATACAAACCATTTTGATCCTTTAGACTCAGAGTACTGAGGTCGAGAACAGTATGTGAAAACATTATATCCCTAAGAAATCTAAATGATCTGCAAGCAAACAGCTTACAGCACTTAGAAGACTTCCAAAGATATTTCCAACAAGTTATAAATATTCTTACCATAGTAAGCATAATATTTATACTCTTTAACTTTTGCCAGAATACTATTATTAATAGGAGATGAAAAATCACAGAATTGCAGGGATTGGAAGGGACCTCTGGAGATCATTGAGTCTAATACCCTGCCAAAGCAGCCTCTCTACAGCAGGTCATGTAAGTAGGTGTCCAGACAGCTTTTGAGTATCTCCAGAGAAGGAGACTCCACAACTGTTCTCTCTGTGCTCTCCAGACCCTGTTCCAGTGCCTGTTTCAGTCATCTGCCAAACAAAGAAGTTCTTCCTCATGTTTGTACGGAACTTCCTGTGTTCTAGTTTGTGCCTGGGCATCACCAAAAAAACCTGGCCTCAACCACTTGACTTCCACCAATTGGATTATTATGAGCACTGATAAGATCCCCTTCTCCAGGCTAAGCAGTCTCAGGTCTCACAGCCTTTCCTCATAACAGAAATGCTCCAGACCCTGAATAATCTTTGTGACTCTCCTCTGCACTTCCTGTCAAATTCCTTGTCTTTCTTGAGCTGGGGAGCCCAGCACTGTATCCATTGCTGGGCTCCAGATGTGTCCTCACCAGGGCAGAGCAGGGAGGAGGATCAACTCCCTTGATCTGCAGACCACACTCTTTTCAATGCACTCCAGGATCCCGTTGGCCTTCTGAGCCACAAGGGCACACTGCTGGCTCATAGCCAATCTGTTGTCCACCAGGACACCCAGGTCCTTGCCTGCAGAGTTACTTTCCAAGTGTATGATTTTACTGAACAGAATTTCTACAATTCCTTCTCTGCATAGGGTTTCAGCATAATATTTCAAACAGCAGTCATAAACTCAAGCTCAGCTTTCATTTCTATGCTTTGAATCTGCCCAATAAGCAGTGTAAAGTGCAATTATCAGTAAACGATGCAGTGTAACTCCTGAAGTCAACACTGGATCTTTAAGGACAATCTATGTGGAACACAAAGAATAATATTCATCCTAAAGAACATCCTAATTACACCTGATAGATACAAATGATTTATGTGCCATTTTTTGAGCATCCACATCAGTCTGGGGAAAAATCTCCTAGATTTCTTCCCAACAGCAATATATCCTATATTTTTAACACACCAGATGCATTTCACCTGATGAACATAGGCCAGCTTTCTTTGTATATTGTCAGATTTATAAAGAAAATTGAAATGCTTTACATATCAAATTGTAGAATGATTATCTATATATAGATATATGTAATATGTTTGTTACATATGCATATGTATATATCTTCAAAAAGATAATTATATATGCATATGTAAGTCCTTACAAACTTGGGTAGGAGAGCATATGTCTGAATGCTTAGTTAAACAGTTCACTGAGTTCACTGCATTTGCAGTTATTTAAAATCAATCCAAATCTGTGTAAATCATAACAGCACAGCTGAAGCAAATGGAACAGTGACTGTTCATAAAGATGAAGACCGAGCCAATATTTCTGTGCTGTTCTGCCACCGAAGAACAGCATAGATATCTATACCATATGCTCACCAATAAGATGCCCTTCACATCTGCAACACAAATGTGAATAAATTTGAGCACAGTACCACACCCACAGAAACATCATTATTTTTGTTTTCACATTATGCATCAGTTTTCATCTTAATACAAATTCAGGTCTTTAATTTAGAGCTAATGGAATTTATATAACAGGTTGAGGATTAAATCTCTTTGGCTGTTTGAAATAAACCAATAATATGTCTGTTAATAATAATGCTATGGATAACAATGTGGATAATAATAACATTTCACTTTGTGAAAGATAGTAAAATTCATTGCAGATCTCTGGAATCACAATTTCTGTACTAATAGGTTCCACTCTATCTGCCTCCTCTACGGGGAGTGATTCCATGATCCCTCTGGACTTTGCCTTGGACTGCAACAGACTCCCACAACCCACACAGGAGAAATCAGTTCATGCATCTTCCCAAAAAAAACACAAATAAAAGTTTCCATTCTAACAGTAAATCAAGACTGAACCCCCTGTGCTTGTGTCACAAACATCACTACTGGTCCCTTCCCGACACAGAAATGTCAGAAAACCTCTTCTACCTTCAGTAGAGCACTTTAGACTGATACAACACATGTAGCTGTTATCAGAATAGTGACATCTGCCATTACTCATATTTTCACCCTGAGAATGTTAAGCCTAGGGGCTGGGCAGTATTAAGCTCTTGCTGGTTTCATACACTTGCTAGAAATGGTAAGGAGATTGTGGAGAACAATGTTCTGGTAAAAATGTAATAGTATTTATTTACCACAAGAAGAAAACTCCTTTGACTACCTCTGGAATTGATTTATTTATCCTTTCTCTCCTCTGACTTTATACTCATGCAACTCTACTGGGATGACAAGACTCACTGCAGAGGGCTTTGCTGGATGATTATGTGTAGCTTATAGCTGTAGCAAATTGTTGCCCTGTTACGAATGATCCAGGCTGTAGGACTGCTGGTTCCAGTAACTGCCAATTCTTTTCTGTTCTTGCCAGTGGCAGCTGGAAACTTTCTTCCACTGTCTCTGCAGGACTCTTTATGTTGGGAGACATTACTGCATTGAATTACAGTCATGGTTTTGAAAAGCATTTGCCAGGATTCATTTCACCTAACTTTGGACATTGTGGACATCTGTATTCTAAGATAGCTATTCTAAGCATCCATTGCAGTCAGCGATGGTCTAGTCACTAGATTAGGATTCTGTTGCCTAAAGATAAGTATTCAGGGCCATTTGAGATCCGGGACATCTGCACAGGGCTGGAAATATAACAGCATTACTTGGAGATCCGTTTCTTCTGCAGGGTTGGACAGAGGTCAGGTTGCCTGGAGCACCCCAGATTGCGCTCAGTGCTTATGCATAGACACATTCATAAACCTGCATTTAGACATCTATATTTGGTTGTCCTCATTTTAGCACAAAATCCCATGCACTACATTTAAACCTTCTCTTTTCTTCTTTTTTTTTCTAGGAAGAGGGTAGTGCAGATTGAGACACAAATCTCGTTTTACATGGCAGATGACTTCAGCTCTACAGATATTCGCAGGCCCTGCCTCTTGGTGCTCTACCTTTGAGATGACTGTGTAGATGTTTGCCTTCATCAAACAGGCAGCCTGAGAGCAGGGAAGTGAAGGAGGCAGCATACATTTTGGTGCTATAATGAGATTGGCTTAAGCTGACTGACGCTACATCCATTATCAAAAGGTTCACATACACATTCAGCAAGCATAGACAAAGCACTGCCAAAGGAATTAGGAACTCCATGTTCCTCCGTGGGTTCTCAGTCCCAGCCTTTGGTGTTCCCTCCCTACAGCTGAAACAAGCACTTGTGTGGCCATATAAGGAACTGCTGTAAGGAACCTGCAGTAGAACTAAATGTAGGAATAAAGAGTTCTGATTTAATTTCAGTGATTTCTCTGACCCAGAGTTCACAGCACAGGGGTAACCATGCTTGTGCCAGCACTAGGGAGGCAGCAGCACAGTGGCAAGTAGCAGGGGTGGAGAGAGAGCAGAACTGATGTGTTTGGCAGCAAAGATGGCTTTAGATGCTGAAAGTAATTCCCTAGCACTCCTCTCTTGCTGGTCAGTGTTAGAGTGGAAATCTACACCAAAGAGTGTTTTTTCCACATTATTTCCATTAACAACTTTACGGTTTGACTACATGATCTTAGTGGTCTTTTCCAACCTTCCAACTCATCCCCTAGCACTCTAAAGTAGGGTGTCACCAAGGCACACATGCTGACACTGACCACATAACTCTTAACAACATGAAAATGCTCTTAATACAATCCAGGAGTTGTGACAACCATTTGAAGTGGTGCTGAAGGTTCCAGCCTTACAATGCTTCCCAAGTAAAACAAAGGTCTGCATCTACCCAAGCTTTTTGTTAAGGAACATTTCTATCTGGCCCACTTGCCAAGATGTTGATGTGACTGAAGGACAGAGCTTCCTGAAATGCTGCAGTTGGATACTTCTGTTAATCTATTAGGCATTATCTTGCATTTAACTGTCATGCCCACCAGCCAGCCACTTAGATAGGAACGCAGTATATGTTGTCTTAAGAGGGGAAAAAAAGCCTAACCTTTTAAAAATTAATTCCCTTAAACTCATTCTTTACATTTGTAACCCACACGTACAACATGCAAGCATGTACTGTGTATAGCACACATCAGAATACATCCAAAGGGAGTGTATGATTTAAACACAGAACAAAAAACAAAATAAGCATGGTTAGTTTGTTCTGCAGAAGACCAAAACAAAAGGACTTTCTCTTTGATTAATAGTGTATCACTTGAAACAGTATGCTAAGTACCAAAATCTAGATAAGTATTAGCAAATGAAAAATATGATTTGTTTTTGCAGACTTCAGTAGCTTGTTAAATGTGTTAAGGGAGTTACTTCTTGAATGCTTCTCTAATTGTTTACTATTCACTAAACCATTCAGCACCTTCAGGTGCCAAAAGAAGGAAAGATAAAGAATATGAAGCTAATCCAAAAATCAAGACCTGTGTATTAGCTGCTGCCTTCTGCAGTGTTTCAGGTGAATATCCCTTACATACAGACTTATCCTGCAAATAACAGCACAAATGATTTTTTCAGCCTAGTACACTTACTAACGCTATTCATTTAGCAAAGTTGTGAATTATACAGACAGCAACAGATGCTTGGTGAAAAATTCTTTCACTGTTTACTTACGCATTAGAGAATAAATAGATCTGTATGACTGTGTGGCAGACATCAGTGCAAAAGCAGTGAAGAAGATGCTTTCTCTGCATAAGATGAATCTGATCAAGGTGTTCTTTAGTTTTCTTCGTTTCTCTTGGTCATGTTACAGTAAATGGAAGTAACACACACGCACAACAAAATAAAGTTCACATTAACCTCTGGCACGATTAAACTATCTCAGCATTTCATGTTTGTTCAGGTTCATTTTGAGTGTAGTGATGTTTTAATAGTATGTGACAGTGCATGCAAAAGAATCGCCATGCTCTCCTGCGGGAAGTAAGGAAGAAAACTCAGACCTGAATCAATTTCACTATTTTTACATTAATCAGTCTACAATAATGTAAGGCTTTCTGCTTACAAAGCAACACTACAAGCACATAAAAATCCATCTTTAAAACCTGCACAACCTGCATGCAAAAGGTGATAGTAATCATCCCAGACGTGTAGGTCTGTGAATGAAAAAAGACCAATAAAAACTGAAGCAGATTTATACATGCACTACATATTGTATGACATTTCAGTGCCCTCACTATAAAAAAAAAAAGTATCAACACTAAGATCAGAGAATGTAATATTTTATCATCTCAATAGTTGTTCTAGTTGCAAGAATTTTATCAGATATTTATCCTTTTGTCTATTCACTAATTACAGATTGATTTTATGAAACTGGACAGAGTGCTTTTGGGTTTCTTCCATACATACTGAAATTAACTAGCTTGTATTTTTAAGAATCAGAAATTCTCTGAAATGTTTTCTGTTTTATATTAACCTCCCCACATATTTAACACAAAATATAGTTAGCTAGTAAGGCCAATCACTCCGAAAAGCTTTGTTTTTTCCCTTTCTGCTTAAATGGAATATTTTCTAGTAATGATACTCGTAGTGGGCCACTTTGTAGTCTTTAAAGTGATACAGGAACATCCAGAGAAAAATCATTTTGTTTGTCTTTCCTTAGACACTTACTTTAATGAATATTTAGTTTTCAGATATCCGGAGTTCAAGAAGGTCAATCAACCTTGGATGATGCAACCCTTAATAACTACAGAACAATACATGAGGATCAGCTTTCTCCACATAACCACAGCCAAACCACTGAGTGAATGAGAAGAAAACGAATTCCTCACATTCAAATGGTTTGTATATTCTTATTCACTAGATGCACTATAGGGAGCTAATTTAAGGTTTCCATACGACAGTCCCACTACAAGCTGTTGTAACTGAGATGTCAGTGTTTTCACTGTAAACAACATAGCTAATGGTCATAGAAAGAAATCCGATTTTCATAGCAGAGATATCAACAGTATTTGATGTACTATTATGTTAAAATATTCTAATATTTCACAGTTGATAAAGCAATTTTGAAACATTTTAGCTTTTCATACTGCACTTTGTGTCAAAATAGCAGAGCACCATGGAGCTATTTTAAAGGAGTCTAGTAGTTAGTATGAATCTTGTGCTCAGTTTTTCTTGAAATTAATCTTATTCCCATCACGTCCAAATTTGAAAAGATACTAAGCATTATCCCAGTGCAAAGGACAAAGCACTATTGTAAAATACAGATGCATTTAACTATTAAGAAGTAGCTAGGATGAAAACACTCTGCAAGGCAGAATTTCATTCTGTGATTCTTTTGGGCTTCCTACTGACGCTTAGTAAGTAACAATCATGCTCGACTAACATTAGCTGAGCAGGAAGCTTCTTTTTGCTAAAATTTACACTGTGTCATAGTTGTGTACATGCACTGGTTTAAAGAATTAAGCAAGGTAACATCTAACATAACTAATTAAATATAATTGAAACAAGCAACACATTTCTAGGCATACAGAACAGCGGATCTGAGTGAAGGCCTTTCATACCCTGAAAAAGTATATGTATTTTCTTGTAGTTAAACAAGTTATATTATTCATAGCTTCTAGGCTAACAAGAATTACTTTCAAATTTTACAGAAGACAAAGAATAACATACAATAAATTCTAAGAAAATTATAGATTGTTTGGAAGTACTTGTAATTGCACATGCATGTCAGACTCCTTTGTCATTTATCTCATCACAAGCCTTTAATACTCCTGGATTAAAAAGAAAAAAGAGCACTTTTTTTTAACTATATTTGTGATCAAGCATCATACAAGATGCACTAAGATCCTAAATTACACTATAGAGAATAATGGTATCAGGAATAATTGTTTACAGTCCCTTTATCTTCACTGAAATTAAGGAGAAAGTCCCTTTCCAGAAACATGACTGCTCTTCACATTCCCTCAGAAAGAAATATTCAAACTGTTCTCCAGTTCAGCACTATATTAATCTAAAACTCATTTGACAAGCCCATGCCAAGGAGGGCCTGCTGACATAGCTGCTGTCAGGCCTGTGCATTTCTGACCATGAAATAATGACCACAAGGTCAGGAGAAGTTCAGGACTCTTATCATAGATAATAGAATTGGTTGTTCAGGTAAACGTGTTGATATGCAGAGCCCTAGAATCTTTTCAAACTCCAGGAGAAAGAAGTAGCATCCACCAAAACCACAAAAAAGATGAGTTTCTCACAAATTTTCCTAATTTTTTTTAAAGATTATTTTTGAAAATAGAGATTAGTCAAAATTAATTCACTTAGTGATCTTGTTTGCATTGCTGCAAATCAGTGTGTTGTCATAAGTTTTGGCATCTCAAGTACATAAGCAGTCGTGGAGCTGGGTACTCCAGGATATTTACATATTTAAATCAGTTGAAAATTCAGATTGCTTAAAATGGGAAGTGTGCTGACCTGGGAATCAAGGAATCTAACAAACTAGCTGGACTTGAAATCAAGGACTCCTCAGAAAGCCTTGATGTGATCAAATCACAAAGAAGTAATGCCTTAAAGCTCTGCATTTTGTCAGTGGGCCCATCACAGAGATCTGAGGCTGGTATATGTCCTTGCAAGTTTCACAGCTGCTTGTTTTGGGATAGAAATAACAATTTTGCCACCGCTGTTCAGGAAATAGTAGGCCACTAAGAAGAGAAGCCACACATTAGTTTCACTCAGCAGATGCAAATCCTAGAAAGCATTTCATTCGTCAGAAAGGCTGTATAATAATGTTTCCAACATGAATGAAAAAATAAATATTTTTTCCCCATTTTAAGGATTAAAACAAACTTGACTTATCAAATTACCAACAAACAGTAGTAGCAATCAGACTGGTTTACTGTTAACACAGTGAAAATTCAGCTGTAAAAGATGTGGGAATGTTCAGTAAGGTCCACAAGAAATGTTCTACATACTAAAAAGTCTATTACTTTCTAGTATAAAAAAAACAGGACCAGGAATTCTTTGTCCTTGTATAACCAAAGATGGCACCAAAACCAAATTATCTATTATAAATGGCATATACTGACACTTAGGTGCTTAATCTAACTATAATTGAGAAAGGAGGTGAGTTGCCATCTTCAAATGTAATTACTTATGAGAATTTAATCTTTTAAAATATTTTAATGTCACATTACCAAATGTGGCAGAAATGACTAGAGGAACAGATGATATAGTCACAGCCAAAGGAGAGATCTACATCCCTAGTTCTACAAGCTATCAATGAGAGAAATGAAAGAATAAATGTTGCCTAACATTCAGAGCTTCTTTTAATAGAAAAAGAATAAGAAATGAAGAGTGAGTGAAGGTGAAATTCATCTTTCAGAAGTCTGGCTATCCAAAAGCTAGATATCTAAACTAAAAGAATTATTCTGCAGTCAAAAGAGAGAATAACATTTCCAAAATTAGCACTGAACACTGTCTACCTCTCTGCAGATGCTTCAGGATGCTTGCTGAGGAAGCTCAGGTGATGAGCGTAAATGAGATAATTAACTTTTAGTGAATTAATTGAATGACAGTACCTGGACTGTAATGTCTGTCAGAGATGAAAACATAAAATCTCTAATCTTTGCAGGAATTATGATGATTTTTGGTTTTTTTTACAGTTAACTAAACTGTGAAAACCCAAGACAATTGTATATTTGCATGTATATCAAACACACAGCAAACACACGCTGACTAAATTTGATGGATGCCCTAACACTGGAGGTGTTCAAGGCCAGGTTGAACAGGACCCTGGGCAACCTGATCTAGACCCTGATTTAGTGTCTGGCAAACCCGCCTGTATCAAGGGGGCTGAAACTAGATGATCTCTGAGGTCCCTTCCAACCCAAGCCATCCTATGATTCTCCTCTGCACAATACAATGGACTTCTCCCAAAACTGCAAATAGCAGAAATGAAAGATTTTGCAAGTAAATACTTTTCAGTATACTCCCCAGTCTGATTTATGTCTGCTTATGAGAAAAGGCTGCATATGCAGAATAGCTGTCCACGCACGCTCAAATGAGTGGGAAATCATCTAATTTCATCCTTTTTAATTTTATGGTTATTAGCCTTGTCAAACAACAGCAGTCAAGTCAGAAAATTAAGCTCTCCACACTGAAAAACAGCAAGTTAACTTCTGTCTATGAAATAAGTGGGAATTTCCTCATCTAAATCAGAGTTAAAATCTCTATGTTAACCCAGCTTCTCATCATTGTCAGCAGAGATACACCTATCTAGTATGTGACAAAACCTACCTGCCCTATATCTTCATTTTAAACTCAGCTGATAGTTTGTTATGCTAAGAAAATGGAAGAGACAATTCTTAGATGACATCTCAAAAGAAAGTGCAAGGAAGTCCATGTTGGGGTGAACAGCTAAGAGCAAGGTGCTTTAACCACAGAAGCTATGCAAACTTTATATCAAGTTTTCTGTTTGGCCAGAACTGAATCTACACTTCATTACGTCTAAGATACTAGTTTTAAAAAATGAACATGAATTGAGCCTATATTTGATTTTTATTATGATAACTGAGATGCAGAAGGCTTGAATAGTGGCTGGTCAAATTGATGTATCAAGAATAGGTTTTTTCAGAAACACCTTAGTTCATTCTATGTTTGAAGCTGAAAGGAAGGACTATGTCACTGAGTTACGCTTTTATCAACCAGTAATTATTGAAGAAACTGTTATGCTTATTTTTAGCACTTCTCCCATGGTCACAATGTTGTATGTGACCCATCCTTACTGTGCGGGCTTTAGTCCAGATGGAACACCATATGATAGCAAAACCTCCCCTTCATTTGACCAACACAGAATTTCCTTGGTACAGGCAGCCTATTTGTTATGCAATGTTTAGGAAATCCCATCAAAATTTAACTTAAGTTCAAACAAAAAAATAGCGAGGGGCTCACTATTCTGGATCAGACATATTTGAAACACCGCTTGAAGCTTCAGTTCAACTAGCTGTTCAGCACTCCTCAGGCACAACAGAGTTTTTTTTTCCTCCTGAAGGCAAAGCCTGCCCGTGCAGGAAACACAGCTTGCTTGGGAGCTGCTCTGAGTTTGTGAAATGAACTTCCTCAGGAATGAAGAACCATCACAAATCTTCCAGTTTCAGTCATAGCGTATACCTTTGATTTGTCTTCAACAAATACATGACATATATTTAAAAAAAAAAAAAAAAAAAAAAGCCACCACCAAAAACACACTAGGCTACACTGCACACACAATTCTGCCCCAAGGAAAGGATGAAAGAAAGAACATTTTGCGACAAAAGCTAATCGTGTTTGTTCATGTATCACTGAGAGGTGATTGGATACTATAGGGACGGGGTGGGGGAAGTGTAGTATGAACCAACATAGAGAAGAATAGCCTCACTATCGCTCAAGTTCCAACATGCTTCCCGGTCCCACTGCACTGCTCTGTGCTTTATCAGGAACACATTTTCTTTGCCACCTCCATAAGCTCATATCTTAAGTAAACAAAGTTGACAGTTTATTCATCAACCAGCTTCCTAAACTGAACAACAATAAACTTTGTAAATGTTAACCTTGATTCTCAACAATAAGAAATCTGATTGTAAAACAATACTGACATTATGGTGAGCTACTGATAACTTAGCTTTAAACATGAAGTCCTGCAAATTTCTGCATGTGCTTGCTATTAGGCATCCATGGTTGTCAAGATCTGTTTCCTAGTCCAGAATATATATATCTGGAGACTTATCAATTCTTCCATTCTCATTTCAAGTCAGCTGAGTACCATACTGAACATCTGCTCAGATGTAAATCCTTCTAATGCTCTTGATAGGTTTTCAAATTCATGTAATATGCAAAGCTTCAAAATACCCAGCCCTATTACATAGTAGATTACAGCATAAATCCTTGGCCAGGAAGCTGATCCTAAAATGCATTCTCCATTCTCCATCCTAACTTGTCTTGTGCTGACAGTTGCATTTTTTATCAGAAGCACCATCTGCATACTCCTTATCCAACTGCAGGCATAAAATAAGGGAGATGTGATTTGGTTGATGAGTGAAATCTAAATACAGTGTGCAAATACTGTGTGTCTTGCAAAATAGTCATGAAGCAGTTCTACACACTGAACAAACGACAATAAAACTTTATGCTGGATGCCTTATTGTGTCACATGTGTTTTCATTTAGCAAAGCATTTGTCACGATTGACCTTGTAATCTTATCACATTTCTCAAACTGACAGTTTCAATAGCAATAAGCTACACTTTAAAGAGATCTGCTGGTGATACTTGTACAGGTAGAACCAAATTCTGAAGTCTTCAACAAATAGTTTATCCTGGCACTCCAGTCAGCTTTGCAAAACTTCAGTTATGATGTCAGAATTGGTCACTAGTAATAAAAATAAAAATTAAATCCCTGAAAAAAAAAAGAGGGATTATGACACAAAATATTTCTTTTTTTATACATGAGAAATAATTATCAGCTGTGGCTCGATATAAAGCAGCCTAAAAGGTTTGGAAGAAAGAGCACCATAAAATATTACTGCAAGTAACCTAGAAGTCTGTGTGCTATGGCAGCATTTATACAGGCAGTGTTCTTTGTTTCTATAATTTCCCCTTCACAGGTCATACTTCCCTGTTGTCAGGATACTTTCCTTCCTCTTGCTAGGCTGCTCTAAGTGCAACATTGGTCACAGCCCATTTTCAGGTTCCCTCAGACCACAGCAGTAGTACACAAGCAGTCATCTCATTGCTGTGGAGTGGATATCTTTTCAGTCCTTGCCCTCTTACAAGGAAAATAATTGGTACTACAGAGCAGAAGAGTACAAAATGAACACAGAGAAAAGATCTACAGTCATTCTGCAGCTCTTGCCTGCCCTCGCTGTGCTGGCAAAGCTGGCCAGACACACAGACATGCCACACCCCACACACCGCCCTGACCACACACACAAACAAACAAACAAACTTTCCATTTCATCATCTTAAAAAAATTTCATTTTACGTAAACAAAAATAATTTATTTTTAATT
>JAOWBP010000001.1:135801667-135816135 GCA_028571105.1 Tragopan temminckii | reverse complement strand
CATCTCATTGCTGTGGAGTGGATATCTTTTCAGTCCTTGCCCTCTTACAAGGAAAATAATTGGTACTACAGAGCAGAGGAGTACAAAATGAACACAGAGAAAAGATCCACAGTCATTCTGCAGCTCTTGCCTGCCCTCGCTGTGCTGGCAAAGCTGGCCAGACACACAGACATGCCAGGAAACTACAGGAAGGGTTTTCTCTCTTGAGCCAGAATCTGTCTGGCAGCTTTCCACAGGCCCTGCTGCTTTGCATGGGACTTGTCATGGACAATGTCAGTAAGGAAAAGGCTGCGCACTCTAAAGGAAACTAATTTAGATGCTATTGGCAGTTCCCAAATTACTACAGACAGGTGGAACTTCCATAGCAGGTGCAGACACGTGTAAAAAATCGGAATGTGTTTCTGAGTTCTCTGGTGGGAAATCAATACAATTCCTGTTTTATAAGGCTATGATGCAAACTGTAGAATATGTAATGTTGCCTCTATGCTTTTAGCTTCAGGGCACTAAAGTAACACTCCAGTATACTTGTATTTATCATACAGGGGCAGCTGGGAATGTCGAGATGAGCAAATGGCAAGCCAGAGATTTTGATGCCTGCTTAGTCTTAGATGGGGGCAGTGCTGTAAAATATTGGAGTGAGCATAACAAAGGAGATTAGCTGTTATCACTGCAGCTATTGAAACTGCTAGTTTTAGTTTTAGGCTGCAGCCAGACAGGAGAAATGAGTGAGATGGCACTGGAAGCTAATATATCTTAGCTGCTTATTTCTGTTCCTATGCTGGATGCTGTCATCAATCTAGCAATTTGAATGAATAGATCTTGGGAGTACCTCTCATCCACACCAGCACAAATGAATCAGATTACTTTAAACCCCTTTCATCAGCAAGTTAAGGTAACTCAGATGGCCTTATGCTGAAGTAGAGAAAGACAAAGTTCTGCTGTTTCTTCTATGAGGTTTCAGCCTTTAGCAGAGGTTTAGTAATGAACAGCTGAAGGACAATAATATCTTAAACGAGCACAGCTGTTTCTGCAGTGATTGTCTGAGAGGGCCTCAGTGTTAACTGAGATGCATGACATGGAACAGGTCATATATATGCTAGTTGTTTCAGCATGCTTGCAGAATCTGAAAGAAGAAAGAATCATACTGGTGGGATTTGGATGCTTAAACACTGGCATCTAGTGCAATTTAAGATGGCTATGGAAACCAGACATCCATGGAGAATGGCAGGCAGGATCTATGGAAAATATGAATTGCTCAGAAAGGGCAGCTAGATGTGAGAAGTCCACCTCACAGTTCTACCCTATCTGAGCTATTATGAGTTGTGTTCATATAGATAGCTCATCTTAAAAACTGGCATTTTTTTCTTCTTGCTTTATAAAGATTGAGAATATGTCTTTAAAATTAAAAATGCAGGAAAGTATTTATTTTTTGTCACTGGTAAGATCTGCAATAAACTTCTTATTGCCATTCAGCAAGGACAGAATTAAGTTGATGCTGGATGCTTTTTCAAATCACATCCTTCCATTCTGGAGCACAGTATAGAGCTGGATTCCACAGCTGTAGATGTCTGGTATATCTGGAGCTTTGCCAATAAGACACTTGTGAGCCCTTACATTACTATGTATGTTGTCTTTACTGTTTCCTAATTTGCCCAGGCATCGTTATTACCTTCCTCTGTTGAAAACAGTCCTGTGTGCTTCTGGCAGCAGATCCCAAGGAGTAGTTCTTCATTATAAAAGTGCCTCAGCAAGTGCACTTCCCATGACTTACACTTTGAACTACTTTGTTAGCCTACTTGTGCTGCCAGGCAGAAAAAACTAGCTCAAGTGCCTCAGTACAGTTCCTGCCAGTCATGAGTTGGCAAGGATGTGAGGGATTAGGGAAGGGTGCTCCTGGATGAGGAGGCTCAGGCTTGTGATGACATCTGCTGGCTAACTAGAAAGGCAGTAAACCACTTCTAGTGAAGCTCAGTCCAACGTCTTACATTCCTGAACATTTTATGTACAGGATGCATCCGAACTCAGAAATAGGAGGTCTTGATAGCAAAGAAAATAAGAGCCCAGTGAGATGACTCCTTTCTTTCCTCTGCTCTTGATAGATTGCGATGATTTATCTTGTCTTCTCCCACAGAATAGAAATGCAAAATAGATGCATTTGCTGAGCAGTATTTGGAAGGTATTGCAAGTAAACATTTCCCTACTGCAGCAGTTTTGCATTTCTTCAGTCCTATGTTCTTCTGTGAGCATGAACTCCTCCTAGGAGTGTCTGTTGTTGCTCCTCTCCATGAATGCTTATACATTAACTTCCTTTTCTAACCTGCCTATTATATAAGAGACAAGCTCTCTTTTTTCTGAGTTTAGAAAAGTACGGAAAGAGCACAGCTTGCCCTTGGCCTTGGTATAGACACAGCACAAGCCCTGGCTCAGTTCCGTCTCTTCTGTACAAGTATGTAGAAGGACGGGACTTTCCTGGCCAGCTGACCAAAGAGGGCACTGGGGCATAAGGTTTCAGCTGGTCTTCATTCCTGTCCTGTCAATTCAGCAGGCACAATGCAGTGCAGAAGAGGTGGAATAAAGATTCTCAGTACTTTTTCTCTGAAGTTCACTCTCTGAAGCATTAACCAAAGATGCTTATCCTTGCATTTTCACTACAGCAGAAGGAATTTAGAAATAACAGCATCAAGGAGAGTGAGGAAATGAAAAAGGCTTTATAAATGGGAGGTGAAGAAAGTCCAAATCTAGTTGTGCTAATCAAGCCAAATGATGAGTAAAATACAAACAATTTACATAAAGGAAAAGAAAAAAACAGTTACAGTTTATCAAATACTCTTAACTTCTACTTATTGTGGAGTTTATAAATTTCAGAGAAGCAACATAATAATGCCTTTCAAAGGATCTCTCAAATACCTCTTTTAAAACGCAGTTGTTAAGCCTTCCGAAAACATCACTCCTTACAGTTGTAAGGTTATTTTCTCCCTTCACATGCCATTCACATTATAATTGAGTTCACTCCATTCAAGTCAGTTTAGGCTAAGTGCAAATGGACAAAAACAAAGGAGCTGTAGAAGGACAAAGGCATTATGTTAGTAGCTGATGAGCTGCACTAAATGGAGCTGGAATGCACTCCCCTGCCAAGGCAGTCAGCTCAAGGTAAAAGCAATAACCTGCTGGATTTTGCTGATTTTGTACACAGGCAAGACTCGAACTAAAGACAACCCAACAGTCTTAACTTGCAGGAAAAGTATTTAAGTAATTTTTCTTTAACTAAAGGGCAAAGTTTGCTATTTGCAGTCTGCCGGTGTACCTATAGATAAAAAAGTTCAGAAAATTGACCGCTCCCACACGTACATTTTCATTCACAGATAGTCCTTTAACATTTTTAGACAACAACATAAGCACTGAGATTTAAGATTCAGCAATATTGCTGCTTTTCAACAATGACCTTTTAAAGGCTGAAGGTAGGAGACGTTCCTGAGTAACATGAAAGCTATTTCAAACTGTCACATGAACAGGAGCGTTGCCAGAAGCCAACCATGGCTCTGGAAGCACCCTTCAGTGGTCATTCAGTTGGTTGGTGTGGTTTCATTTTTTTTCCCCTTAGGTAGAACCAATTATTGGACACAGATCTGAAAGCACACAGGCAGCCCTCTCTGAGGCCAGGAAATAGCTACTTAATGCATCCTGCCTTCAGCTTTGCTGAATGGGTAACTCCTAGGTTAAAAATTATCTTTCAAGGTTTATGTATTTCATGCCAGAAAGGGCAGGCAAAAAAAAGAAAAGAGTGAATTAAAATTATTGCTGGCTGTATGTTTAGCTTACGTTCATCACAATGAATGTGTTAATCACAAAATATCTGTCAGATTGCTAACAAATATTTTGATGATTATATTATTGTCAGCATCTAGGAAAAAGAAGTGTTAATCTAGCTCCTATGAGAATTTTTAAGTATAATGTTTATTGCAAAGTGTAAAAGCTTTCATGTAATTTCTGTGCTTTAGGAGATTCGCTATAAATTTCTGGTGCTGGGAAATAAGGGTGGCAGTGGTCAGGTTTTTCAAAGAGAACTGATTATCTACTTTTATTTTACCAGTTTGCCTAAAATCTGTTCCAAAGACAGTAAACATTCCATACTAGACTGAACACAGATCAGATCAGTGCTGTGAGTTTTGCATTCCCTTTTCCAGTGGCCACAGACATACACACCAAATAAAACAAGGTATGGGGAGGGGAAGAGATAATATTAAACTATTAATCAGTGTGCAAAAATAATACAATCTCATGTCAAGCAGCCTCACTTTATGAGGCCGTTGGGAGCTTCCTAGGTATTTGGGAAGGCATCAACGTCCTGTGAGCCTTGCCAAGCGAGCAGAAAGCAAATACACATAAATTCCGTGATTCCCATGGCTGTGCTTGTACCTTGAACACCTGTGGTGCTGTGCCCTAGCTCTTTCTGCTTCACAGCACCATGTCCCAGAGGTGAGCTGCAATCGTGGACTGAATTTGTCTTGTTCTCTAAGAGCAAGAGGTTGTTATGCTATGTAGTCATGAGGATACAACCTGTGAGTGAGCCATAACAACAGAGTCCTTCTAAAACGTATATTCACCAGTAAGATCTCAGAGTCATTGTCCACCGTTTTCCATGGGATACAGCATGTCCCACTGGGATGTGGCTCACTAGGAAGCAGTGTATCAGGCTGTGATCGTGTACCATGGGTGCTCGGCAGACCTCGGAGCTCTGCCAGGTATTAACCCTATGCCAGTTCCCCAAACCACTCCTCAATACCAAACAGAATGAGAATTCCTCTGAAAGGCCTGCCAGTAATAAACAGCACAAATGTGTTAATCATGGCCCTTAAGAGTTCCACTGAGCAAATCAAGCACGTATTCCCAACACAGCTCCTCAAGGCAGTCCTGTGTGGGAGTACAAAGGTGAGACTCCCCTGGCCTAGTGCCACATGTACTCCCCTCTGCATTCAGTGAAGCCCTGATCTACAGGTCTGCTGCACTGAGCTTGCGCCATTCCAGTTATCTGTGAGCCCTTCTGCACAATTCATCTGTTTGGCACGGCCACCTCTGTTTCCCTTGCTAGCTAAATAGGGGCTGCTTTCCAACTTGCAGCCCCTCAGATCAGTTCTCATTCATTTTTCTTTCTATAGCCTGCATTAGTACTGGCAACTCTCAATTTAATTAAAAAGAAATAAATCTTAAAGTTAGTGTAATTTTCCCATAAACACGGAAGATATGGTACAGCAGTCTAGTCAGAATGTAAAGCATGGCTGCCTGAGTGCTGAAGAATACTGTCTCAGATTTTACAGTCATTACATTGGGTCTTTTTTTCCCCCCCATTTGATTACTTTATTGTCACACACCCAAGAATTGCAAGAAAAGCAAAGCTCAACTTTTATTCATGTGAATAAGGTTTATGTATATGCTGTCAGTACGTATTTCTGATGTACTTATTCTATATTTTATTCTAAAAGCCTAGTCATTTTATTCTTAGATATACTAGAATGTTCCAGGAAATACTAAGGGTGAGAACAAAGGCAGAAACCTGCGGTATAAACACTATGCTTCACTTCCTTCAAGCTCCATCTTTAGTCAACAGAGTGAAAGTTAGGATACATCTCATCTCAAAATAGGTACCTAAAACAAATCTGATTTTTAAGTTCAGTGAAATAAATCTCCTACTTGAAAGACAGTTTAAAGATGTAGTAGCATAAAAAAGGACAATGATAAGGAGATAGAGACTTTTTTTCTACCACTGTGAATGGAGACAGCAAGTCTATAGGGTATACCCAAGATCAACAGCCAGCTGAGACATGACTGAAAGACTGAAAAGAGATTTCAATCTCATCCTGGTCTAGTGCCTTACTCCAACCCCTTATTTTCTCTGCAAGCACAGCAGATAAAGATCTTGTAAAGTGAAGACAGAGGGAGACGAGAAAAGAGGGTTACGACAAAATATTTTTATATGTGTCTTGGTGACTACATTTCAGGGACTTGAAAAGAAATTCTCAGGATAAAATTATTTTGATTCCTATTTTTTAAAGTGAGATCAGTTTTCTATTAAAATAAAATAAAAAAAAAAAAGTACCTCCTTAATCAGGTCACTGAAAAAATCCTATCCTACAAAGGACATGTTAAGCATCTAAGTAACTGTATACATTCCTGTGAAAGAAGATCAATCTGCTGACATTTCTCTCCACCAGGAGAAAAATCCCATGGTGTAAAGTTTGAAGACATAGAACTGGACGTAGCTAGGATTACATCTGTATTCTCTCTTGTATATTTTAAAGTGCAGATCTAGCAACACAGAATTACACTTAACTCTGTATTATTCAGGGTTAAGGTTAAGGGGCCTGGGAAAAAAACAGAAAATGGAAAAATAACAAGGGAATTATGAGACACGCTGGGGAGGATGATGTGTAGATAGGCAAGCAACTCTGTAGGGCATCAGGTCAAGTTTTAGCAAAGGGTGGAAGCAATTAGTTCAGCCCACAAATAACTGTGAGTTTGCTTATATAATTAATCTTGAATTCCTCTCTGAAATTCTCTCTTACCAGATAATATTTTCAAAAACATCTGAATGATTCAGGAGCCAGTGGTTTTGGTGAAACTTCACATGCACCTGCAGTACAGAGATTAGGAGAATGGTACCAAGAGTTCCAGTTCTGCAGTTAGGAGGTTATGCAGCAAGGTGTCAGTTCCACTTCATGTTATGCACAAAGGTGACAAACCCAGCAGAGATGATTGATTCAGTGACAGAACAAAAGCAGCATCAAAATGAAAGTCTACTGTATCTTACATGGACAATAAGGAGCTCCACCTGCTTTGCAAGGGGATGAACTACTCCCAGGTTTTACTTCTACTTTTAGATTTTCTTTCCCAAATCTTGATTGTGTAATTTCTAAATAG
This sequence comes from Tragopan temminckii, assembly GCA_028571105.1. Lineage (NCBI taxonomy): Eukaryota > Metazoa > Chordata > Aves > Galliformes > Phasianidae > Tragopan > Tragopan temminckii. Next base: position 135,809,220 of record JAOWBP010000001.1, on the reverse strand, counting down.
TACTTTCAATTTCAACATTTCCTTTGCTAGGAAAACTTTTTGGGATTCTTTTTTTTTTTTTTCCTTGAGTTTTTGTTGTTGTTGTTTTGTTTTTAATACAGATGTAAGAAAAAGAAGAAGAGGATTTTATTCTAAGCATCCATGAATTATCACTGTTTCTTCTAATCCTATAAAACGAGTAACACCTGAATGGTTAGGTGTTTAACAGCATCACCCATCTCCATCACAGCAGCTTCTGTTCCTCCTGCCAGGAAGAGATGCAGAAGCACAAATTTATTTTTTATTTTTCTTGCTTGCTTGGAAGTAGCCCAAGTGATGAGGACAGTATTTTCCTAACCTTCTGTAATAGCCACAGAAATCAACAGTACCCTTGTAAGTGCACAAGCAAAGCTGTAGGCCTTACATTCAATGACTACAGCATATGCTAAAGAACACAGCATTAAAAAGTGCAAACACCTCCCAAACACCCAACTCTATAGAACACCTACATTTTACTTAGTGATAACAATATACTCAGCCATAGCTTTTACAAACTAAAGCAAACTTTCATTTGTGGCAGAAAAAAAAGCTCCAGTTAAATCTACTTCCTCATGCACTACTAATTTTTGTTCCAGGGATGTCTAATACTGTAATCACTTGGTTGTGCACAAACAGAAGGACAGTCTAGGGAACCAGCGTGGTTAAGCAGCCATCCATCTTGCTAAAACTTACTTCATCTTCATAGGATCTTGTACCGCTAAGATTTGCAGAAATGTTTGTGGTGTACCATAATATTGGAGGAGAGCAGCTCAGTTCAGCAAGGCTGCTAGTTTCATCTCATGAAGGACTACTTAGTATCATAGAATTGTAGAATTACCAAGGTTGGAAAAGACCCACAGGATCACCCAGTCCAACCATCCACCTATCATCAATAGCTCTCACTAAATAATGTCCCTCAACACAAAGTCCAAACGTTCCTTGAACACCTCCAGAGTCGGTGACTCCACCACCTCCCTGGGCAGCCCATTCCAGTGCCTACTTGATACACCAAGCAACCACATAATGGACAGGATTTAGGGCCTCCTAGATTCTTAATGTGTGATGTATTTCTAATGATGAAAGTAGGAAGCAAAGAATATTCTCAGATACACAGACAGGTCCGATTCCAAGATAACAGAAAGACAATTTCCCTTTTAACATGAAACTGTCAGGAACATATTTCTACCTAAGCTCAGAAATATCTCAAATTGTATAAACAGAAGAAATATAGAAAAAGAAATCATAAAGAATGACACTTCACCCCAGTATTTCAAACTAAGCCTCCACTTCTAAGGTAAAGCGAATGCCTGTTGCAGCATACAATTTAAGTTACGGTGCAGATGTGTGCATATATATCTTAAGGCTCCAGCTGGAAAAGAAAGAACAGCAGAAAAAGGCAAATTATTTAGAAATCTTCACATTGGATTCACTTCCCATTTTGATTACTGTAATTTTGTAGACTTCCTAAATCATTACCTGTTTTCCTGCAGGGCCACAGAAAGCGCTGCAATTTCACGTTGCTCCAGGGGTAATTCTTTCAATTACTTCAATTAATTTCATAACAGTCTTAAAACCCATTTTTTCCAGGTGGCCTCTGGATGTATGGTGCATTCCTCTCAGTCTTTCTTTATTTCTCTATTAATATCCATATTTCTGGTTGCTCTCTCTCTCCAACTCTCCAAAACTAAAAATTAAGATTTTTCTCATGTACAATTGCACCCACACTTAGGTCTTCCCTTTCTTTCCAAATCTGTCTCATGACTTTCTTACTTTATGCTGCCTGATACTTGGTATTGGATTTCCACTTCATAATTTTACCTGCAATCACAGTTGTCAAAATTTAATTCTCTCTCGACTAAGTGTACTATGATTTCTTACATTAGTATGTAAAATATAAATGTACTTCAATATTTTTTTAATTTAATACCAGAGATCTAATACAAATATTTCTGTAATCGGAAGAATTTCTAGCACTGTAATGTTCATACTATTAGCCTTTAAAGCAATATTTATTTAAAAGTAAGAAAGTCTGTCTGCATCTACATCAAGCCCAGAATCCAAAGAAGACTGACTTGATAACAATCCTTTTGTAAGTGAACATAAACTCATTTTAGTTTTTCACAACCATGTATTTTTTAAATCAGGTTAAAAAAAAAAAAAAAGTTTCTCTGTGTATTTCTATTAAATCACAGGATTGCTTTTCATAGCATGTTACTCATGATATGTATTGTACCAACATGCAAACTCCCATAATTGCAATGAAAAATGCAGAAATAGGGCAATTAAGAGCATGGTGGATTCAATGACAATTAAGCTGTCAATTTGGTGTTTTAAATATGTGCAATCAGGATTACTTTCTAGGCAGCAGGTACTAACTTGGACATGCTAGACACACTAATGTATGCTTGAAATGAGCAGTAAATAAAGGTTATTAATGCATTGCACCATACTGTACACTCTGTTACAAATCTTAAAGGCACAACCGTGTCTGACGAGCAAGCTCCAGCAGATCTTGCGGTAGCAGCTTTAAGCCTCTGCCCTCCTCACAGCTGACCAACTCCTCCCTACATTACTGGCAGCCCTCAAGCAGAGTCAGTGAAGTGGAGGACATTTCCTTGCCTTTACAACCCCATTCACATTTTACACGTTAAGCATCTTAGCATGAACTGTTCTAGAACTAACATATGCATTCCACTCTGCTGATTCTGTAAAAAGGCAGCTACCTCTGGCAGAGAGAGAATTAATAACGTATTAAGCCGCCACACCTGTTTCTTCAGTAAATGACAGTCAAAATGTGTTTTTCTTTTTTAAATGTGGTCATTACTTCAGGAATCCTCCCACTGTCTACAAGAAGGACTTGGGGGCAAACTTGTGACAAGGAGCGTCAGCAAGCTTAGATAATTTGATTAAAAGCAAAAGCATCAGCTTTTAACCAGAGAAGAGGCTAATCTATCCAAATAGAGTCCAGATCCTTGCCTTTGCAAGGGCTCCTCTGCATTACTCATGCCTCAGTCAGTCTCCTGGAGCTCTCAGAAGAATGGCATTTTTTCTACCTCTTTTCCCTCAACAGAGAAACAACAAACAACAGTTTGCAAGTATTGGTACGATGCATTGGCACAGTGCACTGCAATGCAAATAAGCAATTGCAATACATACAGGTACATGGAACCTAGCTTTAAACTACTTAAAAATGTGGCAGTGGCAACGAAGAACTCAGCATGAACAGACACTCCTACAACTCCAAACTACATTTGCAAACTAAGCTGAATTGCAAATTGCTATGGCTACAGTGTCACACATCCTTAGTCCAGAATGACTTTACAGTCAGTACTGTGCCTTACACTTAGCCCGCTTAGTTTTACATACAGAGTCCGTAAAGACTCAAAGTCATCGTGAATGTTCAAAATAGCTTTAAAAGTCATCTTACCATATCACCTTATCTAGAGGTTGAGAAAGCTTACATTTTCCATGCAAAAATAATTTGACTGACTGCAACAGTGGTGTAACGTATTGTAATATACTCCATTCATCAAAATCATCAAGCTATAAGGTAGTTAATTGCTACGTTATTTGGGAAATTAGATACACCTCATCACTGCTGCATATGAAAATGTAAAGTTCAGGAATTACCGTGCAGTATGAGATTATGTTAGATTTTAAAAATTGCACCACTAGGCACAAACATAAACAGGAAATCAGGCATGCACCTGCACGCACTGTCTCTAAACAGAGATGTCTTCAGAAAGAAATCTCCAGAGGCAACATCTTGTTTCTTATGCTAAAGGGATAGCAAAATGTCAGAGTAAGTTGGCATCTTTACAGACACTGCATGTCTGAACAAACATGCTGCAGTTTCTTATTTTATTACAGCAACATCACTAGATTTTTTGTAGTAGTACCAGAGACAGTAACATACAGTCACTAATGGAAAAGGAGGTCAGATGAAAACAACTGTTTTCCTTGCTCATTTAATTCACATATATCAAAAACATATTTTCATAAATCTAGGTAACACTGATTCCTTCTGATTCATTTAACTTCTATCTCTGGACTGCAGTGACCTTCAGTTCTGTTGGGCTACTTTCAAGGCCTAATGCTGGCAGTTAAGCTAACTTGCCTTGCTTAGGAGACCCATCTCCCCAGCTTCGCTTAAGACTCTTTCCTGGGCCCAGGCCAAAGAGTGTGGACTTCTGACTGCATCCCCAGCATTGGAATGTCACTGACTCTGTACGGCAGATGAGGATCCTTGTTCTGGACACATATAATACCAATAGCTACTTACACACTATTATCAAAGCATGTTTCAATCACAGAATCATAGAATGGCCTGGGTTGAAAAGGACCTCAAAGATCATATAGTTTCAACCTCCTGCCACGTGCAGGGTTGCCAACCACTTGACCAGGCTGCCCAGAGCCACATCCAGCCTGGCCTTGAATGCCTTCACAAGACAATGTAAGCATTCAAAAATTCACAAGACTTTTCTCTTAAAACAGAGAATACGCACTATTCCTTCCTTTTAAAAGAAGCAGCAAACACAAAAGAATCAAGTTCTGAACAATCCCACTCCTAGTTTTTCACTAGCCTTTACTTAATCAAACACTGAATCAATACCTGTTGAACTTGCTTCAGCATTTTTTGTATATTTTCAGGTCTCAAAGGGAAAATCCTGTTTCAGTGATCTATTCAATGCATGGGCACCACATTCAACCTACTAAGCAAATACCTAATGCAAGGGATGACATTTAGTCATTATGCTATGAATCTGTGGCTTGCACATGGTCACATTAAAAAGTGTGAAGGATTAGGAATAAAATTCATTTTAAGAACTTCACCTCAGAGCCATCCTTTCTCTACTTAGAGTTAGAAAAAGACTGGGAAAGGACTGGATTTTTTTCTAACTGTGCTATTTATTTGTACCAAAAACCTGGAAATACTGAATTTAAAAGTCTTTGTTTACTTGACTTCAGAGCTGTCCGTTTCATTGCACTTCTTAAATGTACATGTGCATAAGCATACATTATTAGGGCACTCTGTATAAACATCACTACTTAGAAAAATGTAGCTAAATATTTTAAAAGATGTGTTTTCAGCATTTTGGTTTCATTTTCATAATCCTCTGTGCTCAACTCCCTATTTTCCCTAATCACTTGGTGTATTAAAGGATTGTATAGAGTAGATAAAAATTGTACTTGGGTCTCTAAGCATTTTTTTATCTGAATCATCAGTTCTTGGTATTTCACTCCACCAACAATTATCTCTCTTTCTCAACTGTTTAGATAAAAGGAGTAGCCACTGAAAACAAAGTAGCTTGTCAGACTTACAGTGAAGAAAAAGATAACATAGTCCCACTTCTTTTTAAATTCCACCAGTTTTTTTTAAAAACTGTTCTCAGTATCTACTGCATATGCTGCAGTAATTAACTTTATAGAGAAATAAAGTGGAACCATATCCATACCTAGGCCCTAGAAACCTTGAAAAACAAAATCTTTTTGTTTTATGAATAACATGTTTTTAAGCTGTAAATAAATGCACTGAAATGACTGTGTAAGCAGATTAGCTAGGAGTAACGTAGACACACTGGATTGCCTGTACAGTCCTCAATCTTTGATAAACTTAAATAAATAGACAGTTCTAATATACTCTGAAATTCAGAGAGCACCATGATAAAATGAAATGAAGTTGAAAACTGCTGTGTAGCTAGGGAAAGACTAAAGAATTTTACAGAAGTCCTAGCATGTTCATCTCTAATATATTCAGAGTACAAAACAGACAACACTGCACGTCTAATTTCAGCTTCATTTAATTTTTTTCCTCTTTTTAAATAGAGGAATGAATTTAATATAAATGTTAATAATTGAAATAAATTTCAACTATTGATCCCAATCCTTAAACTTTTTTGATGTGATTCATACTTAAATTTCTTCAAAACATGACTTTCATCAAATGAAGCTCTATGTGGGAGTTATGAAATTGTGTGCATAGAAGCATTTTTTTCTCTTTCTAAATTTCACCAGAGACTGAGATAGATCACAGCAACATGGAGCAAAAGGTTTCTCACTATGCGCTGTTTTTATGAAGAATAAAAAAGTATTCTAGAACATTACTATTAGATTAGATTCTTTATAAATTTTAGCCTTTTTAAAATATTTAATGACTTCAACTATAAATGATTAAAGCAGTGCTGCTTTAATCATTTTTAAATATTTTAAATATTTGTAATTGCCTAACAAAAATTGGTATATGAGGATCCCTAGTATACCTTCTCAACAGGAATGAATATTCCTTTCACCTGCTACATTCTTCGTCTCCTTCATAAAACAAATGTCTCAAGAACAGTGTTTACAGAGATATTCAGGACCTGTATATTTTGCAGAACCCTTCATCTCAGGTGAGTAACTCCTAGCATTTCCAAGCACTCTGTAGACTTACCCCATGAAGGATGCTGTGGTGTTGCAGTCCTCCTCCATCCTTGACGCATTTGGAATAACTGCACCTTCCTTCCACCACAGGGCCGGCAGGTTCCTCCTTATGATGCTCAATGAAGCCTGACACTCATGTTGTAAAAACATGTGAATCAGGTGCCTGGCAGATTGTATATAAACAATGCCCACTACCATGGATATTTATTCTGAGGGCTTTTGGACCCTCTGCAGTTCCTTGGTTTTCTCTAGGCCAAACAGCTCTGTAAGCTTTCACCTGTAAAAATGCATCCTCGTTGCTCACTCATGCTAATTAAAAATTAATCTCTACTAATTTTTACAGTTTCCTAACCTACTTGAGCTACCACTTCAACTACTTGGGAAGGGCTTTGGGGATATTCCTGATTTGGACTACTAACAAATTCATTCTGTTCTGTTATTACAAGTATCTTAGTGGATTAAGAAATTTCTGCTGCTTTATATTATCAAAATATAAAAAGATTCAGTGTTTTAAATATTCTATATTAACTAATGATTTGACCATATTACCTGCTACAGGAAGCTTTACTTGTCCTTGTTCTCCAAATAACACGAAGAACAGCAATGCATTTTCCTCCAGCCACAAGCAAGTTTTAACATTTAACAGCTTTTAGGTTGTTTTCTGTTAATTTAACTGTCTAAACTGGAGAGCTCAACTACTTGTTCTTTTTTAATTTCCACTTTTCAAAGAATCTTAGAATGGTTTGAGTTGGAAAGGACCTTTGGATCATCTAGTTCTAACTGCCTGCCATAGGCAGGGACACTTCCCACTAGACCAGGTTTTATAATAGTTTTAAATTAACAGTACAATTCACAGAACTTGTTTCTCCCGTGATGTCTTTGCTTCAGTAATTTTCTTGTAATGGGTTAATTTTTGATAGTGTGACATTTTCTTTATTTAATCTGAGTAAAAATCACCTAAATCATGACCTAAATCACCTAAATTCCATCTTTACCTTCTACATATGTTCTTTTGACACTCCAGAGTTTCTCACTGTGTGAGAATTTAACTGAAGGGTAGCATCTACATGGCCAAAAATGTAAAGGTGCATTACACACACAGAATCACAGAATCA
>JAOWBP010000001.1:135745903-135758950 GCA_028571105.1 Tragopan temminckii | reverse complement strand
ATCCATTAGTTAGCTTCTGGAAGTGTTACAGGGAAATTCATAAAATGTTGAATATCCTAATGTGTTTGCCCTGGGTACAACAAAGGCTGATTTACAACTCAAAGCTGAGTTTTATAACAGAACAGCAAATTGGTATGAGTAAGCTAGCGGAAGATGATAGATTAGGTTTCACTGTTCAACATAACTTTTGCCTCCTGCACTATTAAGGTGACTACAATGAAACTTTTGTTTAATCTTTCACTTATCAGTTAGTCATTCTCACCACTGTGCCTGGCATGACCGTGGAGCAGATCCTCCTGAAGGCCCTACTAAGGTACATGAAAAATAATTACGAGGTGATTGGTGGTAACCAAAATGGTTTCACCAAGGACAAGTCATGCCTGATAAACTTGGTGGCTTTTTGTGATGGAGTTACAGTGTCAGTGGATAAAGGGAGAGCAACTGATGTTATCTGCCTGTTTTGACACTGTTCCACACAAAATCTTGGATGGATTTGATGGATGGACCACACACAGTATTAGAAATTGGTTAGATGGTTTCACTCAGTGTTGTGGTCAGTGGCTCAATGTGCAAGTGGAGACTGGTGACAAGTGGCATTCCTCAGGGATCAAACCAGCACTATTTAACAACTTTGTAGGCAGTACGGACAGCGGGATCAAGTGCACCCTCAGCAAGACTACAGATAACATCATGATGAGTGGTGCAGCTGACATGCTAGAGGGAAACAATGACATTCAAAGGGACCTGGAAAGGCTTGAGAGGTGGGCCCATGCCAACCACATGAAATTCAACAGGCCACGTGCAAGGTCCTGCACCCCTGGGTTGGGGCAATCCCAAGCACTGATACAGACTATGGGAAAATGGCTTGAAAGCTGCCCTGAGAAGAATTTGGGCATGTTGGTCAATGAAAGCAATGTGCACTTGCTGCCCCTCAAAAAAAAAAAAAAAAAAAAAAAAAAAAAAAAAAAAAAAAAAGGATACAAGGATACTTGGGATAATTTGTATTTGTAAAGCTAGAACTTGATATATGAGTACGTGAGTTTCAGCTATGTCAAACAGTTCTGGGCTAGTTCATGTTCCATGCCCAGTTCCATGACTGATGGGGCGGGGGAACACATACCCATACATTGTGAGAGGAAAAGGAGTAAAGGTAAATGTAGGGAGATGGGCGTAAAAACAAAACAGTGACAATGAGCTAAGGGAGAAAAACTAATTTAATAAATATGATAGCAGAATGTGAGATAACACAATATAATATAACATAATTGGAACTGAAGCTAAAAAAAAATCAAATAAAATGAGAGAGAGAGTGTCCAAAACTGAAGGCCTTACTCTAATGCTGAAGGCGAGATGGCTAGGGAGCACACACCACAGAGACAAGCAGTAAAAGAAATGGGCAATCTTGTGTCTTCCAAGCAGTTTTATCTTTCCCTCAGAATTGAAAACAGAAATAGAACAGTGAAATTCTTCTGAGAAATGTAGTTCTTCTTCTCTTCTGAGAACCAGGTACCCAGAAATATCAACATTAACTGTTCAACTCCCAGCACACCATATGATGTTATGATGTGGAATATCGATAACAAAAATCATAAGAGCATGACAAGCTTTTACAAACACAAAAGTGAAACATAAATGCAAAGGGTCAGAGGAATATTGAATTTTTGGAGAAAAATACTTATGATTTGCAGTAGTATCAAAATCAGAAGTTATACAAATAAATATGTAGATTATGTATGAACCATGTATGATTATGTATAATCTATGATTATGTAGAATTTTACAGTATGAGTGAGAATAACTAGGTTGTTCAGGTTGTTTATTGCCTTACAAGACAATTAACAGATGTTTACAGAATGGCAAATAGATTGAAAGAAAGTAAGGAGCAAGATGGCAGAATGATAACTCCTCTCATACTGTGAGCCTGATTCCTCTCATATTCTAGTCAGAAACTGTTTTAGTATCTGAAATATCATTCTTACTGTCCTCCTACACATGCTTTCTGAAAGAACACTGACTGAACTGAAAAGAACTGATCTGCTTGCAGGTATTCAGAAATAAAATGTACCATTTAATCAAAGATGGAGGTCTTTATAATAATAGGGAACATTTTAAAAGAATTTTCTGTTCTTGAGAAATATTACAGAAAAGTAAACCCAGTTTCCTGTGCAATGGTCCTGCTATAATAAAATGACTGTTGCCTCGCTGGAGATCAGGAGTGACTACAGTTGTGTCAGTCTATATTTATGACTTTTTACAGATTGCTCCTTCCAGTATTTCAGGAAGAGAGAAACTCTTTCCCTTTGTGGAAATCATCTTGTTTCAGTATGTTACCTTTTTTCCTTAACTTTAAGTCACTGACACAGTAGGTGGTTGAGCCAACTGAAACAGAACTGTGTGTGTTCTATCATGTACTTAGGCAGACATGTACCATAGTCCTCAGACTTCACAGCTCAAATGAGAGTTTCTTTTTTTGTTTTCCCCTAGATTACCTTATGTAAAAGCAAAATAAAACAAAAACAAAGCAACAACAACAAAACAACTAACCAGTATTGCTCTAGCTAGTTTTCTCAGATGTGAACACCAAGTATCTTTTTTTTTTTTTTTTAATACTGGCTATGGCTCCTGAAATCTTTGTTTTAGAATTCTGCTTATCAACAAGGGACTTCCTCTCAGATATTGCCACTAATAAGTTTTGAAAATTATTTCAAATAAATATTAGCTATTAAAAAAGATGTTACATCATAGAGCAGATAAATGACAGGGATAAAAATCTTCATAAATCAGTGATAAGAAGAATATTTTCCAAAGCATATTATTAAATGTTAGTTATTTTCATCTTGATAATGCCAATGATGGACAAGGCTTTCTGGAAACGTAAAGTGGAAAAAAAAATATATATATATATATTGTGTGCAAACATCTAAAACTTCCTGTAACAATGTTCTATGTGATTACAGTAGGAATAATGTAGAGCAACTTACATTCTTAAGGGCAAGTGTACAGTCAGAAATGTCATCATTAAAATTACTTAGGTTACTCCAAAAGTAATGCATCATTTTTGTTTCCATAGAAGCTAAAACAGATACAAAGAACAGAATAGCATTGCTTAGTAGAACAAATTCTCAGCTATAACACATTATTTTTCAAGGTAGCCTCCACCATTAGCTATTCATTTTTTTGTCATTAATAAACAAGAATCTGCATGCTGAGCTCATAAAAAATCTTCCACAGTGGAGGTGTCCCATTGTTGCTGTCACCACAGGTAAAACATGCTATCCACCACCTCATTGTTCTCACATTCACTGTTTGATCTCCATAAATGTTCACCAAGTGTCAGTGAATGTCAGTGGGTGCAATTTTTCCACACAGAGGAATTCAATTCAACACCTTTTCTTCATACACACTTCCATGTCATATCCCATTTTGTCAGACTGCCCCTCTGCTACCATCTGTTGCACAGCAGCAAAATGTAACAGAATATTGGCAGGAAGGTTCAACTTCTATCATATCACCAACACCCACCTCTAACACTGTGGACTAACATAATAAAATAAGAGGCATTACTTTTGGAGCAGCCTTTGTATTTTGGGAGGCATAGAGTTCTACCTTTCTATATCCTAATGCAATGATTTCCAGAAATTACAAAAATCAAAAAGAGTAGTGGATTTTGAATGTCCTTCATCTTATCTTTTTTTTTTTTTTTTTTTCCTTTTTCTCAGATGCACTTACTCAAGTGAAAACTGTGTCATTACTTATATCATTCTTTAGATAAGCTAACAGTGTTTTCCTGGTTGATCTGAATGTCCCTACCTGCCTCCCATTCTGGCTTATCTTAAAGTAATACAAGTCATAAATATATAAGCAAAGAATTCTTTTCAAGTCATAGCATATTTGTTTGGCTTGGAACATATGTTTAGAAATCCCAGGAGACCGCACAACTGTTACAAAGCAGGAAAAGCAAGGAATGCTTCTCTCTGTCTTCCACTTCCAGATGCATATTGCTTTGGACACCAGTTTTATTAAGTCTTTCTCTTGACCTAGATATAGCTAATGATCTTGATCTTATAATCTATCAGTAGTCCTCATCTATACAGCATAAAAGCTTTAATTAGTCACATACTGAGTCTCATCTTTAAAATGTGTATGGAAAATCACATTTATTTTACCTATGATATAGACATAGTAAACTTACTAGCAACAGGCAGAGTTTACATAGCAACTGAGAACTGCTCATTTCAAACTTTTCTGGAATAAATTTGCTTTTGCTTTTGCCATATACTGGAGAGTCTTATACAGAAGAAAGACCCTGGCATCTTGTTCCAGCCACTTGTCCTCAGCAGTCCAAAATCAGCATGTGGGGCTATTCAGCTGTTAGTACAGTATGCCCAGAAAAGCTGCAAAATGTGGGAAATTTCCAGAATCCTCTTACATTTAGAACACCATCCTGGCTTGAAATTTACCAGCCAGACTATGTGTCTATTTTTTAACTCAGATCTCCTTTTGATTTATATAACTTACTTGAAAAAAAAAAAAAAAAAAAAAGAAAAGAAAAAAAAAAAGTCTATCTTACTAGCACAGCTAAAAGATACAGAATAGTTAATTTTGCTTTCAGATACTTTTCATTATTCATTTTTATTCCACTTGTTCATTTTTAAAGCTCAATAATATAGTGGTACACAGTTTGTCCAAGGTGATGTCCTAGAAATGTGAAAGCCAAATACCACTGGCCCAAAACAAAGCTATGTTATTCATCGAAACCGGGGAAGGAGACAAGGTCTAATTCCCACTTTAATTAACTATTAAATGAAATTCAGAACTCTGTAAAGAAATTCATAATGCAATGGCATCTGGTGGAGTGCTGTTAGAGTATATCTACTATCATTTGTTCTTCATAATACTTTGTTTTTTTAAATAATAATTAAAGTAAAACACAGTGAAAGAAAATACCAGCTGTTCCTATCACAACATAAATAAAAGTGAAAGGCAAAAATATGTGATGAATTTAAATGAATCCCAGTTGGTAGAGGAGAAAATGTTTGATGACAGGTGAAACTCCAATGTTATTGCTTTTCTCCACCTCAGCAATGAGACAATTTGAAATGGAGTGTTTCTGTGGCACCTTGGATATCTCTAGCCTTTTTATTAATTTGTGAGAAAAACAGATTTGAGAAAATTTTGGCTGTGGGTAAGGAAGAGGGATAGCCTGAGACAGAGAGGTGAAAGTGAAGCAGATGGATATAGAGGTATTTGCTCTAGGAATGAGAGTTGAAATGCTTTGGGCCTAGAAAAGTGTGATATTCCAAGAGAAGAAACAAGAACTAAGTTGATAATATAATGGCTGACAGACTGAAGTTAGGCAGCAAATACAAAACAAAGAAATATTCATGCAGATATATATACCTTTTCTATATAAATATATATTCCTATATATATTTATATGTACATCAACTTTAGTTGAAATAAGTCCCCAATACCTCCAAAGGGAATTTTGAAACAGGAAAAGGTCATTTGAACTTGTAAGAAAAGTGTACATGAGTGAATGTGTGTGTTAAATAAAGGAATAAAATACAGTAAAAGGTTTTTTAAAAGTCTAGTGAATCAGTTGCTTAGTGTGGTGACTCTAAATGTGAAGAAAGGAAGGCCAAACTGAGCTATTTTATGGCGGGTCCATTTGTAAATATGATTAACTCACTTGAGTTTTTTTTTCTCTTAATTTCTGTGCTAGCCTTTCTTAATATATATTCTATGAAACTAGTGGAACATTAGGTTGCACAGGCAGTTCTAGTGGATCCATCCAATATATTTGACACTGCTAGCACCATTAAAGTGAATAGAAAAATAGTATAGGAATATAGTATAATGATGCATACAATTATTCTCTGAGTAGCTTGGCTATCAGTATGACTTTTTCATATATATGCATGTATATATATAAGCAAAACAAAAGTTTAACAAGTCAACTCATGTAATTGAATTGATTGAATGTTTTGTAATGCTTCACAATAATGACTGTGATTAGAAATTTCTCTTAATTGCTTGGAAATGTAATGTCAGAAACATTACATTACATTAACAATAATTTCAGGCACAGTTTTCTTTCACCTCAGTTTTGCAGTGATCAGATATTTAGCATCTTATCAGTTCAAAATATTTTTTAAAATTCTCACAAAATATTCAAAGGGTAAATCAAAGAGACAAAATTTTTGTCACTGCAGACTCGTGTTTGAACTACAGTGAACAGAATGAGAAGGTTCTTGCAGAAATAGTCTTAATTTCAGTGTTAGATATACTAACTATAAGATTCTTCCTTGTTCTAGATATCTAGCAAGTGATTGCACAAAATTTAGATTTGTAAGCTGCATGAGAGGATTTTCCTTCTAACTTTGTTGGTGTGAAACAAAGTTTCATGCATACTGCTGGTCAGATAGCTCACACCTTGATGTCTTAACTCTGGATACCTATGATTCACTGAGTCCAGACTAAAATGTACATCTTGGAAGGATTAATCTCATTTAACTCTAATCTTCTAAATGTAGATCTGACAGAGATCATCAGTCTGACTTTATTCCTCTTAAGATTTAACAGATTTAAGAAGATAAATTTGCAAAGTAAGAGTTTTCTCATCCTAAGACAGATATTTGACATTGAAAAAAACACCTTTTAGATGCCTGCTGTGATCTGAATAAAATCAATTGCTCTGACATTATTCCTACGTAAATGTGCATTTCTATTGATGTGAGTTAAGAAATTATACTTTGACTGGAAACCAAGTGGTAATTAATTTAGAGTTTGATATTTGCAACTAAAATAATATTTAACTGATCTTTAAAATCATTTATTTCCTGTAGTTAAGTTCATGATTTTTCCTTGTTTTTACCTTCATCTGGTAGAAACATCACAGAACAATGACCTAGCGTCATATTTGTGTCTTGAAAAAGATGTTTTTCCCTCTCTTAAATTATATAGGGATGTGCTTGTATTCGTTCTGACTGAGAGTACTCTACCTCCTCATGCCTCTTTACAGTGATATATGGGTAATATAAAAATTGTTTTACTGCTTAATCTACAAAGTTTGTTTTAGTCGGCCTAGCAGGTATTGGGACTATCATGTAATTGCAGAAGGATTGCTTGTTCAGCCCCATACACACTATCTTTAAAATTTGATCTTTTATAACTCTGACAAGAGTTTTGTCTGTTAGGCTTTATTACAAGGTTCATTATTATTTCCAAAAATTATAATAACAGAGAAATGAAGATAGAAAAATAAAACACAAAAGCTGTTATTGTCCCTATGTTTTAAGGAACCTATGAGCCATAACATCTGATTACAGGTGAAGTCTGTGCCCTTCAAGATTTTGTCTTTGGCACTGACTAGTTTTAACAACTAATAATTAGATACTAACTATCTACATCTCCTAATGATTCACACAGCATCCTCTCATGTCCCTTAAAAAATAATCTTACGAAAGTTTTTATAACAGACACATTTTTTTTGACAATTACTACTTTTATGGGGAAAATTGTATCTAAATCTATTTTGTTTGAGATATCTTTCAGATTCTGTTTTCTGAGACAGGACAATAAAACCTTTTGGAGAACATTATTTTGATTTTTCCTGTTTGTACCAATCCATTTTAAAGGTCACACAGATGTCAAAGTAGTTTCTTGTTGTACTTTTAACTAATTTAAATCCAATATTTTATTTATTTATTTATTTATTTATTTATTTATTTATAACCTTATTTTTAACCTCTGGAGGGTACATTTTGTCACAGAGTTTATAATTCAGGAAATCATAACTCAGAAATTTGGTTATGTGGGCTGATTTTCAATAAATGACAATATCACTTTCTAGAAAGAAATGCAAAGTGCAGGATTGTTTTTCTTCAGAGCTCGATGTGTCAATATTTGCACTGCCGCAGTCTTTTTCCAGTCTCTGCAACGAGTCTTTCCAATAGAACTTGATAACTCTGTAATGAGATAAGGCTTAGATCAGTTACTTACTTGTAAACTAAACTCCTCATATCCTGATTAATAAAGATTCTGTTACAAATGACATCATTTCTTTGACAGTGTCACACTCCTTGGTATCTCAATCTGAAGTTCAGTCTCTAAAACATTCCTTGATGTTTTTAAACATGTTTTTGCATCTAGAGGAATATTTATTCTGTATTTAATGAATATGACTTTGTTTTAGTTAGGATAAGTCATGTGTTTAATAGCTTTCATAAGGTGGTATACTACCTATACTGTAGTTATATGCCATTGAGTCTGGGGAAATAAACGATGATCAAGTGGTTTGTCATTTTTCAAATATCATGTTTAGCTTTTGTATTAAAATCTGCTCTGAGATAGATTTTAGTATTTCTATTCATTAATAGTTTAGATAAGTTAGAAATCACCAAAGCAGAGAGCTGTCATTACCATTGCCCTTAGTGAGGAACTTAATGATTGTGCTTAGCATAATAACATCAGCAAGGGCTTCTTGCCAACTTTTGGCAAACTAGTGAACTACTGAAAGATTAGAAGGACTGTATTAATTTATTTGTTTATCCCCTCAGCAGAAGATGAAATTTAAAGCTTGAAAAAATATTTATTTAAAAAGTGTCATTATAGATGTTACAGGAGTGTCTTTTTCTTCTTTTTCAACATGCAACTTTCCACTGATTTGCAGTGGAGTGAATTTTGCCTTTACTTTGATCATGGGTATATGGCTGTTTCAAAATATTGGGAAAAGGCAATGAGCCAAAATCATTATCTTCACTTGAAGTGTTTAATACCAAATGTAAATGTTGGAGGGGCTTGAGTGCCCAAGCCATCCCTCCATGCTTTTTACATCTGATTATAAATGTCCCTTCTGCACTGTCAGCTAGTCCCCATCATGACTTCAGTCCAGTGTTGTCAAGGAAATAATAACCTGGAGTCTTCCATTGCTTATCAGTAGGGAAACAGTGCTTAAAGACATATGGGTTGATATCACCTCAAATACTCCTGTATAATTAAAATTGGTAATAAGTAATTATAAAACTGGAAATACAAATAGAAAAGAAAAAGAAATAGAAATATTGAAATAGAAAGAAATCGAAATAATGCTGCTTTAGGCACTAACTAATCTTCTATATTCCACATAGCATTAAAATCTTTAGTGCCCACTGACACACTGTTCAGAAAAAGAAAGTAACTCCCTTCTAGTGGTCAAAGTTTTTATTCTTTAGTCTGGGAGAACTAAGCATTCTAATGCCTTTTTTCACTTCTCCATGAAACAGTAGCACCAGGGGGAGGTAGAATTTATTGCAACAGTCCATGGCCAGGAATACATTAAGCACATAGTGGAATAAAGGTCATATGAGAGTACTCTACTTTCACAGAAGAAATGTGGAATACAAAAAGTATATTGTTTTCCCAAATGTAATCGTTTAAGACTTACAGGTTTTGTTTGTTTGTTTGTTTTCCGGATGAAATTCTTGATGGTCTCTTCTTATTCCTGCTTGCCTAAAAAGTGAAATGTATTTCTCAAATCATTCCTTGAGGTCTGAGAAGTAGATAATAAACTTTAAAGGAGCTACGCTATATATTTTTTACAAGACTAAGATATTATCATGTGCTAATCTCAGTTCAGAATATTGTAGAGTTATTGAAGGAGTATATACTGTTCAAGGTGGTACAAACATTTATAATTGAGAATTTTAATCTCTAAGGACAGGGGATTTATGACTGATGTAAAAAGATAAAATCATTCCGGAGTAGTATAGTCCATTAATTAACTTTACACTGCACAGAATGCATTTTCTTATTAATACATCTAATCAAAACTCATATTTCACCTAAAGATGGATGTATAAATATTTTCTTTATGCATTTTTGTTGGAGTAAATTTTGAAGATTTTATTTTCCCAGTTAATACATATTTAAATAAAATGTGTTCTTTCTTCTCAAACCAGCATCCTGAATTTTGATTCCTTTAGATTTGATATGTGCATCAGAACGAATCAAACCAGGATAAAAATAGGTGTCATACTGCTATGCAGGTTTAGCAGACATAGTTTATGACCTACAAACCTTTGAGTTCTTCTGAGCATCAAATTGAGAACAGTTATCATCTATGGCAATCCAATGGCATCTAAGTGAGATTAAAAGATATGTACATGTGCTGCTAATTCCATTAGTCAATGGCAAAAATTTTCAGAGGACAAATGTATGACCGTAAGACATGTCAGAATAACTGCACTATTAAGGTAACATTTTCTCTTCACTGAAGAAACAAGATGAGATCTGTAGCTCAGCTTAGCATCACAACTTCCAGACACTGAAAGCGAGCAGATGAGTTTGACACCTTAGTCTAGTCCATGTTTAAGCACCTTTTTTTTTTTTTTTTTTTTTCTTCTTCTTCTTCTTTTTTTTTATCCCTAACATTTCATTTATCCAGTTAAGGAATAGAAACAATATCACGAAAGAGTAATGAGACCAAGAAAAATGGCTCAGTATCATCGACTCTTAGATTGAAGTCATCATACTAAAGCAGGAAAATAAGAACTATTTATTGAAATAACTCAAGAAAATACATGCCAAGAAATCACAATTGATTTTTGTAAGTAATTCAGAAAGAAAACAATGTCAGCAAAGTCTGTTAAATAAAATTTTCAGTGCTTCTGATCTGTATCTTTCATATTCCTAGAGTTACTATGTTGAACAGCATTTGTCTGAATGCATCATAGAATGATGAAGCAATAAATCTTATCATTTATTTTTTTTGTTTGTTTATTTTTTTTATTTCTCCAAATAATTTAACCATACAGTGTTAAATTCACCACTGTGGTAAGCAAGTACAGTTGTCCTCCCATTACTGAAATTCTTCTTGCTTAGTCCAACAATTATTTTATTTTGCTAGATAAGTTATTTGGGTTACAGCACTTTCAGGCAAATATTGTTTTTATATTGCTCTGGAGGAAATGCTAGAAGGATTAAGAGTCCTATCTGATACAACAAAGGGTATCTCGTCTCAAAGCTTCCATTAAAATACTCATTCTTTGCTCACAGGCCTGAACTCAAATCACACCTCTGTCTAAAGGAAAAGGTTCTGTGTTGCCTCTTCTTGTGACATTTTGGGACTGCTGGCAGGAAGTTTTCAGGTTATGCTTGACATTTTGATAAGTAACATCACATGAATGATCTTAACTCTGCCTAACTCACGCTATACTGCTTTTTTTTTGCTTTCAAAATGCTCTGGAGAGAGAATACTCCTAGTATGTTTCTTTAGTCTTTTACATATTATGTGTTATAATGCAGTAATCATTTGCATTTGCAGGTGTATTTGCATTGCTGTAAATAAAATTACTGAAGTATCATTATATTTATTTCTTTATTTAAACTTGGTTTTATTTACAGTCCTAGATTTTACTTTAGAACTTCAGATGAAGGTAAAAGGGACAGAGAAATACCTTAAACATAGGTTGATCATCTCACTAGTTTTTAAGTCAATATGGAAATTATTTATTTTGTTGACATACTGTGGTTTACTAGCAACTGAATATATTTTGACTGCAAAAGCTGAAAGAGATCAGTAGGCAAATTTGTGTTAGGAAACCACATTGAAACCCCTTTTTATAATGATTTTCCATCATTATATGAAAATTAAGTTACCGTGAACTACCTGTCTTTATCATCTTCTGTGTTCCATACAATAAGCTTCACCCCTGAAAATCACAAATCATTGGAAATGTCCTTTTTCCCAGAAAGTATAATGTAAGGCAGCTAGGTACTATGTTGATTTCAGCAGCACAAAAACCTTAAGAGAAGTTTAGTAGGCTGCAGAGAAGAAAGGAACTGAATGAATGATTTGCTGCTCTTTTTCTTCAAAGATTATACCTCAGAAGAGACCATCTGAATTTGGAAGGATAATAACTGGAATCATGGTGTCAATGTCATAGATTTTAAAATAAAGAGACCTGTGGATTTGACCTTTAATTACAAGGAAACAAGGAGATTGTGTACACTTTTAGTCATCAAAATAGCTGTGAAATAGCTGTTTCGTAACAGTCCTCATAAAAATCTTCAGTGCATTTCATAAATATGTTTACTGGTGCTGGACTGCAAAGGCTCTCCTTGTCTAGGGTAGGTTCAAATAAATAGTCAAGAATTTAAGTAATAAACTTTGATGGCAGTATGTATTCTTTATTAATAAAGGTGTTATTATATGGAGAAGATTGAAAGATACATATGCACAGTTCTGGAAATTAAGTGCAAGAAAAGTGAGGAGAGTGAAAATTACTGTGACCATCCAAGTGGCTCAGTGTTTGTGTATAATTTATGAGTGCAAGTGAACATATAAACAGGCCAAAACTTCTCTCATTAAATCAAAAATAGGCTGCTCTATTCAGTCAATCACATCACCTCTGTACAATGCGTCTGTGATAAAAGGTTTAGTAGTATCAGAGAAAATTCTTCACTATATTTGTAACCAAAGTTTCCACTGTGACCAACACTGGGGAAAAGAAGGAAGTAAATCAAAACAGTCAATCAAAAGAAACTCAGAACACATTGAAAAAATAAAAAAAAAATAAAATAAATCACTGAATAACTTATGAGCTAGTACATGGTCAGAGATCAGCTTCAGTGCTGTGATTTTTTTTTTTTTTATAGTATTTATTTTGTTAATGATGCGAATTAATTCACTGCAGGCTGTGAAACAATTTGAGAAATGGAAAAAATATCTTTTACACAGTTATTGTTTACTATATGGTGGTCATAGAACTATTCATTTACTCATAAATTAATCCAGAGCCTTTTCCAGAATAAAGTTGTCTCTCAATCACATAACTTTGGCTGATAAGGAAAGAGTGGGATACTGCTTAAGAACATTTGGGATCCTCTGTCTTCCTGAAAGTTTTGTAAATTCTTGTACTGAGGTTCTAAGAATCACAGAATGGTTTCGATTGCAAAGGACCTTTAAGATCATCTAGTTCCAACACCCCTGCTATGGGCAGGAACATCTTCCACTAGGCCAGGTTGCTCATAGTCCCATAGGAGAGGAGAGGAGAGGAGAGGAGA
>JAOWBP010000001.1:135730635-135744819 GCA_028571105.1 Tragopan temminckii | reverse complement strand
TTCTCCTTCTCCTTCTCCTTCTCCTTCTCCTTCTCCTTCTCCTTCTCCTTCTCCTTCTCCTTCTCCTTCTCCTTCTTCTTCTCGTTCAAGTGAATAAGAAAATGATTCAAAATATCTCATGAGGTTGAAAACATACAGTAACAAATTAAATCTAGCACTAGATTTGCACAATGTATAAATGTGTAAATGATAGTTTACTGTTATAAAACAAAAGTTAATATTGCAAATGCCCACTAGAAGAATAAAATATCTTAATAACTCAAGAAAAAAACAGTTTGGAAGCATAGTAGTGAATAGGTATATGTATTAGCCAAAGTTCTGAACACTGTTTGGGAAAGTGTCTTCACCTAGATGCAATTTAGATACATGAGGATGGAAATTGTGTTAGTTTGCACCACTAAGTAAAGCAGAACTATGTTTGCTTCAGGCAAGTGCAGAGAACAGGTTTGCCCTGAGGATATGAACTAATTTAAGCTTGCCTTCTGTGGTCAATGGTTCACCCCCTTTGAAAAAAGTACACTCCAGAGTACGAAAAGCTACCCGAGAAATAAACTTTGTTCAGATTACGGTCATCCTTCACCCAAAATACCAATAAAATGAATGGGAATGAATAGGTACAAAGCAGGTATATTAAAAATGAGAGTATCTTCATGCAAAAGAATATCTAGGACAAGTTATTTCTTGAAAGTTAGTCCCCTCAGTGACACATTTGGAAGGTGTAGCACTGGTTTTATATTGAAAGATGTGTTAAACATGAAGAGTACCTGAAACTGTTATTTAAAGCATTTGTCAGTTTCAGACAACTCCTAATAATGTTTAAGAATACAAATAGCTACTCACAACACTGGTTCGTGATAAGGAACATTAAATGGTCATGCGCTGCAGACATCATGTACCTGCTTGTGATGGATACTAAGTTCAAGTCCTGAATTTCTGAGGACTAATAAAGTAGATTATTCTGAAGTGTAAATTGACTCCATTCAAATTTCAAGTCATTCATTTTACAGCCTACATTTTCCTTGAGTCATGCAATACACTATATTTTCTTCTTAAGTGAGCTTCAGTGTATTAAATCATTAATTTAAATCATTCAAACAACAGACATTTCATATAAGCTAGTCTTTAAGAGTACTACTGGATATCCACATATGGATGCTGTCCTGATTTCCTAGGCTTTGATCTTACTGGCCTATAATAAAACTTCTCCACTGAATTGTTACAACATTTTATTAACACTGTTGTCTTTTCTCACACGATATGCTACATTGTTATTTGCAACACTCCAAGCAGACTTTATTCCAAACTGGCTCTTGTAATAAAAACCTTGTAGATATTCTCTGCTTAGAACATGATGATCAGTGATAGGACTAAAAGGAATGCCCTGGAGTTGTTCCAGAGGAGATTCAGACTGGATATTAGGAAAGATTTCTTCTCCGAAAGAGTGATCAGGCACTGGAATGGATTGTCCAGGGAGGTGGTGGAGTCAATGTCACTGGATGTGTTTGAGAAATGTTTAGATGTTGTACTAAGCGGTATGGTTTACTAGGAAAAGTTGGTGGGAAGTGGACTGTCATGGTTTTATGATTTTTGGTTATTGGTATTCTACATCATAACATCATGTAGTGCACTGAAAGTTAAAGAGTTAATGCTCCAGTTCTGGGTACCTGTCCCAGAAGAGAAGACATCTCCCAGAAGACTGTTCGCTGTTCTGTTTCCGCTCAGAGGGAATGATAAAAACTGTTTGCAGATCACAAGACCTTCCTTTTCTCTTTTGATCTTCTGGCTCATCCCTGCTCCCAGCCATATTGCCTCAGCTTACTTAGAGTAAGGCCTTCAGTTTTTGGACACTCTCATTTCATTTTATTTGATTTATTAGCTTAAATTCTAATTATATTTATTATAGTGCGCTATCTTGCATTCCAATATTCTCTTTAGTAAATTAGTTTGTATCTACTCAGATCATTGCTGCTGTTTTGTTTTTAGGCCTCTTTCTCCACTCTTTCCTCTTTTTCCCTTTTCCCTTTCCTCTTTTTCCCTTTTCCCTTTCCCGGGACGTGGGTCCGTAGGTCCCCCACACCATTAGTCACAGAACTGGGCTGAACTGGCCCATAAACCATTGACAGTGGACGGTTTGACTGGATGATCTTGGAGGTGTTTTCCAACCTTAGTGATTCTATGATTCTATGATAAGGCAACACAAGAGCCTTAAGGCTTTTTTAAAAAATAGCATATACCTAAATACTAATTATGTACAAAATTTTTTTGTGAATTGGATACTCAGTAATTTATAAAGACACTTTAATGTTATTTCTGTTTAAAATTTTGCGCTTTTCTACTATTATTCTCAAGCACTATTCTAATTATACTACTAATAATACTGAAAGCTCAACCTACTTAAAATAGTTTTGAAACCACCGAAGTGAATAATTCTTATCATTATTTTGTATACTTTAGTGTACCTCATATCTTAAGCTTTAACCTGAGAAGACTTCCAAAATTAATAAATTCATTTCACTTCTTACTCTACATTTTATTTATTTATTTTTTCATAGCAGAAATTATTTTTGGCTCTTTTTTATTATCCGTACCTTGAAACTGAATTAAAGTTGCATAGTATGCTACTATTCAGAAACTGTGAAAAAAAGGATAAAAAAAAATAAGTATAGTACAGAGTAAAACACATCTAACAGCACAGCTGTCCATGTTTTTGATGAAATGCATTGTACATGTATCTTTATTGTCCCTTTGTTTCAATTATTTGTGCCATATCAGTCAATTACCAAAGGTCCATTAACATTTCTAATTTAAAAATTTCTAATTTTGGGGTGAAAAAACTATTTTTCTGTTGATCACCATATTTATGATTAAAAGGGAATTATGCAAAATATTATGTTACAATCTGTACACCCCTCAAAGCTGAAATTCTTTCTTAATTTCTTAATTCTTTCTTATCTAATGACAGATTTTTCTTTGAGCTATAATATCTGAAGATTTTAGTTATTATTTTGAAACAGGGATATGAGATTTGTCTTCTGTTAGTAAAATCACAATTTGAAAATGAAGTGAGCACAAGTATATCAAAGATCTTGTCCTCATTGATCCATACCAAGAGCAACACTGAAATGGGCAATCTGGATTTTTTTATACTTCAGTTCCACTGCATTTAAACTAGGATTATTCTTATTTATTTATGAGGATACATTGTAACATGTAACCATCTGGAATTTCAAATCCAGCTTTGCCTGATAATTTTCTAGTGTCAATGTCTCTGGATGGTACACTGAATTATAGGAGATCTGAAGTATGGAGATTTAACAACTCTCTAATTAAAGCTGCAGCATTTGTGCTACAGATGAAGACTATTTCAGAATAAATTAATATCAATAAAAACTAAGAAACTAGCCTGGGTGTTCTGTGGGAAGCTGCCAAAGCAGTCATGAGGGGTAGAATAATTTGCTGAGCTGCAACAGCAGTACAAAAAGTATATCGAGTACCAGTGTAAATTAGAAAAGGAAGTTAATGAGATGAAAAAAGTGACATAAAAAGCAGGTACCCTAGGACCTTCCAACTTTTGATTAAACAGAGGGAAACTAAATGCTTTGTGGTGAATAACACAGACAATGTGTTAAAGCTTAATGAACAAATGTACTATGAAAAGGGGAATAAACCTGACAAATTATTTGTATATAATTGAAATGAGAAGAGAAAGGAAAACTTTTTTCATTTTGAGGAATAAGAAACATTGCAACAGCTCATAATCCAAGAACTGTAATGAGATTTCTTACAGGTTTTTTTTTTTTTTTTTTTTTTTTTTAACAGATTTGTCCCTGCTAAATATGGGTCACAAGGAGATAGTCTCCTTCTTATCTGAAATTCAATTGCCACGGATTAAGGAAAGAAATAAGATGAAGTTGGTCCTTCTGGGATCAGAAGTTAACCACAAGCCATTGATGGTTCTTCTCTCAAAAAACAAAAACAAAAACAAACAAACAAAAAACACAACAGAGCAGATGGAATCACTGATATTAAAAAGAAGCTGTCCTGTTTCTGTTTGTGTGATTAAAAGACTTTTTATTTACTTGTCTTCACTCTCTCTTATATAAAGAGAAGCATTAAAATCTGCAGTGGAAAAAAGGCTATGTGTTAGGCTGTGTACTGTTTAACTTTGGCACCAAAATTATATGTATATTCTCATACTGAGTTGATAACCTTATTCCCTGTTATGTAGTTTATAATTCAGTGAAAGATAACTGCTGTCCACAACACAGATATCAAGCTTGTTGCTGTTACATTAAATGCTACTGTGCCATAATTACAAAAGAGTGTGAACATTAGTAATATGTAATGCACTGTTTTGTAGCATCCTTTGTTCAGTACTATAGTTGAACTATGTTGTAGTTTTTGACAGATGAGAAATAGAGAAAAAAGCAGAAAAGTAAACTTTAGGGGGAAAAAAAAAGAGACAAAAGTGGTGTATTTCTTAGACAAAACTATTAAAAGCGCAAAGGAAACTTAATTAAAAGGTTAGATCAGAGGACAGACATTTTAAAGAAAAAAAAGATCTACACTGCAATTTTCATAGAGTGAAGTTTTTCCCAGAAGTCAAAGGTTTTGAGGGATTTCCAACATTTTAAGATTTGCTATTCCTAAAAGACTGGCTGCAAAGTTAAGTATAAAGTTTCAGTTTTAGGACTTGTCATTGTAAATTTAAATCATTTCCTTGTTAATTGTTTTGAAAGCTGCACTCTGTCTGAGGTACTTGCAGGAAGTGTTTTGTGATCACAGAACTGTAGCTGAAGCAATTTATTTGAAGATTTATTTCACTTTCATGTCTCCAGCAGAGCCTATAGATGAGAATCCAGACATGCAAAGCAGCTTTAAGGCAACAGAAGGGTTACCTGCCCCCATAGATAACGTGTATCCTCCGGATGATGCATAGAAGCTGCACACACATGAAGTGAGTGGTTCATAAAAGACTGTTGAATTAAGCCTGGCAATTGAATTCACTTCAGTTGTCAGTGTTCCAGCTCCTGCAGATTCAATTAGAGGCTTGGGTTCAATTAACCAGAACTTCCATGTGAATCTCCCATGTTCTCAGAGCAGAACATGATTGCCTTCCTGAGCTAGTCTTCACAGACATTTAAGAGTCACATCTGGCAAAATAAATAAATAAATAAATAAATAAATAAATAATAATAATAATAATAATAAAAACTGAATAATTTGACAGGGCAAACAAGAGCTTCATTGTTTCACAGGGGAAATCAGAAGAGTAGTTGTGAGAGTTCAAAGCCCACACACAACTTGTGTAGGCTCATCTGACCTCAGTGTTGGCATACAGAATATCTGGCATCTAAGGTCAGATGCAAATAGTACAGCAACATCACTTACCTAATTGTTTTTGGGTCATACTGAGCCAAGTACCCATCTGCAGTGAAAGAGGCAAACAAAGGGCTTGTTTAATCATGCAGCTAAGTGTTAGTAACACAGGCAAAAGCAGTACTAAAATATAGACAGCAGTAACCTTATTAGCCACTGAAATTGTTCTCAATAAAGTAAACAGTATTGATTATTAATATTCACAGGAGTCAATGTCCTTTGTTTCGTAGAATAGACCTCTGGGAGAAGAGTACTAAAAGATCATTATTAGTCTGACACAACCAGAAAATAGCGTCTTGTCTTTCCCAACTCAAACACATCATGGCAACAAAGTCTGAAACATATAAATCACGAAGAACAGTTCTCCCATTCTCTTCTTCCTCCTCCACATATTGCTCTCAGAAGCCATATGTGAGAGACCTTAGTTGTATGTATGAATTAGATTATATTGTATTTTCTACAAGAAAAATTGTTGTGGGTATCTAACCTAGAACTGAATGTAGGAGAAAATGCAATCTCTACACTATTCCAGCCTTTAATTACTGTCAGAATTTATATCACTCAAATGAGATGTAATACAACATAATAAGAAAAAAAAAATTATTTGAAAAACTTAATAGGAAAAAAAATCCACACATTTTAGAAGTGGTTATGTTTTGTTGTTAAGTCTGAACTAATTTTCTACTTTAAAAACTCATTTTTCTCTGTATGAAGACTGTACTGTAATTTTCCTTTTTACTGTTGAATATCAAAAGGTGACTTCTGACTTTATTTTAACTGAAACTCAATTTCTGAAAAGTATTAGCCATGAAAACTGAAGATTACAGGTATTTTAAAGAACAGCTCTATCCTATCAAAATAAGTATCCACTGGATTTATAAGACAGTTAAAAAGCACAGTCAATAACAGGCATAAATGCCAATCAAAGTAAATAACCACACAACACACTGATAGTGGTTGTCATATACATTATAGTCCAAGGGACACTTACGTTTCCCAATATATATATTCACCAGATGTGGTAAATATTGTAGGATTTTCTTCCCAGAAACTCTGACAACACTGGATGACCACTGGGGTATTTACAAGATGTTGAAAATCTCAGAAGCTGCCAGAAACATTCAAGTGGCAGTTGTATGTTCAAGTCATATCATATCACCATCTTTTCACAGAACTCCTAAGGACCAGGTGTCTTCACTGTTCAAGATCTGTCAATAAGCATAACCACTGCATCTTACAAATCATACATTTGAAAGGCTAAAAAAAATGATCACATGATTCCATCACAATTTTCAGAGCAATTTTAGAATATGCCAATTTTAGAATATGTTATAGTTCCTAATATGAATTAAAGACAGATTAATTCGTCTGTCACGCTAACAGCCATTAATAACAGAAGTATAAATGAAACGATATCTCTGTTGAGTATTACTTAAAGATAAATAAATAACTGCAAACTTTATTTTTTGTTGTTGTCGTCCTAATAATAGGAATGTGTATATATTGATCAGTTATTTTGCTGTATTTAGTTCAATCAAACAGATCATTTTCTGTGAATATTTTTTTAGTTAACACATACTCCATCCATTACAAAAAAGTTAAGAGAAAAGTAGTCTAATTGAAATAATCAAGCTGAAAACATTTTATGTAAAAACAGAAGATTAGAAAAGTTCAGTATTTTATATAGAAAGAGAAATTAAGGAACATTTCTTTTTTTCCTAAGGTTTTCCACCACTACATAGAATCATAGAGTCATAGAATTGTAGAGTCATAGAATCATGGAATCATGGAATCATAGAATGGCTTCAGCTGGAAGGGATCTTAAATATCATTTAGTTCCAGCCCCTTTGCCCTGGACAGGGTTGCCACCTGCTATTTTCCTGGGCTCCATCCAACCTAGCATTTAATTAGATCGTTTTCAAATCCAGGTTACATAGCAATGAAAACAAAAATTATCTTCTTAAGAAAATACAGTATCTGGTATAAAAGCAATTAAGCAATTTTAACATAATGGGCACACTTTATAGCAGACTGCTTTTTATAGCAGTGAAAAACTTTTCAGAAAAATGGTGATATCCTCCTTATGTAAACTAGGAGACTATCAGAGAGTCTATATAAATCAGAATATACATTTCTTACTGAGTCAACTACATTCTGTCTAGCTTTTCAGAAACATGAGCTAATTTAGTTTCAAAAGTCTGAGGTATCCTAAGTGATAATTTCTGCATTTTACATAATGTCCATTTTCTGTTTCCAAGTAAATAGGATCACAATTGAACTTAAAATGAATATTTTCAGTTTTTACTGATATGAATTCATTGAACTGCATTAGAAAGCTGCTTTTGAAAGAACTCACTCTACTAAGCTTTGCCTTATTGTACCTCACTGCAATCTTCTAACAAGAGTCGCTACATCTACTTAAGGATACAGCAAAAAGCACCTGTATAAAAATATCTGTCAAAATGGTGGAATTGCTACCTACAGAAAACGCACTGCTCTCTTTTTAAGCAGTTATAAGAGTTACAGGATTTATTAAAATACGCTAAGTGAGAATTTTATCAAACTTTTGCATGTTGGCATGAGGAAAAATTTTCTTCTTCTCTAACATCCTCTTAAGAGTTAAAACAAAGAAGAAAAGAGTGACCACAAAATGTTTACTGTATATTCCTTTCCCAAAAAATTTTAGCATATTCATTCACCCAAACTGAGAAAAAGAGGTGGCATAAATAATTTAGTAAAAGATTTTAAGTTGAAGAATATTCTAATAACAACATCCTAATACTAGTATTTCTACTACCTTGTTATTATTCTGTCTTTTTGAAGGGAGAGCAAGGAAAACAAGATGGGATAGAATAAAAAACTACAAATCGTCTTTTGCCTGTGGTTAATATATATTCTAATTTAGTGTGTGTATTACAGAGGATGGGAAAGGATTATCTGGGTTGAAGTAAGATGGCAGAGACCTAAGAAGATGGTCATCCATGGACAAGTGCAAGTTACTTATCTATTATCTTAGTAACTTTCACTTTTATAAATAAATTCCAGTAGGCATTTAAAATTCTTGAACTTTGTACAATATCTTTAAGTTATGAGAAGAGATGGCATAAGGTATTTTTTCTAAAGTCAAGGGGAATTTCACTGTTCATTTCACTAAGAACAAGGCTTTGGTTCAAACTGCAAATGTTTGTTAAACAGAACAAGGTTGTCTACTGATAGAGTCCAGTGCCATCAGTATTTGTAATTCCAGTTAATATTTGTGACTGAATGAAGGATTTACTCAGTGTGGAATTTCCTGACCTGCCACATTCATTGTTGTCATGAGAATCACACTGCTTACCATCAGTCAGCTTGCATACTTCACCTGACAAAGCCTGACAGGGTGCTTCACAACAATGAGAAGTCAGTCTGGGATATCTACAGTAATCTGTTCCCTGAAGAGGAAAATGTGCTTTTAACTTTGTGTTACTGATGCTTGTTTGTTTATTTGAGGCTGCTGATTCTTTGTTTATTTCTAGGTTTTGCTTTAGAGAAAAGGGCATCAGCTGGTTGAGCCCTAAAACACATACTGCGTAGTTCATTACCTAAGCAAAAGCTCTGTGAGATACTGTATCTCCTTGGAGTAAAATACACAGATATATCCTATAATGTTCTCTGGGATTCAAGAAGAACTTGTCTGCAGCACTTTTGCCTGGAAAGGTTCAGCACAGCCTCCTGTCTGCAGGCAGAAAGTACTCTAAAACAGGGCAAAGAGCATGGAATGAAAGTCTTGGAACACTGTCATATATACCTGTGAGAGGCAGGACACAAAGTTAACAGCTAAAAAAAAGTATATATGTATATATTACTAATTGACTCTGAAATAAATTATCACAAATTTAAAAAGAAAACAACATTAATTCACAAGTGTACTGTTACATTTTTAAGCTGATATAAATCTCTCAATTTCAACACATTCAGCCATTTATAGATTTAAGAATCACTGGCCTCCTGCACTAGTTCTGTTTCTAACACTGTAAGGTCTGATTCATCACTCTGTTATTCTACGTTTAAATGTAGTGCATTATCACAGTAGTAAAAGTTGAACTGTCTTCCTTAAATTATCTTTCACTATATTTTCAGTATGAAGAAAATGCAAGAAAATAGATTTTGTCCAGTTCTACTGTAATACATTCCCTCTCTCTGTACAGATCTGAACATTCTTAATTTCTGTCAGACATAGCTTGCTCTGGACTTTTCAGAGGTAGGTTTTATGTTAATAAAGGGTCAAAGACCTTCTTTGTTTAATAATTAAATTGAACAAAAACAGGAAAAAAAAAAAAAAAAAGGAAGGAAGAGAGAGAGAGAAAAGCAGAAAGAAAAATATATGCAGAGTAACAATTATGTATCATGGAAAGCATTCAGCTGTAAAGGAGTTAATTTGAAAGTTCAGGACAGCTGTGATACTTTCTGTCTGCCATATCACTTTATTCTTGTCAGTCCACTCTTGCATGGTAGAAATGTCTTTCTACAGCCAATGCAGTATGACACATTTTCCTTGCTGCTTAGCAAGTGTTTTTAATCTATATTGTAAGATATGTTTGGTGCTATGAAAAATCACGTATAGCTTTTACATTAAAATTCCCTCTACATTACAGATTGGGTTGACATTAAGATATAACATTTTAACATGTAATTAGGAGTGAAAAATATGAGCATGCATAGTTTTATCATTTATTTCCTCTAAGCTATCTAATTAATGTTTTAAATTCTTCTCTTAATCTGTTAAAGATGAGAGTAATATGTAACTCCCTGAGTTACACTCATATGCTTATTCCTATAAGAAATCTGACTTCAGCCAAAAGTACTGGTGGAAGTAAGGTTGAAAAAAAAACAAAACAAAACAAAAAAGCAAACACACACACACACATATATATACTGGTTCCTTATATATCTTGTATTGATAGAATATAAAAAAAATTGTATTTCTAGAAAACAAATTATTTCTTAAAATGCAAATTTAAAAAAATCACACAGTGGTTAGAATTTATCCTAAACTTATTTGATAGTTAATTCACCTATTTATGAATTCATATGTTGTTGTTGTTTGTTTCACTGGTTTTTCTGTTAGAATCATGGCTCCTGTTTTGAGATCTGAAGTCAAAATTTAATGTTCAGTGAGCTGCCTAAAGCATTTGGGTTGCCTGAATAGTATTTTCAAAAGCCCACAGCCACTTAAACCAATCAGCACAGAAAATGAGTCCAGAAGCTAGATTCAACCCATTTGCCATGGGATTATAGATTGACATTTATTTTTTCCCTTGATCAAATAGTGATTTTTTAATTATTCCATGAAAAGTAGAGCATGTGCAAGAGGAAATGTTTTTAAAAAAATGTATCCTGTTTTAATTGCCTGGTGACTACATGTAAGATCAGATCATCAAATTTGAAAAAAAAAAAAAAAAAAAAAAAAAACCTTCTAAAAGAAAGAAAAAAAAATCACAGGTCAGGGAAAAAAAAAAAAAAAAAAAAAAAACATATCAGAAGGACCCTGATTAGTACAGACTGGAACACGGGAAGTTCCATATGAACTTGAGGAGAAACTTTCCTGTGAGGGTGACAGAGCACTGGAACAGGCTGCCCAGAGAGACCCTGGAGTCTCCTCAGGAGATATTCAAAGCCCACCTGGGTGCTTTCCTATGCAACCTTCTGTAGGGAACCTGCTTTAGCACAGCTGTTGGACTCAGTGATCCCTAGATGACCCTTCCAACCTTTATGACTCCGTGATTCTGTGATAGTTCAGAGTTGAATCTAGACCTTTCTGGCAGTGGAAGACACCAGGAATTCCAGTCAAAAACTACATGATTTTTTTTGCCTAATCACTCTATTTTGGTTATTATTCTAAGTTTGCATTCCACCTCTTTGATATGCAGTATCTTTAAGTGAAAATCAGTGTACTCAGCTCAATGTGGTGAACTTCACTAACAAAATGAATCCTTTGCATTTTTGATTATGAACCATTAGGTCTCCAAACCTAGGCATCCTTGGAATAGGGCTAAAACCATAATATCATAATTAAACCTAAAACTACTTCACCATTAGAAATTGTGTTTTACGTTAATCTATCATCTTGATTTTAGATGGATTTTGCTTCAAATCACTACAATTTTAATGGCAATAGTAGAAATAAATTACACATCCTCTGGACGTTCCAGAACTGCCATAAAGAACTGAAAACCTACAAGCAGTTAATTTGGTGCATGTTGTCACAAACCTCCTGTGCAGAGATAAGTTATGAAGATAATATAGTTATGACATATACTGTGTCTGTGCAATATGGTTCTACACCACATGTACTGTTGTGAGACTGTTGCTTCTAGGAAAAAAAAAACCAAACCAGTCTGCAGTTGAATGAAGATCTGGTCAGTATATCATTCGCCATTTTAAAGGATTCTAGGCATTCAAGAAGCAGCACAATAATCAGTGAAGCAGAGGACTGTATTATGGAAAAAAAGTAGCATCTAAAATAAAAGATGTAGATTTGGTAGGTGCATCTGAAGTGTTGTAAAATTATGTACAACATCTCTATACGTAGATTCTGATATGTGACAATCTTTGAAAACTGATCCACTTTCAAAGCTTTATGCACATCTATATTTACAATAAGCCTTCTCACTAGCCTGAATAGCATCAAGAAATTAAGCGAAAGGACAATCTTTTGAAATACAAAACTAACTAGTTCATAGGCATACAGAAAATTGTCTATTCATGTACAGGGAATTCCAGATCAAAATATATTATGTAATAAAGTAATCATCCACAAAGTATCATTTAAGACTTTAATATCCAATAACATAATCTATGTAGTCTTACTTTGGTGGAGAACTGACTTTCACTTCTGTCAGAAATAATTCAGTTCCTATTTATATATTAAAAATAGCCCAATTTTCAAGACTTGCATGTGAAAATCACAGGAAGGAAATCACAACTGAATACTACTGTTAATTAGCATTAACAGAGAAGGAAAAAAAAAAAAAAAAAAAGGAAGTGAAAGAAAAAAAAAAGAAAAAAAAAAGGCAGAATTTGGACAAAGCAAAAGATAAGGAAAATATCAAGGAACAAAATCAGATACTGCTTCTGACCTGTTTTCTTTTAGGGCAAGAGGGAACAATGGTCATACAAGGAATCCTGGGAAGATAATGGTAGAATGGTTACAACGAGCTCACTGGGAGATCTGGTAATAAATTAATGTTGTACTATAATGAGTAGATGAAGTTAGAATAGCTGGTACCTTGAGAGATGTAGGCCCACTTAGAAATTTCTAAAAGCCCAAGACCTGATTATATTTAAGGAATGTGAAAGTCAGGTTTAAAATGATGAAAAGATTTTAAAGTTCTCAGGGAATTCTATAGAATTTGCTGGAAAAAAGGAGAGAGGGTCAGAAGAAGGAAGGGACAGAGTTTCAGACACACGATGTTCGGAAATTTGGTAAACGTTTGAAATAACTCAGATCATTACAACTGCTTAATGTTGTCAAACAACTGTAATTTTGCCGTTCAACATCATTAGTTTCAATTCTGTCTTTGATTATTCCTCTAATGCTTTCAAAGCCTTCAATTCAAGCAATTAAGGATGTATATAGATAAGGCTCCAGCACTGCAATAAGATTTCACGTGGAATGCATATACTACATCTTTTTTACATACATGTGTATGTGAGGGCACATACGGGTTGTATGTACTGTATATTGTATGTATTGTATGTATGTATTTATCTACCGCTTATGATCTAGTGACTAAATTCTTTCACTGCTATTCCAAGTGTTTTGTTTTTGTTTTTTTTTTTTTTTTAATGAGATTTGTAACACTGTGGATTAAGGAAGCAGGAGGAAAAAAAGGAAAAAAAAAAAAAAAAACAAAAAAAAAAAGGAAATTTAGAACCCAACCTGCACTTTTACAACTTTATATCAAAGTAATTTAGAAAGTTGTTTTGCTACAAAACTACCACAGCTTTCTCATCTAAATGCTGTAATTTCATGATGTGGGTATTTAATGTACCTAAACTTAAGTATACTGGCTATGTATGCATAGCTATAAATGGTGATGCAGCTATTTATATTGATACTTAGAGTGAAAACCATCTCACCTAACTTTAGCTATCTGTAATATGGGAGTCTACATCTGAGATGCTCTCTCTAAAATCACTTTATAGTTCCTCCAAGTGAAACAAAGAGGCATTTTTAGGAAGCAAATTGTTCTTTCTATTTTAAGATTAGATTAATTGTTCCCTACAAGTGGTTCTCTCCCTTTATAGGAGCATAAAGGAATATATTAAGAATGCTCAGGGAAATTAGTTTTGGCATAGATATTCAGAAAGCGATGTTGGCATTTAGAAAGATACCTTTAGTTTCTGCATAGACAAACATAATAGAAAGGGCTGTGAGATTTAAGAAAAATGTTTCCAATTTGCTTCTTATGTGGGAATGCTGTATTTGAATGAAAGCTTTAGCTAACAAAGCAAATTTGTTAATGACACATGCTGCCTACATGAGATGTATATATGTTTTTAAAGGTAAGCAAACATTAGTGGATTATGTTCCTAAAGAAAAATTAATTGCTTCACAATATTCTTTAGTCTAACTGATTTTAACAAGTGTTTTTTCTTCTTAGTTTCTTATTTGTTTTGCTTTTCTTGTGTATGAATCCTTCTTTGCTTTCTGGCTCAAAGCTTGCTTTCTGAGGTATTTCTTGTAATAAGACTCTAGGAGATGAGAGATGGGTGTTGCTGTGTGGTAATCAACATCACTGTGTGGACAATTTTACATTTGAA
>JAOWBP010000001.1:135719163-135730535 GCA_028571105.1 Tragopan temminckii | reverse complement strand
CGTTGTTTCTTAATCTCACGCCGGGTATACAGATATTAAAAGAACCTCCTCTCCCTCCTATAAATTGGAGCGAGACATCTTGAAACTATTTAAAGTTGAGAAGTAGCTGGAGATTATATAATTTCATTTTTATTCAATGAGATTCAGTGCAAGACACTCAAATGCATTTACATGTGAGACAGATAGTTTCCTGAACTTCCCCTATGGCCATTGGAAATTCTGTCCTTGTGTCCAGAAATTATAATTTAACAGAAAGCACTTCTTAATCAAAACCTAAATTCAGTTGAACAGTTTTTTTTATAGAAAATATTATATCATTGCTTAATAATGAACAGATCTATGTGAATAAGTCATCATTTGGAAATGCAATTACTTGTTTTATTGTGCAACAGTGATTAATCTTTCTGAAAAAAATATACCCACATTTTTTCCACTTTTTCTTATGGAACAAGTAGCATTTTCCCCCAAATTAACTAGAGACATATCAGTGTCACCTTAGAGCAAAATCTATGTTTACAAAAACATGTTTATTCAAAAAATAAAATAAGACATTTAATACACAGTAAAAAGGGAATGCTGCTCAGATTTGTAGTTTAATCATACAAATCCTTTAGCTGTGGCAATTCAAATGGAAAATATATGTCATGTAAAGATATTTTTTACTGTTAGTTCGATAAGCTGCATTCATTGCATGGCAGGAGATATACCACTTGCAGATACTGGAATGAAACACTGGTGATAACTACCAACAGGTGTCTGCTACAGAGCAAAACAAATCCGACCTCTGACACAAAGGAAACCTTACAAGAGCTCATTATTAAGTCTCGGGCAGTACAATGTTGGACATAGTTTATCTTCACAATTTTTCAAATGAAATTTAAAGCTCTTGAATCTCTGATTGACAATTATCTTTTTTGCTGTGGGGTCTCATGATTATTTTAGTTAAATTGATCATTAAAGGACCAAAATAAAATATGAATACTGTCTCAAGAAAAAGACTTTAATTTCATTTAATTTATTCAGTCCAAAGGCAGCTCTGTCATATTCTGAATTCTACATATATAAGTTGTATAGTCCATGGGTGTTTAAACTCCACTGGCATCTACTTGTATAGGATGTGATTTATGTGTATCTAGTGGATTAATGTGACACTAGATGCAGTCATGTAGACTGCAGGTAACTGGAAAGCAAAACACCCCTTGCTTAAAGCTGCTTTGAAGACTCTTCTAGAACCAGAAATTATGTGAAACATCCATTTGGTTTAAATTTTCACAGAAACAATTTATAAGTTTAAGCTGAAGAACCTCTTTCAGAAGTTATGGAGGCCTAGCAAAGAAACTAATTTGATTGCCTAATTACAATACAATTTTGACACTGAAAAAAATCATTCAAATTCTTTAATGATTGAATAAAATCTTATTGTTACTGTGGGCTGTGTCTATTTGTCCGTTTTCCATGCAAGATAACAAGAATATGTTTACAGCTGTCAGCAATCTGAAAAAAAAAAAAGTCCTCAGACATGAAAAGGAAGTGACTTCAGTTATGACAAAATACTCTTATATTCAAGTAAGTTCATTGTCTCTGCACAAATTGTATGCTCTTTTCCTGAGACAGTGAGGTTTCTATACTGAAGGTAAGTTGGCTTCCTTCAGGCTTCCAACTGAACAAGACAAAGAAAAACTGCTACTCTATTCACAAATCGTAATTTCGAAATACCTTAGAGGAAATTCCTTTGAATATTTGAATTTTGTGTACTGAGCTAGCTGACTTCACTTCTCAGCCTTTTGGCTAAGACCAAGTGTAGCAACTATTCTGTGATTCTATAACTGGCATAGTTAGTGTTAACAGTGCTACAGACACTTTTAGAAATACTGAAGAGACATCACCCAAAATAATGTTCAATTCATGAGATGAATAACTGTACAGGTGCAGACGCATCTGCTGTCTGAATTTAAAGTGTCATGTGAAACAAGAGAAAATTTACATTTACTGGTATCATTGGGAGAGGATGCTAATCCAACTTGAACTTAATTGGTATACATGTAGCTTGCTCCAAAAGTAATGCTGCCTATTTACTTTCAGGGAAATTACAACAAACACAAAGACCACAATAATACTATTTTATAGAGCAAATTTTCAACTACAACTACAAAACACTGTTTTTCAACATAGTTAGTCATCAACCTTAACTATGTATTTTTGCCAGCAACAAGGTCCTGCATGCCACATCTAAAAACCTTCACCAGTGACGTGACCCACTGTCACTCTTGTTACTGCTGAAACACACCACCAGCATCACACTAGGCTTGCACCCACAGTCAGGTCTCCATAAATACTGAGCAAGCATTGATGTGTGTCGATGAGTGCAATTTTTTCCACATGGAGAAATTTAATGACACACCTTTGCTTCATCCTTCCTTCCATGTCAGATGCCATTTTGTCAGACTGCTGCTTGGCTGCCATCTGTCATACAGAAATAAAATTTAATGGAATATAAGTGAGAAGGTTTAACCTCTACTGCTATACCACTAAGATCAGCCTCTGACATTGTAGGCCAACATAATAAAATAGGAGGCATTACTTTTAGAACAGCTGTCATATTTTCATGATGCAGATACTGATTAGTTCATCAGAAGTCAATCTTCTCACTCCATGTTCTCTACGCACATCTAGAAATCCTTCTTTCAGAATTTAGAAAGTTTATCTACGTCAGTTTTCCATTCTTTCTTTGAATACTCTGTATTTCAACTGATGGCTCCTGACTAAAAGAAATAGCTAAAACCTAAATTAGAAGTAGCCAAAATCTAAATTAGAACTTGCAAGTGCTCTGGTACAGGGGACCTTTAACCACACCTAACCAAGAACAGATCACATAAAACACTGCCACATCCTAGCTCTGAATTAGCAAGTATCTAATCAGTTCATCCTGCTGGCTGCTCTAGACAGCATGTTAATTGTAAAAAAAAATTGAATAAAATAAGGCTGAGGCTGTCTTCTGACACATCTTCTTCCCTCAGTGTAACTTCAAAAAAAATGATGAATAGTCCTTGTCTCTGTAACAGTGGAGGGACAAAGTCTGCAAAGCTGAGCTGCTTTTCTACTATTTCTCACCTGACACTATAACTTATTAAGTATATGCCAGTAATACTTGAACGAAAATCATGAGTGTCTTTTTAATTTCACAGTGGTCATGGTCCCCCTGGCACACAGGTTAATGTCTTCAGTCTCCTCTTTTCAGTTTACTTTGCTTTAATAAGACCTCAGAATCTCATATCATTACAAGTTTTTGATTTTAGTTCTGCAGGTAGAACTTGTAATTTAAGACATCCTCTTCAATGGTCCCACTGATGACCTCAGAAGGTGGTTTATTCAGTTCTCCTGTGGCTGGAAATATATTAAGACTGAGTCAAATTAATCTTCACACCTAATATATGAAAATGAGAAAGAACAAATAACCTAAGAAACAATTCAGTATCAACGTTTTACACCTGAAGTGCTCAGTGACCTTCCATGAATTTTATCTACAGTTATTCTTGCATAAAAGCCATGAATATCTATACACACATATAAGTGCTTCTCA
The DNA here is from genome assembly GCA_028571105.1 of Tragopan temminckii. NCBI lineage: Eukaryota > Metazoa > Chordata > Aves > Galliformes > Phasianidae > Tragopan > Tragopan temminckii. Next base: position 135,726,955 of record JAOWBP010000001.1, on the reverse strand, counting down.
TACAAATAAAGTGTATATATTTAATTTCTTCATGCTGAACAGACATGAAGAGCAATTTTATCTCCAGAAAACCATCCTGCTTCAAAGATACAGTAAACTGTTAAAGATCCATGTAGAGTACAATTAAGAGAGAGATCTTATGCTCTCAATCAAGCTCCGTGCATGCCATTATCCATCCTTTGAAAACATCAGATGGACAAAACTGAAATAAGTTTTTGTTTGTTTGTTTGTTTGTTTGTTTTAACCTTTGCATAAACAGAATATGGTCTCATAAAATACTTTGTAGAAATTAAGAGATTGACCTCACCCTAAGATTTTCAAGATAGATGTTGCATCTATCTCTTAATCAAAGTATTTCCCTAAAATTTAGTAATTTACAGATTATATTTAGGTTGGGGTGTATGTGGAATGAAACATAAGAGAATACCTAACAGAGTTTACCTATTTGTTTACTTGCAATCCACTAATTAGAATTAAGTGTGAAATCACTTTCGAAGGTCCTATGCAGAATCAGATACTACAGTTTTGTTTCAAGCAGGTTAAAAAGAAAATGTTCTAGCACGTGCTACTTAGATCATTTAAAATTATACTCTTGAAAGTTTTGGTACAGCTTTGTAAATGGTACTTTAGCAGTTTCACACTGATCTTCTGTCTTGATTCTGTCTGAAGGCTGTCTGGATTTGTCAATACCAAATGTCCTGTACCCAAACTGGAGTTTTAAATAAGTCCTATGACCTAATCAATTTAATACTGAGGTATCAAAGCTGGGCAAATGGGAAGAAATCCAGCTGCACTCTCTTGTCACATCAGACGTTTGGTCTTGCATTTAATCTCCCTAATGAATTTTACTCTTGGAAAGCTTAAGGAAACAGATGAAGGATGTACAAACCCACAGAGACTCTCATCCCTCACCCACCCTCTCATCATGTTTAATATACCCTCAAGCTGCTGTTGCAATTCATCTGTCATCATGCCACCTGGGTCTTGTAAAATTCAGCATCTCTACTGGATTCCTGCCATAATTCAGCTGGACTACTTAGACCTCCTGATGTATAAGGGGAGTCAAAAAAAAAAAAAAAAAAAAAAAAGCCATGCACATGAACATTCAGGAAACAATTTTGTATTTTGTATTTTTGAATTTGGGAAGAAATACAAGATTATACTCTCCAACCTCTTCTTTATGTGAATTCTTGAATAAAAAACAATATCACTTTCAGAAGTGGCTGAAGACTTCAAAAAATCCCCAATATCTATCTCCCAAGATCTATATTTAATCTAATCCTCACACTTCTGTTCAATGTCACAGTAACTGCCAAATTTATATGCAGAAACCTGGGACACAGAAAAAAGAAGCTCCTCTGTCCAGGAAAAATTCATATGTGCATGGGATGAACGCAATCAAACAACAGTAAAGACCAATACTCTACAAAGAGGCAGACTGATGAATACCATAGAATACTAGCTACTGAAATGGAAAGTAAAACAGTTAACTATGATTCAGTATCTGTAAAAGAATTTTAGAGATCGTTTTAGCTTCAGAAAATCAATATGATCATCATAGCTTGGACTCATGCTTGTAGATTTTGCTTGTCACAAGCCTACTTAGTTTGTGTACTGTACTAATTTGAGTTAGTATGTTCTTTATGATCTAGTTGCAGAGTCAGTTTGATTAGTGCTTAATAAAGACTGAGTGCACAATGCTCAAATTATATACATATTTATACACTATCTTTAACAAAATAGTTTCTGCTTGGACCATCCAAAATGTATTAAGCAGATTGAAGATAGTATAATTCCAGGAAATTTTGCACCAACATTGGGTTAGTGAATTGAGAGAAAGACAGGAAATAGTTACAAAGGGAAAAAAGTATAAGGAAATAAGTCAAGCAACCATAAGAAGACCACAGAGTACAAAAATTAGAAAACAGAAATCTTCCATGAAATACTACCTGTAACTTAACTAAATCATATCCCTGATAATACTGTGAGTACAGCAAGACAATCTGTCTCACAGATAGTGAATCTCACCTTAATCTCAAGAGCAGGGAGAATTAACTTCATAACTTTTTTTTTTTTTTTTTTTTTTTAGTAGGGTTGAGGTGTGTTTTTTTATTTGTTGTTGTTATAAATTATTATTTAAATTATTTCGAGATTGCCAGTTTGATTGTGAAGCAAGAGAAAACTAGAATGAAAACACAAATACAGTCCTTTCCTCATACTCTGGAAACTGTAAGTTAAGTGTTCAGAGCAGTCATAAGACAGCTCCACTAGCCATTCATATTGTGAGAAAATATAAATACTTACATTCTCTGCTTCAGATACATTTATACATCCAGAAGAGTCTGGCAAGAAACTGTTCTGTTCAATATATATGAGATACACTGCTTTATGGGGCAAGGGTGCTCAGTTTGCCTATTTTTATTATTCTATTATTTGTTTTTTCTACACAGAGGATGTGTCACAAGTCAATAGTGGAATAAAATTACCTAATCACACTCTCAGAATTTCTTGTCAACTTCACCCTTTGAGGTGCAACATAGAAGGAGAAATGTATAAATAGAAAGACATCAGAGTCCTCTTTAAAGTGGAGTGATAAACATTATTTGAGATAAGAAGGACATCTTTGTATATGCTAATAAGATCAAGCTGCAAACTGAGAACATATTGAGTAGCAGAAAACTCTTGCTTTCCAGGTACATACTGTGATGTTGAGTTGCTATCTTAACATATTGAGCTTCATAAGACAAAATTTCTCAGTTTTCTAAAGTCAAGTAATGATAGTGAAGTCTCAAAAATGCTTAACCAATGTATCCAGAAAATAAACTTTTTTTTTTTTTATTTTAATCAAGCTTGAATCATTCTAAAGCAACTTCAAAATAATATAAAATTATTACCATAGGAATTGCTTTTATTTTGATAAAAATATTACTTTAGATCTCTAAATCTAAACTTCATTAGCCAAACTTTACCTTTCTAGTAAACAAATTTTGTGCGTGTGTGTTTACACAGAGCAAATAATCTTTTAATTCATCTTCAGTACAGTATACAGATAAATACTTGCATTACATCACAGAATCACAGAATGGCCCAGGTTGGAAGAGACCTCAAGGATCACGAATCTCCAACCTGCCCGCCACTGGCAGGGCCATCAAATATAGAAGCAACTAATATTGAAGTTCAGGAATCAATATCTAAAAGGAATGACAAGGAATTCAGACTACCACTAAAACTGAATGCACATTACGGAATGCTTCTCTTTATTTGGAAGAGATTTATGAGGAAAGCTGCATGTATGTATTATATTACAAGGTCCTCAAACAGCAAAATAGCATTGACATAAGCCAAAATAGAGGTCAATTTCCAAGCATGAAGGAGGAAAAATGTTTTTTCTTGCTCTCTTTGGGAATGTGAATAAGTATTAGTAGACAAGGCAAGTGGAAATGACTGATGTCATCTACCTGGACCTCTGCAAAACATCTGACAATGTCCTGCTGACATCTTTGTCTCTAAACTGGAGATACCTGGGTTTGTTGGATGGACCATGCAGTAAACATGTAATTGGCATTCCTCAGGGGTCAACACCGGGACCAGTGCTGTTAAGCAACTTTCTTGGCAATATGAACATGGATTAAGTGCACCCTCAACAACACTGTGGATGACACCAAGCTGAGTGCTGCAACCAGTATGCTGAAGGGAATAGTTGCCATCCAGAGGGATCTTGAAAACCTTGAGAAAGTGGGCCTGTGCAAACTTCATGAAGTTCAAACGCAAGGCCCTGCACGTGGGTCAGGAAAATTATCAGAACAAATATAGGCTGGCAGGAGAATGAATTAAAAGCAGCCTATGTAAAAGGTCTTGAGTCTGCTGGTTGATGAGACTGAATATGAGCTGGAACTGTGCTCTTGCAGTCCAGAAAGCCAACCATATCCTGGGTTGCATCATGTGTAACCAGCATTTTGAGAGAGGTGATTCTCACGCTCTACTCCACTCCCTTGAGACCCCATTCCCAGCCTGGAGTACTGTGTTTAGATCTAGGGAACACAGCATGAAAAGGACATGGACAAGTTGGAGCAGGTCCAGAGCAAGCAACTAGTATGATCAGAGGGTTGGAGCAACTCTTCTATTACAAGAAGCTAAGAGAGTTGGGGTTGTTCAATTTGGAGTAGAGTCTTCAAATAAGATCTTACAGCAGCCTTATTATGTAAAGATGGCTTACAAGAAAGATAGGGACTTTTTACAAGAGTATGTAGTGATCATGCAATGGGTAATGGTTTTAAACTGAAAGAGGTTAAATTTAGATTAGACATTAGGAACAGAATCTGTATGAGCTGCTGACACCCTGGAACAGGTTGCCCAGAGAAGCTATAACTGCTCCATCCCTGGAAGTGTTCAAGGTCATGTTGCTCAGTGTTTTGAGCAACATAGTCCAGGTTTGTTCCAGCCCAAACTTTTCTAAGATTCTCCAACTGACTGGAAAAAATTGAAAAAATATAAATTATTAAATGCAGCATAGATGTTAATAGAATAATTATTCTCTTCTAAATATTATTAACAAAAATGTATTGCAGTTTCATCTAACATGAAGCCTTCCTATATATATTGTAATATATAAGAATAATAATATGTGTAAATACATAATAAAAGATTTTATTATCTAAAGAAAAAAAAATCTATTAGGGACAACGTCTGTGTTACTTACTGGAAACAAACATTTCACAAGTTATCCTACCTTTTTCCTCAATTTTCTTTATCACTATAATTTCAAATAATAGATTAGAACAAGAGTAAGCCTTTTTATAGAATCTTGAAGGGAGACAATTTCATCTTTCATATGTTCTGAACAATTTCTAAATAAATATTCATCAAGGAAAATCTCTGTTTCCTTATTTTATGTGGAACAATATCCATAAAAACACTTGATGAATATTGTAAGCATTTTTTTTTCTTCCCCGATTGAGCCCCGCCCCCCCTCCCAAAAAAAAAAAAGAAGAATATATCAGAATATTGGAGAATTTTGATAAGAAAGAAGCTTTGATAAGATCAAAATGCAATAATTTTGGAAATGTATGAAATAATTATAATTGTAATACTTAATAGTATTAATTTGTTATATTTGAATAGAATTGGATGAAAATCTTGAGCTGGTTTCAACTTCATCTCTGTTCACGTGATGATATTGCGCTGTTGTTTGTGTGTATGTTATATTGAAACTACCACAGCATACATATATTGAAACAAAAACCTTCAAATAATTTTGAATTACGTTTTGAATGCACTGCATAAGTGTGAAACTTTTGATTCTTTGAATTCATATTTCTGACAGAAAACATTTTCCCTATTCTATTAACAGTGATCATTATTGTGACAGCATGTAATCCAGAGGACCTTTCTTATGATATTCCAATTCTCAGTGAGTTTCTCTCAGAGAGAAAGGAGGTCACCACTGAGTTTAAAGCTTGATTAAATATAATCAAGGAGCTATGAAACTTTTACTGTTTTTTTCACCAACAGTAGCTATTTGAGTAGTCTTCTCAAAACTAGTACTTTTATTTAAATGGAAACATCTAAGAGAAGATGATGGCTGATAAATTAATATCATGAGATGCTCAAGACCATGGAGAAAACATAAATTTCAAAGAGAGTTCTCTTGATATCTAAAAAAAAAAAAAAAGGTTAGAATACAGTGCATATACAGATGCACATAGATACAAACTAGGTATTGGCCAAATTTATATGAAAATAAAAAAACAAGCTATTCACTGTACAAAGAATCTCTGTTTATTTGTTCTCTTTTCTGCTCCTGCCTACTTCCTTCCTACATATACAAAATACATTTGGTGGCATTTGGCAGAATTGTCTCACATTTTAGGCTTTCTACTTTACAAAGGCCTTCATCTTTGCAAGCTGCCTGATTTTTTTTATGCTTATGAAATATTCCAAAACATCTTTTTTAAGTACTTTTCATTATATCACAGTGCATTTCTGGGTAGCTTTGATTAATCTGGATTTTGTTTAAAAACAACTGCACTAGAAAATAATGGCAGGTCTGTGGGTTTTGTCTAGTGAAGTAACTGTGAAGTAACTATCTCCCTTTAACATGAGTAATTCACTACTGTGTTTCTTAGGTATCCTAAACTCAGTGCCTGATTACTTTTCTGATATCTGTAATTTTGCAATATTTTGATCAATGACATTTAAATCAATTATTGTGTGTCCTTTCTTACCTCTTTAAAGTTCTGATTCAGAACTTTCCAACACATGTAGTCAAAACGTACAAATGCAAATCGCTATTAAAAGTTTTCCACACCTTATATTGTCTTGCTTGAAAACAAATCCAAAATTTTACATTAAATTCTTTCTACTATGCAATTTGAAACTGCACAGATTTTCATTATTTTCCTTCTTAGCTAAATTTCTGTACCAGCATCATGCTGATAAATATCATTACCAATGCCATAAATTTTACTTAAATTAATATAAACAACAATGCTTTGTTAATATGTACAATGGAGCACATTCTAACTAACCATTAGATTGAGAAAACTCCATGTTCTCTTCAAATTTACTCCATGTATATCCAGAAATTTGTCAGATTTTTTTTTTTTTTTTTTTTCTTATATGCATTACACTGAAAGACTTCTCTACCCCTTTTTTTTTCTGAAACCATTTATGGTATACAAATCACACAGTCACATTAGCACATAGAAAAGAGTAAAGAGTCAAAGATTTGATTCCAGAACACTCAGGGAACAAGACAGTGAGAAAGCTATCTGCAAATGAGATCTCAAATTAGCTAAGGGAGACAGGGAGTAAACATTATTTTTTTTTCAGAAATAAATGAAATAGAGAAAGCAAAGAATACTTCTAACATTTGGAACAAAGAGGTAAAGAGGCTGCCTAGTGGACTTTAGGACAGATTTGAGAAATTCTTACGCATTCACATTCTTTGATGCTCTGATTATACCTTGAAAGCATACAGCACTGAAGGCAAACTGTCTTCTCTCTTTGGTGATACAGACTGCCAAGAGCTGAGCTTCCTAAATTATGCATCCAAGGGTCTCCTCTAGGAGACCCTTGGATGCATAATATATATATATATAAAATATATAATATATAATAAATAAATTATAATAAATAATAAATATATGTTTATTTATTTATTCCCCAGAGATGGAAAACACATTTATTGTTAAGAATCTACTGCTTTACCACTGGTGTAAACAAAGAAAATTAAACTAAGAGGGCACAAAGATTAAGAAGGAATAGCCAGCCAGTGAAATCAGCTATGTTATGCTAAACAAGGAGCACTGTCAAGAAGTAACAACCTTATTCTGTGCCACTTCAAAGAGCTGGAAAATAAGAAAAAATATCCTATCAATTCGGCCATGGAGGAAACATACGTGAACTGCACATGGTCTGAGAAAAGGGATAAAAGTTGTAAATGAGTCTTTTACTGTCTTTATGCCCTAACTCATGGAAACAAGAGTACTTCAACACATCCTTATTTACTGGCATCTGCTTTAGGTTTATTACCTTCAAATGAGAAAGCAAGTAATTAAGTATATACATGGTCCTGAATGGAAAGTAAAACACTCTGTCAGTGCTCTTGTGATGTAAATTCCTATTTTTGCGGTATAACTCTGTCAACGGTTTATGAGCTGGTCCGGTCCGGTTCCATGACTAGCGGAGCAGAAGGATTTCGCAAAATCCACACTTCCAGAAAAGGGAAACAGGGGACCCCAAAATAATTAAAAACAGTGGCAACAATCTGAGGAGAAACAAACTAATTTAC
>JAOWBP010000001.1:135677308-135690146 GCA_028571105.1 Tragopan temminckii | reverse complement strand
TCAGTACACATATCTGAGATTGCCACAACCCAAATGCAACATTTTGTACTTGGCCATGTTGAAACTCATTATGTCCACATGGGCCCCTCTTTTGAACTTGTTTGGGTCCCTCAGAAGGGGATCCATTTTGTATCAATTGCACCACACTGTTTAGTGTTGTCAGCAAACTTGCTGAGTGTGCCTTTAGTCCCATGGTCTATGTCACTGATAAAGACTTTGAAGAGGACCGCTCCCAAGACAGAATCTTGGGGGACACCACTTGTAACTGGACATAGAGACATTGACCATAGCTCTCTGACTATGACTATCCAATTAATTCATCATCCATCAAGTAGTCCACCCTTCTAATCTATATCTCACCAATGTAAAGAGAAGGATGTGGTGTCTATGTCAACAGCCTTGCAGAAGTCCATCTAGATAACATTTGCTGCTCTTTCTTTGTCCACCAGTGCTATCTCTCCATCATAGAAGGTTACTAGATTGGTCAGAAATGAAGTCATGCTGGATGCATCAGAACATGTCCTCATCTTGTATGTGCCTTAACATAGCTGCTTCATGATCTTTCCTGGCACAGAGGTGATTCTCACTGGTCTGTGGTTTCCCATGTCTTTCCTTTTCCCTTTCTTAAAACTGGGAGTGATGTTTCCCTTTTTCCAGTCACTGGTGACTTTGCCTGTATATTGACAAATCCTCAATACATAATCAAGAATAGCATTCAGTGTGTTATTTACAGTAAATTACCACCTGTAATGATCAATCTGGCTAAAGACTCGGAATTTTGAGATTCAGTAGCTGTCACTGGCTGTACTACTTCTATATGGGACTGAGGACACGTATGCTGAATATTATGAGACGCTGAAATTTAAGAAGAAAAAGGAATTAGAATAGGTTTATTGTGCATTGTGCTAGAAGGAAAATATGTATATCTATTCACAACTTTTACTTTCTCAAAAATCTGAAGTCTGAAATGTGCAACTGCCTTAAATGTCAGTGACAATCAAAAGGTTCCCTAAATAAACTCATTGCAAAGTATTACATTTTTTTTATATTACAGACTTTCTGCGGATATGTCAATAATATCTGCTAACTTCTATTCATGGGGAGAAATCCAGTGGTTCTGCTAAAAGATTCAAGGCAATAGCACAAAACAAATAATTGATTTCCATGCCCCAAGAACTAAACTGAAAACTAATTTTTCTTTGTACTCTTATTTGATTCCTTTTTCAACATTTGCAATGAGACAAGAGTAGAATATGCACTCCTTCATTGTTTGAAATATTTGTTGACTTCAGGGAGTGGAGATTCTTATTTAAGTAAAATATTTAAAAATGTGTTGCCTTCCTGTCATTCCTTCAGTGTGTGTTTTAAATATATATGTGTTTACTCAGGGTGAGCTAATAGTTTTTTAAAGTAAGCAAATTCCATAGGTTCATATGTCAGAATGAATATATATATTTTGCTGTCACCCAGTCCCTATTGGCTTGTCTTTATTTATTCCATTTTATTTTATTTTATTTTATTTTATTTTATTTTATTTTATTTTATTTTATTTTATTCCATTTTATTTTATTTTATTTTATTTTATTTTTATTATTTTATTTTATTTTATTTTTATTATTTTATTTTATTTTATTTTTATATACTTCTTATTTTTCCTAATTATATTTCCAAACTACGCTTCTTTTAAATTGTGACGGTGAAAGTCTAGGACCCTCATCATATGCATAGAAGTAGATGGAATTTCTATTCTTCGTTGATCATTGTTTTGGACATATCCTATACAGGAAATAGGACTTCATGATTCACATCATTGCTGAAAATTAGCATCCAACAACAGACATCTCACAAAAATGTTTTAGATATTAAAGTTGGGTTGGAACCTGATGTATACCTCTTATGGCAACACAGGTGAGAGCACTAAATAATTCAAATGTTACGACTTATTCTGTTGGTTTTTTTTCTTTGTTTATTTGTTTTTTCCTTTTCATTTTGTGACTCAGATTTTCTGGGATTGCTGATGTCTTTCTAAAAAAGAAACAAAACCCTCCCTTTTGAAGAACGGACTTTATGAAAAATTTGTGCAAAAACTTGATGAAAGTTCCTCAGTGATAATCCATCCTAAATCATTCCCATTCCCAGAAGCTTAAGGCACTGATAATTGAATAGCTGTGGAGCAGAGATTCTACGCAAAAAGCAAGTAACTGTTGGAAGGCAGTAAGTGACAATGAATGATACAACAGTCCCTGTTTTTTCTGTAGCCGGTAATGTAAGGATATGTAGAAAATATGCAGGATATGTAGAAAGGACATGTAGAAAGGCAAAAAGGAGTAAGAAAGGAAAGTAGTGTTGGGAACCAAGTCTGGACAGTCACACTAATTTATGAGAACATGTGAGAATATGAAAATATTTATTCCAGCAGGGTTACCTGATTGAGAACTTCTAAGCTGGAAGACAATAGCAAGACGCAAATCTCCCAGTCTCACTAATTGGTTTGCCAGCAAGCTACAAGTGCCACTTCCAGGAACAATGACCAGAACTTTGCAGAAGATGTAAATGTGGAGACACCCAGAGAATGAAGAAACTGCAGAGCTCTGCAAACCCCTGTTGACATGCAGTTGGAGCAAAAGTAATAGAGAGGAAGGGAGAAGAGAATAAAAAAGGACAGTCATGTTTAATAAGGCTCTAGTCAGTATATTATGTGCTTGTCTGGCTGAATCTTGTGCCTGATCATCACAGTCAGTCTTACCTTCTTATAATTCCTCATTTAACCTTTTCTTAAATCTCTCTTCATGTTCACACTCTCTACCCTGTGTGTGTGCTGCAAGGACTATGTGCCAGTCCTTGGTGAGGTAGTTGTGAGTGTGGATGCCAGCTTCTGTGTTTGGGCTGAGGAAGAGACTACTGTGACTACTATGGCCAGTGGTGTCAGGCACCACAGCAAGTATGAAGATCTCCGTGCCAGTCATTGGTGGGACCTGTGTGCATGTGAGTGGAACCAGGGCCAGCTGATGGATAATTTTGACTATGGATGCAGACCTGAGGATATGGTTCTGGTTACTGGAGCATTTGGGGGGGTCTTAGAGTCAATAGTTGTCAGGCCATACCTCTCTGCATCTGAAAGGGTCTTACAGACTTTGTGCCAGGAATGCCAGCTACTGGGTGACCATTGTGAGTGAACTGGGTGCCAGATACTGGAGTCAGACCAGGAGTGCAAATGCCCCCAGTTTGTGGTGCAAGCTACTGGAGCTGACATGGGGTCCTAGCATCAGCTATCGGAGCAAGTGGGGGTCTTCTACACCACACCACTGGGGCAGGAGTGTTTTTTCTCCACAAATCAGCTGCTAGAGATTGACAGGTGAGTGAGGCAAGTGTGGGCCTCCACACCAGCATCTGGAGTGGGGCTGTGGGTCACACCCTGTATCCCTGGTGCCAGCTGCTGGGAGGAGATGAGTGTATTTTCCCCAAACGTAGTGTGCACGTAGTGTGCTAGCAAACTTTAAGTTGGGCTAGCTGTCGAGTAGTAGATAAGCTTGAAATTTACAATGTGTAAATTTGATGCCCAATATCCAGGCTGGCTTACCAGGCAGGAGGTGGTTCCATGCTGGTACTCTCAGGGGTACTTGCAAAAGTGGTGTGCATGAGGAATGGGTGTGCAAGCACAGCTTGTGTGCAGTGAAATTCAAGCTGGGCCAACCACTGAGAAGATGATTGATTAAGTGGGTCAGTGCTGTGTGTGTGCCTGCACTAGTGCACTTCTGTCACTACCAGCTGAAGAGGAGTAAGGGTACTCAGCTGATTGTTTGCTTACATGAGTCCTGTGTGTAAGTGCTGTTAAAGACAGCCCGTGGATCGAGCAGCCTGCATGACTGACCACGTCAGTATTTTCTCTATGTGTGTATGTATTTCTGGCATATGTTCAAAACTTTTCTGCCAGATGAACCTGCAAAGGGGAAAGCAGCAGTTAAAACCCCCAGCCTGGCAGAGGCTCTGGGTCCCCAGGCTGGGCACTAGCAATCAGGCAGGAGAGATTCTGGGTTGGAGCAACTGAAGGAAGTGACTATGCTCCTCACCTCACTTAACAAACAATTACTGAGCATGAACTAATGCAAAAAATGATCTTTTTGAATATGAAAACTAATTTTTTTTTCAATTCAAAATTTACCTATTTTATTCTGATTGTGAAGCATATTTCTGATTAAATACAGCAATGAAAGTAAAGCATACTAGTAAAGTATACAAAAATATCACTGATAAGTAGAGATTTGAATTTGCAAATCAAAGTTCTGTTAATTTCCACAGTCAGCCTTGGAAAAATCTGAAGTCTCTTGTGGAATCTGTATACTGTAATTTCCTTACAACTTATTTTTCTTTAAGGACATTTTATTTGTGAAGCTTTGTCCTGTAATGCAATAGCAATCCTAACATTCTCAGCTTGACCTCACAGGGAAAGTATTCCATCCCTTGGATCATATTTGTGGCAACTTCTGGCTCTGGGATCTCAGCAGAAACTCCTTTGTTTCCATCTTCTGGGCCTTGCCAGCAGATAAGAGGGAACAGGGATGCCCACCTGCATCCTGATTTTTCACAGAACACGATGGTATCTTTCCCCAGTTTGGGGAAAAAGGAAGATGAAAGCAAATGGCATCTTTGCTAAGACACATCTGAGTCATGATGAACACCAAGACACTACGCAAACTACTCTATAAGTTATACTGATTGAATAAACATGCTACTCACTGTTTATTTATTTTAAATCAAAACCACGGGGAAAAAAATATTGTACATAATTTTAATGAACTTGAAAAATGCCTTTTTTTTTCAGGAAGTACCTTTAGGCAGATTGATATTTTGACTGAGAAGACACTGAATTTCAAGACACTTTCATTTTTATCTGTTAGAATAAGAGCAATTTCTGTGATACTGATGTAAAGAGAATCATTGTGATGCATGATGTAAAAAGAATCAATTGAGCCCCAAGGAAACTAAAGAGAAGGAAGGATGAGTGCCCTAGCAGCACTTTGCTGTGATGATCCCGAGTGATAGACCAAATGACTGTCTTTTGGCATGAGTAGACCAGGGAAGAAGAAAATGCAACATGGTTGGAAAAAAGAAAAATAATAATAACAATAAAATGCTCAGTTTTTAAATGATGAATTTTGTTGATTAAATTGATGATTTAGATAATGTGTAAGGAAACAATGGCTGAAAATAAGGCTGAGAAAATAGATTTTTGAGCCATCATCACAATATAAGCCAGTAAAAGCTTGAGATAGAGATAAAGAAAAGAGAATTAAAATAATAATAATAAGAAAAAAAAAACAACAAAACAACAACAACAAAAAAAGCAAAACAGAAAATAACAGTTAAAAGATATTTTGAAAGAGATGCTGGCTGAGGGGGAGGGAAAGAGGGAGGAATTGACAAAAGTATGTGGTAACAGAAGCCAATTAATGATCTCTTTGCTAACACACTTTTTTTGGCTGGTATATACCACTTCAGTGCAATCTGGCTTCAACAGCCTGGAAATCACAGGTTTATCAAATTAATGAGCATAAATATTGACATAAATCTGGACAAGAAAAACTATTGTCAGGGAAAGCTGAACTGTCAAGCCAGTAGTGACTGGTATTTCTGCTTAATGGTAAGAGGTCTTTTAGAATTCTTTTTCTTTGGGGGTTTTTATTCTTTTTATTTTTTATTTTTTTTATTTTTTTGAGGTACAGATCTGTATGTTCACTGATATCTTTCCTCTTTGCTGGTTTATGCTCTCCGCTCATACTTTAGCAGTGCACTGTAGCAGATGTGCTACTTTATAACTTGAGAAAATGAAGCCTAACTAAGCACAGACAACAACGCATTTTCAGCCATGGTAAGTAGGCTGCTCCAAAAGTAATGCTTACTATTTATTTCCATGGAAAATTCAACAGATACAAAGAAGAAAATAACAATTTGATAGAGTAAATTCTCAGCTAGAAAACCCTAGCTTTCAGCATAATAGCACCTCTAGCTATGCATTTTTACCAGCAATGTATGAGTGCATGCTGCACTCATAAATATCTGCATGGCTATCTGAAATGTGGCTTGTCTTTCACATCATTGTCACCACTGCTGAAACATACCACTCACCACCTCAGTCTGCTCACCTCAACTGTTTTGTCTTCATTAACATTCAGGAAGTGCCAGTGATTGTCAATGGGTGCAATTTTTTCCATGCGAAGGAACTGAATTACACACCTTTGCTTCATATCCTCTTCCCTGTCAGATGTCATTTTGTCAGATTGCTCGTCAACTGATATCTATTGCATGGCAAAAACATTTAACAGAATACTGGTGGGAAGGTTCAACATCTACTTCCATACCACCAACATCCTCCTCTGATGTCACGAGCCTACATAACAAAATAGGACACATTATTTTCGGAGCAGCCCTCGGACATTTGATGTGCAGGTGAACTCCTTCGTCTACCTCAGACTTAAGGAGGTGGGTACAGAAGTCCTTGTATGCACTGGATTAAATTTACATCACAACCATTGTCCATTGTGCTAGAATTGGGTCAGTCATAGGCCTCTCTTGGGCTATGTTTCTGCTAACACCATGGCTTTGTTCTTGTATGACAGTGATCATTTGACTTCATATATTACTTCTTTACAGCTTTTTTTTTTTTTTTCTTTTTTAACTACTCCACTTAAAAAATACATTTCTATAAGAGATATCATTGCCTAGAATGATATTTAAGAAGAATAGCAAAATAAAATCTTTCAACTTGCCTTGGGATACGAGGTGCTATTACAATATTAAAAATATTACAAATTTGACAGAAGTTAGAGGAGCAAGTGTCTTCATATGCTGTCAGAGCTGCAGCGAGCAAGGAAGAAAATAGGCAGTCCAAGTCCTGAGCTTTCATACAGAGAAGGAACACATATACTTTAAATATCAGAGACTCATCACCATCATCTGTTTTCTGGTTCTGTAGTCATGTTGTGTGGACAAAATTTTGATGTTCACCAAAAGGCTGTAAAAAAATTGGACACATAGGAAAACATAAAACAAGATCCAGAAAGTCTATGAAAGAGAAGGTTCAGTTGTTGACAAAGATAGCTTTGGCTTCTCATGTGAGTGGGATCAATCCTCCCAAAGGCCAATAAAACTCATCAGTAACTGCAGAATCCCCAGAGAATTCACTCAGATTTACATCCTGATTGTGAAGAGATGTCAAAAAACTGAGCCTGCGGCATCTCATTGCTAATTTACTTAGGAATAGCCATTGATAAAGTGAAAAATAGTCACATCAGAGTTTAATAGTATGCCATTTTTAAACTTTCAACTTATATAATTTCTAATATCTAACAAAAAAAATATCTACTAAGTCTTTAAATTTCTATTAAAAATCATCCTTCTATGGTTATTTATTTATTTATTTTCATCACCTGTGAAGAATCTTGGGCAAAATACGTCACTCCCCACTTAGATTCTTATGTTAAGTAGACTATAACTGGATCAGAATGATCTGGCTTTTTAGAAATTTTTTTGCTTTTTAAAAATTCAGTTTAGATTTGAAAGGAAAATTTGAAGAAAGATAAGGATGTTTTTGCATATGTCTCTTTATTATTTACAGTCAAAATATATGTTGTTGTTAGAGGTGGTTAATAGGAGCTCCGTTTATGCCTTCCTTCCATGAAGTTTTTAAGCTATGATTTTAAAATTTCTGAGCAGTTCCTTTATTGGCTTAATTATATTTCTAAACAAATCAGCATGAAAACTTAAGCTAGTGATGATGGATTAAAAAAAAAAAAAAAAAAAAAAAAAAAAAAAAAGCTTCTAAGAATTACCGCTGAGAAGGCTTGTAAAGATTGTACTGAGCAGTAGGTCAAAAAGCCCTACCCAATGGCAACTGATAGAGATAGGGGATTCATTTATCCTGGTAGGTGACTACATTTCTTCCCTCCTTTTGTCACTGTTCTCTTTGGACATATTCAGTAAGGTGATGTATGGCACAGTCTATTCCTGTGCTTATCTGTGGAAGTATGGTGGCTTATTAGTACTTAACAGGTTACTTTATTTTGCCCTTACCAAACCACCTACTCATCATATAAAGCAATGTGCAGGGTGAGAAGGGTCTCCTACAAACTCTAATGATTCTGTTTTAATACTTTCTCTCTAATCTGCACGCTTCTATTGAAAGAGACAGTGTATCATTCAAACTTTATCTCAGGCTCACAGAATCACGGAATGGCCAGGGTTGGAAGGGACCTCAAGGATCATGAATCTCCAACTCCCCTTCCACAGGCAGGGCCACCAACCTCCCCATTTAATACTAGACCAGGCTGCCCAGGGCCCCATCCAGTCTGGCCTTGAACACCTCCAGGGATGGGGCATCCACAACCTCTCTGGGCAGCCTGGTCCAGCACCTCACCACTCTCTCTGTAAAGAACTTCCCCCTGATATCCAACCTAAATCTTCCCTCCCTCAGCTTAAAACCATTTCCCCTTGTCCTGCTACTTGTGCTTCCACAGACGATAGAGGATCTGGAACTCATTGAAGTTATGTTTTTTGAAGCTCTGTAGTTAAAACTAGTATATGTGAAGTCCTTACAGATGACAGTCATTTTTCTAAAACAGGTTGGAATCAAAGTAGCCTCTTGCTTTGTCATGTAATAAAATTGAAGTACTATAAGATGAAAGCAGCTATTAACTTGTCAGTGACTTGACTGATGAGCCATTGTAAGTACCTTCAATCCAGCTGAAAATCCAATTGATAATCCATGTAAAGAATCAGTTGTCTAATGGCTAGCAACACAGTTGAAGAACTGACAATATATATTTATTCTGTTTTTCAGGAATTAAGGGAAAAATCCCACCCAACCTATGAATATATCAGATTTCTAACTATATGCAAGATAAATCAGGGCATATGTATTGCTGCAAACATAACCAGTATAGAACTTTGTAGGAAATCATAATCTGAAGCTACAGACATGTGGTGCACTTGTATCTCTCCTGTAAGTTCAGCAGAGATGATGAAATCAGTGTAATCTGCTAGAGAACTGTGGACATTTCAAACTATATATTGTAATAGCTTGTAAACATTGACCTATGTGTTCAAGAAGCCCATATTTTCATATTAGCTGATGATTTTTCTAAGTTCTCATATGTACCTATGTGACTGCACAGTCTCTACATCTGTTGGACCTTTGCAGTTGAGAACCTGAGTACACTAGTAGCTATTGCAGCACTTGCAAGGTTAAATAATAATAATAATAATAAAATTTAAAAAATAAAAAATCAATCCTCAATAATTAATAAATGAATAAATTTTAACGAATTGAAAGTTGGAGATAGATTTGAATCTAGAGAGCATGTTTTGTGATATGCATAGTAGCACAGGACCTAAAAGGTACATGTGCTTTTCCTTCAATATTTTAAAGTTATATTACCAGCCCAAATGTGCGCAACAATTACAGTGTTGATTGAGCTCAAAGTGAACAAACTCATCTAATGCTTAATTAAAAAAAAAAACAAAAAACTTTTCCAATTAAAGTTTAGCTTGCTTTACTCCATTTTCATAGACACCATCCTAAAGCAAACAGAAGAAAAATTTGTCACCATTACAGCTTCGTAATCACAATGAGCTTATCCAGTGTCAATATTACTGAGATAAAATTGGTATAATAAAATTGATTAAACAGATTTAAATGAAAAAAAAAAAAAAACAGTTCAGTATTATTTGTATAGTGAGATACTCAATAGTTCAGTTACAAAACAATTTGCAGTCGCTAAAATGTTGATTTTTCAGTAGTCATTGTCGAGGAGAGTTAAGTAGGTGAACATACAGAACAAATTTTATTACAGCACACATACCTGTGTGCATCTTTGCAAGATACACTAAGACTTGAGGTTTTCTGCATTTATACTGTTGTTAATTAAAAAATAAATATGGATGAAATATATTTGACATAATTTCTCTAAAATCTCAACCTTACCCAATTAAAGAAGAAATGACAGTCATGCTAACCAGAGAGTTCTTTCTGACTAAGACACAAAATCCAAACTGTGGAACACAATTATCACTTTAGTGGAAAAGTGTTATATTGAGGAGGCTCTGAGGTATACAAAATAAAGATTTACTCAGTGAAAGGTACTTCATCTTATTTATTCATCTTTGGCACACATAAGCACAAGACTAGGTAGACAGTGATGCATTTTGGATAAGCTAGGTGGAAACAGTGATACTGAGCAAGTAATGTAGAAATATTCTATAATGCAATCCTTATCTATCAATCTTTATATGACCCTATCAAAATAATATCTGAATGCTGCAGAATACTCAATAGAATGCTCAGTGTCCTTGTGAAGTGTAAATATCCTCATTTTGAAGAAGGCAAGTAGGAAATAGGAAAAAAAAACTTTTTTTTCATTTTTTTTTCATTTTTTTTCCCCCATTGATTGGTTAGTTAAAATATAGCAGTTAGATGAAGTTACCTCCCAAGACTTCAGTTTGTTACTTAATCAGTAGTTAATCCTTATTTATATAGTTATTTATAATTAAATATATTTCAAAAATAAATGAGATAACTGAAAGTATCGGTTGGTTTCAGTTTGGATGAAGCATTTTTTCACTAGGCTCAATAGCTACAAATATGGATCTACTACAGATCTGAGAAAAATGTCACTCAGTTTTACTGAGGTGGGTTCAGTAAACTACCTTACTTTGTTTCTCAGTGTCTCAATTAGAGATAAAAATCATGACTGAATCAGGAAAGTTAGAGCTTGGAAAAGTTCTTTCAATTTTTTTTTCTTCTCTGTAATTTTGAAAATTCTTTCTTATTCTGATTTTTTTTTTTCCCTAACACTTTCATATTTCCTTCTGTTTCCTACTGTCTCACCATTTTTTCATCCATTTTCTCTGCATTTCAGTAATAATAGAAAAAAACCTTGTATTAGTTTTATAATAAAAAGAAAAAAAAAGTTTCACCTTTAAAATTGTTGAGTTTCCAAAAAATCTGAGAATTCAAAAAAGTCTACCAACTTAAAACTGACAAAAGTTCCAGTCTTAATATTTAATAAATAATTAGTAATATTCATATTTTTTTGACAGTTTTAGTTCTCTCAGCAGAATTTTTTAAATGTCATTGTAAAAAATAGATTCACAGAATTATTTCTCACAATGACATTGGGACCTTCTAGGAGAAACATACATGCTTCAGAATACATAGCTGATTTTACTGGCAGTTTATCAGATCAGCTAGAAATGAGTATGACGGTGGGAGATCTGCAACAAGTATGTTCTTCTAAGTTTGTTTACTCACTCTTTCCTCACAGAATTCTGCTGAGGCAAATAAACTCTATTATTCCTCTCACACAAATGTGGAATAAAAGAGGGAAAATAGGATTATTTAGGGGGCAAGGAGCATTTGAAGTTTAGGTATCTAAATCTGAATTATTTATCTAGATTTACTGTATCAGTACAGATGAGTAAAAATTAAGCATGTCAAGAGGGCTTTTATCTACCTGCTTCTGATTTCACCATGACATGAGTTGTACTCTGGGAGTACCTGCTTGAGAACAGAGAAGTTTTGGACACCTAACTCAGTATTCAGAGTTTTATATTTAAGCAACTAAGTTAGACAGATTAATGCCATTCTAAAACTGAAGCTCACTCTGAAAAAAAGTTTAGTGTCCTAGGAAGAGCAAATTCCTGTTTATTAGCAACTGTTGCAATGATCCTCTTGCATTCTCAGTGCAAGACTGAAAGGGAGCCCTAAAGCTCAGAATCTGAAGTAATTTGCACTGAGGAACGAGTGAAAAATGTTACGTACTTTGTCACACATAAAAAAATCCAACAAGGCAGTCAAAGTTCAGTCACTAAGGCCAAAATTAATTGAACAAACTTCTAAATCTTAACTGAGATTCCTAGAAGCTTGATGTTCATGTTCCATTTTTCTCATAACTTTCTCTACAACTCTGTAGCTTATTTACCAGTCATGTCACCATAAGATTCACAGAAAAAAAAAGAAAAAAGAAAAAAAGGAAAAGAAAAAAAAAAACACCTCAGTTTTTACTCAGATAGTCAAAATTCATAAGTCATTTTTTAGGTGAGTCTCCTTCTACATTTGCTAAAAAAAAAAAAAAAAAAAGGTAAAAGAAACTGCAGACTCAGCTTATAGTAAATCACATCTCCTTTGTTAGATATGTCTAGAAGTTAGATGTTTAGGTCTGAAATAATCAATCCAGAGTCACTGTATAGCTACTGCAGAACAGTGTGAAATTTTTTCAGGTAGTTTTATACTAAAAAGAGTATCTAAAGTTGGTCTGACAAATCAGACTCCTGAACATGCCTGTTTCTTGTCACTGAATACAAAGGGAGTGACTTGCCCAAAGCTAAAATTCTGCACAGAAAATTGCATAAAATGAATTGTCCTTCTTTTGCTAAAACTGTGTAAAATAAATTGTCATCTATTTTTATTTTTTATTTTTTTTTACTTTTACCCAGTTCACTTTAAAATCAATTAAAATCTCTCTGTAGTTTTCAATAATTTTCAAGACTGGATTCAAAATATTTAGAATGTTATTTATTTCAATGCATGTTCACTGCTGAGTACAGATATGGTCATATCTGTATATAAAGTGCACAGAGTACTTGTGCTTAATCTGACAGCTAACACACTTAAAGCACTTAGTATGATTCATATAACTGAGGAACATTACTATTTGTAGTGTGGTATTTGTCATTATTTTTGATAGCCATTGTAAACCAGATATAAATAAAAGTCACAAATTACTGAAATATTTATTACCGTCATTGCTAGATATAAGGAATGAGTGATATATTTACTATTTAG
>JAOWBP010000001.1:135652766-135663889 GCA_028571105.1 Tragopan temminckii | reverse complement strand
CCCTCTCCTCTCCTCTCCCCTCCTCTCCTCTCCTCTTTCATTTTATTTTATTTTATTTTATTTTATTTTATTTTATTTTATTTTATGTGAGTAAATGAAAATATAAAATTCTACAGGTTGGTTAGAGTAACTTCATGCAATGATGCAGACTGAAGGCTGACAGTGATCATTCTCTGCAAATAAAGACTGGGTTATGAGTCAGACATGAGTCAGCAGCATATCCTTGTGGCGATGAAAGCTGATCACTTGCGTTTATTACCAAAAACATAAGTTACAGATAAAGGAAAGGGGTTTATTTCTGTTTGTTTGATATTTTGATGTGTTACTTAGAACACTGTCTCTGTGGACATCCCAATACATAAGATGATTAGGGAGCTGGAACACAATATAAGGAGAAGCTGAGATAACAGGCTTCGATTACTGTCCCTTGCAGCATCCTTCTGGACAAATTGTCCAACTGTGAGATAAACAGGTCCATGCTATGCTGAGTGGTAGAGCTCAAAGGGCTGAAATGAATGGAGTTCATCTAGAAGACAGCCTATCAATAGTCACATGCCCCTGAGATCAGTTCTTGAGGCAATTCATTTTTATCAGTGATCTAGATGATGGAGTTGAATGCATCCTCAGCATGTTTGCTGATGATACTAAACTGGGAGGTTCTGCTGACTTTCTGGAGGAACAAGAGACCTTGCTGAGGGATCTAGATAGACTGGAGCATTCTGCACTCACCAATGATATGAAGTCAAACAGAGGAAAATGCCAGGTTCTGCAACTGAGATGGAATAATGCTACACATACATACAAACTGGCAGATGAGTGACTAGCAAGCAGCTCAGCAGAAAGGGATCTGGGGGTGCCAAGAAAAGGACTGGAAAGTGTGTCATAGGAGGAGAGGGTGAGGACGCTTGGGCTGTCTAGTCTGAGGAAAAGGAGAATAAAAGATGACCTTAATGCTCTCTACAGCTTACTAAAGACGGTGAATGGAGAGGGAAGTTCTAATCTCCTTTCTCTGTTACCAAAGCTATCCTATCCTATCCTATCCTATCCTATCCTATCCTATCCTATCCTATCCTATCCTACTCTAATTAAATTTAAAAATACTAAAGAGGGACCTAGTCGTAGCCTTCCACCACCTGGAAAACTTAAGTGCAGACAGCCCTTGTGGCAGGTGGACCTTGGCTGCCTGCAAGACCTTCATCCAGTATGTCTCTTTCTCACTCCTCATTAGGTCAGGTGGAGAAAGAAAAAAATGGACAAGACTATGGGTTAACATCAAGGCAGTTTAATAATAGAAGTAAAGGGCATATGTGGAAGAAAACTAAGAGACTTATTACCTTACTTCCTATCAGCAGAAAAATTCCAGCAACTCAATATGCATAGGAGTTGCTTTAGAAAACAAATGCCTTAACTGCAAATACCCAGCCACTCCTTCCTTTATCTTAACATTAATTTCTAATTGTCATATATATGGTCTATCATAGAATCATAGAATCATAGAACTGTGTAGGTTGGAAGGGACATAAAGATCACCTAGTTCCAATCTGCATGCAATCCCTTTGGTCAGTTTGGATCAGCTGTCCTGGTCACTTCCTCACCTGTTGACCACACCCAGTCTCTTTGTCTTTGGTGCTATTAAGGGATAAAGCTTTGATTCTGGGGAATCACTTCTCAGAAACAGCCAAAACACTAGTATGTTATTGACACTGTTATAACCATGAATGCAAAGTACAACACTATAATATGCTTTGAAGAAAGTTAATTCCATTCCAGCCATATTCAGTACGGGCAAGATTTATCATAGAGGGACACAGACGAGAGTACAAGAATAGAATCCTAGCCTGCAACAAAGGAAATTTCAATTCTTCACAATGAGAGTGCTATAGACCAGAATACTTTTTATGAAGGCTTGTAATAACTCCATCCTTGGATATTTTATAACCACAGCTTAGCAAGGAGGCAGCAAGCAACAACTTTTGATACATCGTTGAAGATGATCTGGCTTTGAACTAGACATCAGACCAGATGACCTCCAGGGATGTCTCCCAAAATTAATTTTTCTATTATTTCCTATGTCTATCACAAGTTTCTGGCACTGCTAGTCTATAAACAGCGTAGATAAACACACACAAAACAAATTATACTTAACCAAACTGATGAAATGACTGGCTTGGTAGATGAGGGGAAGGGATTCTACCTGGCCTGTAAGGCCTTCAGCACTTTGTCCTAGAAGGTCTTCATAAAGAAACTGATAAAATAAGAGCAGGATGAGCAAACAGTGAGATGAATTGAACACTAACTGAATAGCCAGAACTAGTGGGTAGTGATCAGTGGCACAAAGCCTGATTGGAGTCTGGAAATTAGCAGTGCACCTCAGGGATGAATACTGAGTCTAATGATGTTCAACATCTTCATTAATTATCTGGATGACAGGGCAGAGCATACCCTCAGCAAGTTTGCAGATAACACAAAACTGGGAGGAGTAGCTGATCAGCCAGAGGGCTGTCACCATCCAAAGGCAATTCAAGTGGGTGGAGAAATGGGCTGACAGGAACCTCCTTAAGTTCAACAGACAGAAATGGCAAGCCTTCATACTGGGGAGGAATAACCTCAGGCACCAGTACATGTGGGAGCCACCTAGCTTGCAAGCAGCTTTTCAGAAAAGAACCTTAGGGTTTTGTATGGACACCAAGGAGAACATGAGCCAGCAGTGTGCCCTTGCTGAAAAAAAAAAAAAAAAGCCGAGAGACCTGATCCTTCCCTTCAACTGAGCACTGGTGTGCTATGTCCAGTTCAGAGCTACCCAGTGGAGGAGAGACATGGACATAATAGAGAAAGTCCAGAGAAGGGCCACAGTCATGATCGTCACTCCCTTGAGGAGAGATTTAGATAGCTGTGACAATTCACCCTGAAGAAGGGGAGGCTCAGGAAACAAGGAGACTAAGATGTGACCTCATTGCTCTCTACAACTTCCTGAGGAGAAGTGAAGAAGGTGACAATCTCTTCTCCCTTGTCATCAATGATAGAATACATATGAACAACAGAAAGCTGCATCAGGGGAGATTCAGATTAGATGAAAGGAAAAAATTCTTTACCATGAGCATGGTCAAACAGTGTAATAGGCTTCCTAAAGAGGTGGTTGATGCTCTAGGCCTGTCAGCATTCAACAGGTTGACTGGAATAATGTTCTCAACAATATGTTTTAACTTTTGGTTAGCCCTATTCTTTTCTGTTCTGTTGTATTCTATTTTACTATTTTAGCCAAGGTTTTAAAGGTGGATGTTGGTTTGGCAGTAGAAGTCAAACCTTCCCACCAATATTCCGTTAAATTTTTTTGTCATGAGACAGATGGCAGCAGAGAGGCAGTCTGACAAAATGGTGTCTGACGTGGAAGTGCGCATGAAGAAAAGACATATCACTGAAGCCCTCGACAAGGAAAAAATCACACCCATTGACATTCATTGACTTGCTGAATGTTTATGGAGACCAGACAATGGATGTGAGCATAGTGAGGCAGTAGTGCATTTCAGCAGTGGTGACACTGACAGCGGACCACATGTGTTAGTGCAGATTTTTTACAAAAGTAGCATGCAGGCTCTTGTCCATTGATGGTGAAAATTCATAGCTAACAGTAGTGACTATATTGATAAATAGTATTTCGTAGCTGAGAATTCACTCTATCAAAAATGTTATTGTGCTTTTTCTATCTATTGTAGCTCCATGGAAATAAATAGGAGGCACTACATTTTGAGCAACCTATGTTGAAAGTTGATTGATACAATATTTTTTTGAGTGCTGAACATTTATTTTACTTTTCTATTGCTTAGTGTGGTATGAACTAAATTTATTATCCGATGCATTGAACAGTACGCAAATCAAATAAAATTCATTCAGCTGAAAGCTTTGGTTTAAAAATGCACCCAATGACAAACATATTATCAAACTTTATGCAATGCAGATTTAATTTGTGTGTTTCCAACATGATTCAATCCACTGCTCTTTTTCTCTAATTGTTCTGAAAGTGCTGAATATTTTGAATATGAAATAACATTAATAAATACAATGTCAATTTAGTTATTCCTTGCTTGTATTAGTGAGAAAAGTAAGGCAATTTGACTTAATCTGCCTGGAAATCTTACAGTGATTAAGGCAAAAAGCATTTATAAAGAAACATAATGAGATTTTTTAAGTGAACTAAACCAGTTTTTCATAATTGCATAAGAATTAAGATTTCACAGCATGATCCTTCTACATAGATGCCAAGAACTCATACAGATTACTAAAACACAAATGAACTTTTAAGAAGCTATAATCATCTATACACTACAAAAATGTTTAAATGAAAACAGAAAATTGAATTCAAAATCATTGTTTCATGAACATCAAAGCTAAGGATGCAGCTAAGTTAAAAGATTTTGAGAGATTATTACATCTGAAGTAACCTACTAAGTCATTTTATTCTCAAAATATTTACTGTGTGAATGTAGACACCAAGCATGATTAAGTGGGTGAAAAAAGATTCTACATTCCCTTTTCACCGCTGCTCCCTTGGAATTTATCATAAACCCAGGTTGTTAAGAGCTGGAGTTTGTCCCTAGTAGTGTCCTCTCTCATATTGGCAGTTAGGAAAAAGATGAGGTAAGGAATAAGTCATCCTTTACTACAAAAAATATTGTAACTTGTTACTGAGCTTCAGCAAAAAATTATGATGCAGTTGATAAGATATGATAAGATATTATGCAGTTGAAATTTTAGACCAATTTGAAATTAGCTTCAGATTAGGAACATCTGACTCCTTTGGATGCCTTTCATACCTCAAGAGTATCCCATCTTTCAGCCGAGTGAATCTAAAACAAGAATTCCATAGCATTTTCCCCCTGGAAGAAATTAAAAACACCTCCACCTGCACTGTGATAATACTATATAAAAACTGGTTGTCTTGTTCCAGTATGCATCTACTTATAGCAGTGTTAGTGGACAGAGTAAACTCCAGTGCCTCAGTGGATATAATGTTTTCACTCTTCTCAGGTAGAAAGAGAAAAGAAAAATATGTTAACAAAGAAAATATAATCCAAACCCCAAAGAAAAGAATAAAAGTAAGAGAAAGAAATTACGAAAATTCACATGAATCACTACCTTCTCTCTTCTGAGGTCATAAATCTGCTGATAGCACCAGTTTAATCAAAGTTATATCCAAATTATGGAAAAATAAAAGCATTGATATTGCTTGTGTTTCTCTGATAAAATATCAAGATATATTTTCATAGAATGAGAATTTGGAAATGGATTGTTTTGACACAGGAGGACATCACACGAAGACAGTAAAAGCACTAAGCTTGAAATACTGGTCTGGAAATTAAGTTAACTAAGTAGAAGCTATCAGGAGTGCAGTGATCCCCCAAATTGACAAAAGTCTGAATAGTCATAAGGAAATGTTAATATTCTGCATACCAAGTAAGAACATTCATGCATGAAACACAGTCATAAAATGTGCTAATATGACATGAACTCGGGAGAGATGGACTAAGAAGCTTAAATGTATTAGGCAGTATGCCTAAACACAAATAGGACTGCTCTTTATTTAATGTTGATACTACTTTAAAAACAAACAAAAACAAACAAACAAAAAACACTTTTAATCATTTCATATATATATGTATATTAATTTTACATAGATACTTACTTTTATTTGTCCTAATAAACCCTTCTATGAGCTGTATAAAACTGAAGAACTTATGCCATGCTGGCATTTCAAATATTTGGTTACTGATTTTTAGTTTTTACTTTGGAAAGGTGGTATATGTTTATGATTTGTACCTTTCAAAGTGATTGTTATGTAAAGAATTGTATGATAAAATACATGTAATCAGCAAGATGGAGTCAACACAGGTTTATGCTCCTTACCTTCTCTTTATATCACCCTTAGACACACACCATCTCATTTTTCTAGAGGCTTTTTCCAGCTGCTTTTAGACATTATTCTGCTTGACATGTATAATGTTAGACATCCAATGTGCAATATTAAAACTTGATCTTCTAATGGTTTGCCACATTATTTGAACACTTTTTGTAAAATAGACATTTATTACAAGGTTTAATTTATATGTTTTTGTAATATCTTACTACATTCATTTTTATTATTATTTTTATCTTTAAGTATCAAAATGAAAATTATTATAATTTCTTGTGGGGAAAAGGTTTCCCATTTAAAACAGATTTTCTCTAGAGAAAATACATGTGAAGTATATGTGAATAAATAAAGAAACAAAGTTTTAGAAAAATAAAGATATGACTACAATAGAAGTTACTAAAATAGCGGCACAATTAACTTCCTTTAAGCCTTTATTGAGCTATACATTTTGCAAGTATATTGGGTGTCCATGTCAAGATGCTGGCATAAGGGGTCCTGAACAGGGCCTCTCTGAGAGGAACCAGAGGCTGTCTTGTTGTGAAACAGCAACATTGTCTTCTCTTTCAAAATTGTCTTGTTATAGAGAATCATAGAATAATATAACCACAGAATATCCCAAGTTGGAAGGAACTCATAAGGATAGTTGAATCAGACTTGTGACTGTACACGGGATCATTCAAAAAACAGATCATATGTCCAGGCACTTGAACTCCGCAAGCTCAGTGCCATGATCACTTTCCTGCAGAGGCTGTTACAGCACCTGACAACCCTCTGGTGAAGAGCCTTTTCCTGATATACAACCTGAAAGCATAAGATGTTTAAGATAGAACCAACAACTTTTTCTGCATGGAAGAATTTAATGACACACCTTTGCTTCGTATGCACTTCCATGTTAGACGTCATTTTGTCAGACTGCACCTCTGCTGCCATCTGTCAGACACACACACAAAAAAATAATGGAATATTGGCAAGAAGGTTCACCCTCTACTACCGTATCACCAACATACGCCTCTGACATTGCGAGTCAGCATAATAAAATAGGAGACATTACTTTTGAAGCAGTCCTTGTCAAATTCTCTAAGGCAAATAATTCTAGAAAACATGCAAAATAGAATAATGTTAAGGCTTATGAAGTTTTAAACTTCCTGAAAAGTATAAAGAAATCCTGAACAGAATAGCAAAATTGTTTATGTTTTCCTCAACATAATGTGGAAAATAAATCAACTAGATTTGTTGCATGTAGATGTATTCACATGTAAATCGGAGAAAATTTGCTCTCTCATTTTATGAAGATTCTATTGCATGTTTCTTACTGCCTACTGTCATTGACTGTGTCATCATGCTTTTTCAAGAGTGGAGAATGTAGGAAGTAGATAGATAATAATATCTGGATGTCCTTGATTCTTCCCTACAGAAAAAAAAATGCATGCTACAGTAAGTGTTTTAGGAAAAAAAATATATCCAATTGCATTTTAAGATAAGGATTTATTATTTTTTTTTCTAAACACTTGTTTAAAGTATCATTTTTTTTATAGTCTTTATCTCTTAGAAGAGAAAACAAAGCCAAACAACAGAACACATGAAGTATAGTCTTAGAATGTAACCTTTATAAGACAACAGAGAGTGATGAATGGACCATTCCCTATCCCATTCTCTCTGAATTAGTACTCTAAACCTTATTTTTAAAGCATTTTTAGCAAAAACATTTATTTCTGTATGACATGATTATTTATCAGGTGAGTAGGCTTGTTTTGACTAAAGCTTCACATTTTCTGCAAAATGAATACTTCTGCAACCTGAATCTCTCAGGCACAGAAAACTGTTCCCTTGAGGTTGAATATTTGGCTTCCTGAATATGTCATTCTAAAGAAAGCAGATACATCTTCCAGATTCAATTATGGAGAGGCAGCACTATCATTTTCTCTTAATAAAACAGTTTATCTTGTACTGTGGCAATCAGAAAAGCTAATCCTAATGAAGAAAATGTCAAGCATTTAGGGGTTGGGTAGGTAACTGAAATGGCTCATCAGGTCAAGATTCAAAACTGTTTGGACCAGAAAAATTAAACAGCTGTTGATTATTGTTTGCTAAGACTGGGCTAATCTGTGCGCACATTAAATGTATGGTTTTAATTTACTTCTAAGTTAAAAAATATTTTTGTGTGTTTTAATACATCACCTGTATTTAATAAATCTCTCATGTTTGTTAATAATACGCTGTTTTCAGAAATAATTTAAGAATCCAGGAAAAACCAAGCTGAATTTTTTTGTTTAGTATTGCAGTGTACATAAAATGTATCTACAATAATATTTCAGTATTTGGTGACAGCATTTGCTTTGAATGAAAATATGAAAAATACTGTATCTTTACCACACCTTACATTATACTTGCATGTGTGACTAGGTAAAGCCATATGTTTTTGAAGTGGTAAATATTCTGTAAATTCGTAATTGGTGTTTACATAACATAATTCAAGTGGCTGAAAAGGTAACATCTGAGAAAGAATTTGCCATCATAATTTGAAATTAGGGTTACAGTTATAAGCCTTTTTGATGTGGGATCTGGAGAAAGTAAATTAAAAAACAACAACAACAACAACAAACATAATAATTCAAAACCAATCAACCAAACCCCCCACCTCCCCAAAGGAAAGAAAACAAACAGGACTGGCAGTACTCAGAGTCACTAGGAACTGTTATTGCATTGACTGGCTACAGAGTCTTATGCAGCAATTAATAGTGCAGCAAGAAACTTTTTTTTCTACAGAAAAAAAATCTGTAAAATTTTATAAATATTCCCGTTCTGCAGTCAGGTAATACAAAGACCCTTTGAAGTGCCTTACCGCAAACAAGACATTAGTCAACTGACTAAAACTTTTTCTGAGCTTTTTG
This sequence comes from Tragopan temminckii, assembly GCA_028571105.1. Taxonomy (NCBI): domain Eukaryota; kingdom Metazoa; phylum Chordata; class Aves; order Galliformes; family Phasianidae; genus Tragopan; species Tragopan temminckii. Next base: position 135,655,090 of record JAOWBP010000001.1, on the reverse strand, counting down.
TCCCAAATTCTAGCACTAACTTTGCTATTTTTTGACAAGAAGAGAAAGATCAAGCAATCAGCCTTCTGATAACACTTGTTCTGTAAAGGGTAGGAGGAAAGGAAGAAAGGGCTTAAGTTTGTTCTCCAGAAGGTATTCCCATGTTGTAGTAACATGGAGTAAATTCACTACCCTAAGTTTGTCTTCAACTGAGACTGAGACTCCAGCCTCCTGGGTGTAAAATTCCCTCCCCCCCTGTAATCTAGAACACAAAATAGTTAGAACATGTTAGGACATTAAAAAGTCCATCTTTAATTTAGACTTCTGTGAAGAACTTTGAACTCAGAAGTGGTCTGTTCAACTACTTGTTTTTGAAGCAAAATTTTTTGGAGGAGTTTTTGTTCTAATCACTAATTCTATCCTTAAACTAAGACAACAACAAAAGCCACTGAAATTTTACTGAAATTTCTATGCTCCTGAAAGCAAGCCCTTCTTTCACGATTTACTGAGTAAAATTCTAAAATTAATTGAAACACCGAATTGAGACACGGAAAGTTGCTTTAAACTGAAGTGATAAGAATGTTTCCTGCTGACTCTGGTGGAGATAGAAACAATAACCTAGTCAGAGATTATCATAATTTCAAGAAGCTTTGTGTTCTGTCCATTTATCCATTTTGAAAGTTTTGGGAAACGCTTAGTGGGTAGGCCAGAATTTTTTCCCATTGAAGGAAGCACTGACCGAAAACTCTATGCACAGTCCCTTGGACCTTAGTTTTAATTTATTTATTGTAAACACCAACTACATATATATATATACATATAACAAATCAAGGAGCTTGTGGAAAGAATAGCATGCTAGTACTATTTTATCACATCTTTTTTTTTTTCTCATCTTAAATGGGATTATAAATGCAATAAAATAATTTTTTGAAGCTTATATGCTATTTATTCAGTTGACATGCCTAGAATGCACAGAACTTTTTTTTTCTTTTTTTTTTTCTTTTTTTTCTTTCTTTTTTCCCTATTGTATTGTATTCCTTTCTCTTTTCAGATCTAAAGAATAAACACATAATTACCATAACAATCCAAGTTGGGAAAAGGTAAGTCAGAAACTGAAAAATCTTTGATGTCCATTATTTTAGACAATATGTAAAATTGCTAAGGAAGATATGTCTAAAGTACCTTGATTTAATTTGTGCATAGGAAGTCAGAGCTAGAGATATTATTGAGATGCCTAGGGGAAGGTCATGGTAGAAGTACAGTCTGATTTAGTGCTGAAGACCATCACACATCTGGGCTTATTAGAGTTTCAGAGTGGAATGATGGAGTGCATTTCTGGCTGCAAGTGCCACAGTAAGGACAGTTCTTTTTTAGATAAAAAACTGAATAAAAGGTTGTAAACTTACAGAGCCACCTGCTCCCTTTCTGCCTCACTCTGCCTTATTCTCATTTGCTTTCCTGTCTCCATTTTCACTTCTTTCCCCTAGCAAAAATAGATGTAGGTTTAGTTTTGAATAGCAAATAAATAAATTAATAAAAATAAATTAAAAAATCAATCAAACAAACAAAAAAACCCCAACCAACTCAAAACCAGAACAAACAAACAAACAAAAAAACTGTCCAACCATCAACTGCCTGAAAACAAACAAGCAAATGAAATCACTGAAAAAACAAGTGAACAAAAAACTATGTACTCGGATGAAATCTTTAGTATTTGCACCTGATCTTGCTTATATACCCTACAGGTTTAATTTTATTTTTAACAAAACTGAGTTCAGATCTTGAATAACTAAGCACCTTATTTGGTTAAGTGATTATATGAAGAATAGAAGCAGCGTAGAAAGAATGCAAAAGGGCTCCAGTATGTTTTCTTGTCCGTTAAACAATTTCATGAACAATGAACTTGTTCTTCTGTTACCATAAATAATAATTGTCTATGAAATAAAAATAGGGCAATTATTGCCCAAGTCAATGCACGCAAATTCCAATTCTGTATACTATCAGAGAATCACAGAATCACTGAATTGTAAGTGTTGGAAGGGAGCTCTAGAGAACATCTAATCCAGTGTTCCTTCTGAAGCAGGTTCCCCACAGTAAGTTGTACAGGAAAGCATCCAGGTGTGTTTTGTATATCACCAGAGAAGGAGACTTCACAACTTCTCTGGGCATCCTGATCCAGTTCTCTCTCACCTTCGAAGCAAATAAGTTTTTTCTCATGTGTATATGGAACTTTTTATATTTCACACTGTGTATGTTATGTCACTGGGCGAATATGTTTTTTCTTTTTTTGAAGTAAACTGTATTTGCAATATTTTGAAATTTTCTTGCAACCTGATATTTTTCTA
>JAOWBP010000001.1:135642278-135652666 GCA_028571105.1 Tragopan temminckii | reverse complement strand
GAATATGTTTTTTCTTTTTTTGAAGTAAACTGTATTTGCAATATTTTGAAATTTTCTTGCAACCTGATATTTTTCTAATAAAAGATAACATGAGATGCAGAGCCTACAAATAGAATAGTTTAAGCAATGTAGTTAATATTTATTTGTTTGTTTGTTTGTTTTAGCTTCTTTTTCTTTCACAAAAAGTAGTATCAGTTCTTTCTCCCTCCCTCCTTACCCTCCCCCCCCACACACACACACATATTTGTGTAAGTTTTAAAAGATTGTAATCTTCCTTTTACTTGCTGATCATATAACAATACAGTAAATAATAATGATAGGCACTATCTGTTGCACATTTAAGTAAGGCACAGCAAGGGCTGAATGATATTTGTCATAATAAAATGATGCTTCTTCTACCACTATTACTGGCCATACTATTTTTGACTATATATGAACTTCCATATACATTGGTAGGTGTTTACTTGTGCCCGCTCTTTTTTGAATCTGTTTTTGTAGATTACATAGAGATTATAATCAGATAAATACAAAACACTATAAGAATAAAGAAAACTTTCAAGCTCTGTCTGTTGTCTATAATATTTTTGTATATGGATTTATTCATTTATTTTTCCTTTTACTTAGTAGAAAAATCTTTACAATAGCAGGTCTAAACAGTATTGTTACCATTAACGTCTTTCAGTGAAACAGAACTTCAATGTATCTGTTACATTCTGACAAGGAGAGCCATTGAGTATGATAAGAACACATGAAAGTTTATATATTAACAGACGATTATTTACACAATTGAGAAAACATATTGTCAACATTTTATTTTTGTGTATTGCTGTAAACACAGAAATCAAACAAGAAAACAAGAAAACAAAGACCATTTGTATATTATCTCTTCTACTTAATTAATTAAATATTCAATAGAATGGGAGGTTTGGAAGACCATTAACCTGCTCTCATCATAAATATATATTCAGCATTGCTGTGTGGATCAGTATGCAGTATGGGGCAGTAAAATTATGTACTGCATACAAAATTGAAGCTGATACAATAAAACTTTACTCTGTATGCACATGCACAGTAAATAATTTTCATGGATAAAAAAGTCAGCTTTACAGAGTGTTCATGTGTGAGATTTTCCAAATCAAGTCTTTATAAATTTATTTTATAATTTTGTATGTTTTTTTTTTTTTTTTTTACCCCTTTTGCAAAATACTAACTTCCTTGTTTCATGGTAGACCCTAGTAAGTTAATTTTTAAGCAATTATTTAAAATCTATTTTCAAAATGTTGATGTGTTTCTAGAACTGGATTTTCTTTTTTCTGTTCAAACCCTGAAAATAAGCTTAGATGAAGAACACATCATATTTCCTATCCTCAAAAACAAACTGTGATGCTAATCTCCCTCAAAATCAATGAATCAATGTTCTGCGCTCTTAGGAAAAGGTGGTCCTGCCTGTTTGCACATCTTCAGAATGAAAAAGTGAAAGACAATGTCCCTGAGTCATGCTTAACTCTTTCAGTTCCTTGTAAGTGGTCAAATTATTACAGATTCACAGAGAAATATTAATAATGATGATCTTTTTCCTGTTTCCTTTTCAAAAATAGTAAGATATTTTTAATGATAATTTCATCCAGTATTGGGAAACTGAAAATTTTACATTGCCAATAAGCTTCATTTTTCTCTAGAACACAGACAGCTATTATTCCTTGCAAATAAATATAGATGAAAGCAAAGAAATAATCACTTATCTATAACAGAAATAAAAGTACACTTTATAAACATGAAGACCTTATAAAAGTGAGTCAATTATCCCATTTGAAAATAGATAGCTAAAACTGAAGTGATACAAGATATAAGCCAAAAGTTCAGTTCATATTTACATATGCTTATTCATCCTGTATTCCATAATTGCACTTAGCCTTATATAAAATGGCAAATTCCCTATATTTCTATAGACAGAAAAAATGCTATGGTATAGAATCGTAACTGCATCTACTTATATCAAGTGAGTAATGAATCTCGATTAATCTTAAGTATTTGATATTGAGGTTTGCATCTTCAGATATATTTATCTATTAAAGCTTTGTTAGAAGTTGGAATTATTCTTTCAAGTAAAAATAAATAAATAAATAAAATCTCATCTGCTTACAGCACTCCAGACAAGTAGCTTTCTTATTTTGTGATATTCTTGAATCAGATGAACAATGATAGAATTCAAAAATGTCCCTTATATTTTTTTTTGTTTTTATTGTTGTTTTTTTTTTCTGTTGTTCCTTTTTATTTATTTATTTATTTATTCCTTTTATTATTCTCCAGTTTCTTTCTTTGAATTCCTTGTATTTCACTTTGCTTCTTTATGTCAATAAAATGTACATTTCCAAAGACAAGATTTTCCTGCTATTTGTGACAGAAGACATTATATGTCACCATACTTTCTCTTAGACCAATTAACTACTCAATTAGAGAATGTGCGAACATGCTATTCTCCAAGCTAATGATAGACAAAAGAGAAATGTGCTAATGCACTCAGAGGTATCTTCTACACATCAGTGAACGAAATTAAAGATAAAACACTTGATTACACAGACATGCACATGGGTAAGATACTGAATATGGCACAGTCATCAAAAGAAATGCCATATGGAAACCCATATGGCTCAATAGACATGTACTAACCGATTAAGAACTGCTCTAGTTGCAAAATGATAAGGAGAATTTTAACTTGTAGAGAAATATCTCACAGGGAAAGAAAAAAAAAAAAAAAGAAAAAAAAACAGAGAGAGAGAGAGAGAGAGAGAGAAAGACAACTGACAAAAAGTGGAAGAATTCATTGATAAATAATCATCTGTGTGAAAATTCCCATGTGTTCTAGGAGGTATTTACAAATAACTCTAGAGTTCAGGTTGACCTGGTCACTTAGATCCCTACAAATCTTCTAACTGTATTAAAAGTAATTGATAAAATGTAGGAAAATATTCTGAAAAGATAATTAGATTCAGAGTTTTTTTTTTTTTTTTAATTTACTTTTTAGTATAACAATTACATATTTCCTACTGTTGAAGCCTACTTACTGCTTATTATGGTAATGTCGATTGTATGTATGTTTGAAGGTCATTTTAATGCTCCCTTAGCACCAATATCAATATCTGAGCTAAACCAACCAACCAAACAAACAAAACAGGATCTTTTCTGTACTCGATGACAGAAATAATCATACTTCTCTGGCAATATTTAACACCTTTGTCAGTGACATGGACAGCGCAATTGAGTGCGCTCTTCGCAAGGGTTGACATGATAGAGGGAAGGGATGCCATGCAGAGCCTTTGACAAGCTTGAGAGGTAGGCCCATGTGAACCTCTTGGAGTTCAGTAAGGTGAAGTACCAGATTCTGCATCCAGCTTGGGCGATCTCAAACAGACATGGAGATTAGACTGATAGAAGTCCTGAGGAGATGTTGGTTGATGAGTAACTGAACATATCTCAGGAATATGCACTTGCAGCCCAGAAAACCAACTGCATCAAAAGAAATATGGCCAGCAACCTGGAGTATTCAATTCAGCTCTGGAGTCTCCAGTACAAGAAGGACGTGGAATTGCTGGAATGAGTACAGAGGAAGGCCATGAAGATGCTCAGAAGACTGGAGCATCTCTCCTATGAAGACAGGCTGAGAGAGCTGGAGTTGTTCAGTTTTTCAGAGGAGAAGAGAAGGCTTCAGGAAGACCTTATTGCAGTCTTCCAGAACTTAAATGGGAGTTTAAGTACTTTAAGTATCTTTAAGAAAGCTAAAATATTTTTATATTATCATAAATGTTATTTTCAGAAATGACAGAGTGCCCTTAATAACATGTTTTTGTCCATAAATACAGAGCTAGTAAAAAGAAACAAATTCTGCTACTGTTGTTGCATATCAAGGAAGCAATATATAAAAATAATCCTTTTGAACAAAAACTCTGAATTGTATTTTTTGATATCATATCATTTCAGTCTATTGCTCAACCCAATTACTATGAATATTAAAATCTTGTATACCACTGATTTAAAAAATCAGTTTTATTCATCTGGAACTGAGTATTTTCTTCACTGAATGATAAGATAATAAAAAAATTTGATACGGAACAGTAAATTAAGTAGAGGAAATGTTCAAGAATAACAATAATTTTAAACGCAGCCCTTGTTTCTATTGTTTCAGGAACTTGCAATCAAAACTAAAAAGTAAATGGGGTGTTTTTTCTTGGAAAATAATCAAGTACTTCACAGTAATAAAAATGGATTTTCATTATACATTTCCTTTTCTTTTTGCACTCTTACTTTGCCTGCAGGGTATTACACACTTAAGAAGGAATTTTTTTAAACATATTCAGTGAGTGTATGGCAAGCATAAAATAGTAAGGAGTGGTAGGTAAGAAAGAGTATTTTCTTCCCTTTAATGCTCTATTTAGTGAACTGATGGAAGAACTACCAGAATGCTAAGTTAAGCATTAGAAATACAGTGAGATCACCCAGAATTCTGGTAATAGAATGAAATAATCAGAAACACGTGGTCTATTTGCAGGTAAACTATGTAACTGTGAGTATTTTGTGGAAAATAACATATCAAAGAAAATGGTGCATACTGTAAGAAGAAAGGTACTTTAGGGACTTGTCCTGAAGACAGAAGTCAACAGATTTTCATGTTGTCACCAATAGGAACAAGCTCGGACACATCTAAACACTCCTGACCAAATGAGAAACTTTCAATTGCCTTTGATTGACTTAGAGCATGCTGTAAATGTCTTTCAGGAGGGGGGAGGGGAAAGCAGTGGGGGAGAGAAAAATAAAAAAAAAAAAGAAAAAAAAAAGAAAAAAAAAAAGGAGAGAAACTTTTAAAAGCATGAAGAACAGTTAGGGACTCAATTCCCACTGAATACTAATGACATACATGTTATCTGTAACTTTGCAAATATTCCTTTGTAATATAATTTAAATATTTTTCTATTGTTTAACAGTAACATTATTATTATACGAATAGTAACTTAATCTCCAAGGCCACATGGTCAATTGTATGTGGCTATTAAGGACTTTTATTTATTTATTTATTTATGTTAGCTAAAGTTTTCTGAATTACTGAAAGTGCATAGGCAAATAGATCAGCACTTTTTTTTTTTTTTTTTTTTTTTTTGTGTGTGTGTGTGAGAGAGAGAGAGAGAGAGATGAGTGACAAATATACACATATTTGCACTTCGTAGGGAGTCTGTGTAAACATGTGAGGTATTGCTACAGGATCTGGTCTTTATTTGTAGGACTTCGCATTCAGTAAAAGTCATGGCAGCCCTTAAAACCTTAACAGCTTCTGCATCATACTAAGCATACATAATCATGTCACAGAATATTATATTGATGATATAGACATGATTGTATCTGCACTTTAGCCTTTAAGAGCAAATGATTCTTACTTGACATTTGGAAATTTTCAATAATATTTACTCTGTATGATTTGTTTACTCTTTATGGTCTGGAAAAGGGAAAGGGTAGAGAGAGGGCAGGGTAGGGAAGGTAAGGGAAATGTTTTGAAGAACTCAGCTTTAGTCCCCTAGATGCATATCCATATATTTTGTTGTACATACAACCACGTATTTCCCATGATCCTAATTCAATTGTCCTTAAATATCTGTTCTCCGTGATTCTAAGGGGTTTTTATTATTATTATTATTTTTGTTTGGTTCAATCCTCTACAGTTTCAAGAGATGTAACCTCAAGCACATAAGGACACTGTAAGCTGATGAACTATGTTCTGTCTGAGGCAAGAAGCAAAATAGAACAAAGTCTGTAAGAGGCATGAATTGTCCCATTCATCTCACTCTGAACTTCCACAACTCCCTATTTCCAAGGAAGTAGAAATTGACACTTGTTTTCAGGGATATTCCTATTTCCAAAGGTGAACTTGAATGATAGTTCTTTGAAATCAGTCATGCATGAATACAAACATACAAAGTGTATATAAAATAAAAATCTTTCTATGTATATTTATTTCTTCCTATATTTCTGGTGCCAGATTAGGAACTTCTGCCTTATCAGTTTATGTGTGTAATGGAGTGAAATGCTGCTGAAAGTTAATTGTATTTTGACCTTGGATGGAAAAAATAAGGATAAATCGTGAAATATTTCTAAACTATTAAAAAAAGAACTGAAAGAGAAAATTGAAGCTTTTTGTTGCAAAGGTGGGAAGAGAAGGGATAAATAAGAATGGTTCCATATATTTTATCTTAATTTCCATAAAACAATTTTATTGAATATGAAACAGTAAGATGAATCCAGTGTTTCCAGTTCTATATGCTATACACATTTACATTTAATTCTTATAACTCTGTTCTGGTTTTTACCGTGATAGATTTAATTTATTCTTAGTAGCTGAGTTAGGTGCTATGTTTTGGATTTAGAGTGAGAATAATGTTGATAAAACACTGATGTATTAGCTGTTTCACAGCAATACTTACACTAAGTCAAGGACTTTTCTCATGCTGTCATGACAGTGATGAAGCTGGGGATGCAGAATAAGTTGGGAGGGTACAGACTCAGGAAAACTGACCCCAGCTTGCCAAAGTGACATTCCATACCATACTACATCATGCTCAGCAATAAATCTGGAGGGAGCTGGCTGAGAGGGTGACCCCTGCTCAAGAACTGACTGGGCATCAGTCAGTGGGTGGTGAGCAACTGTGCTGCACATCACTTGGTTTGTATATTATTTTCTCATTATTAGTAGTATTATTTTGCCTTCTATTTCTGTTCTATTAAACCATCTGTATGTCAGTTCACAAATTTTTCCTTTTATCCAATTCTCTTCCCAGTTGTGCTGTGGAGGTAGACTGTGAACAGCTGCATGGAGCTTAGCTGCTTGCTGGGTTGAACCACAAGAACATCTTTAAAATTCCTGCTGTCAAACATAACTGTAAACTAATTTAATGCTGATTAGTATAATAATTCAACATCTTTAACTGCCTATTGTTTTCATTGCAGTTAGGAATTTGAATTAAATTCAGTATATTTATTTGAAATTACAAGATTTGCAGTAGCTTTTGTAAAATTCATATATACTCTTAGTACAAAGTCCACAACAATATCTTGCTACATAGTTCTCCAGTGCTGAAGCTGGCCTTCCTTTGAACACAGATTTGGGCTAAATTACCTCGAGATATTTCTCCCAACCTAAACGATTCCATGCTTTCTTGTTTTTGTCATAAATAGCCTTCAAGGAGTTATTTTAAGGATGGAAGTTATTTTTTTGTGCATTATACTCAGCTAATGCATGTCTTTCAGTACAGGTACAGTAACTACGTACACAGTTCCTAGAATATACAGGAAAATTTAGATACAAAATAGAATACATTTAGAAAATAACTATGGAGAAAATCAGTGGCAACCTGTGTAGAACAGTTTTTTCAAGATACATGTGTTTCTAGAATTAAAAAAAAATAATAATATATATATAGAGAGAGAAAAAATAAAAATTAGAAAAAAATATTGAGAAATATAGATGGTGCTAGGACAGAAAAGGTGAGACTTTCAGAATTAAAATGAGGAAAAATGTGGCACATATAGTGTAATTGAATTAGTTATAGACTGAAAAATACTATTATTTTTAAACATTATTTGAATAATTCAAGTAATAACTGAATGCAACTTCAGTTTGAAGGCACCTCAATTTAGGAATAGTAATGCAGGTATCTACATGTTGACTTGTCTAAATTTCTATTGTCCTTATAGCTAAGGAGTGGAATCCAAAGGGATGAGACCAGATTCTTTTCAGTGGTGTGTGGCCATAGGACAAGGGGAAACATCCACAAACTGGAATATTGGAAGTTCCACACAAATTTGCATAAGAACTTCTTCACAATAAAGGTGACAGAGCACTGGAACAGACTGGCCACCTGCCTGGACACCTACCTATGTAACTTGCTCCAGGGAGCTTGCTTTGGCAGGAAGGCTGGACTTGATAATCTCTAGAAGTCACTTCCAGCCCCTACAATTCTGTGATTCTGTGATTTTGTGAATTAAGTGTGCCACACACGACACTTTACTGGTGCACATTGGAGATGTTTGTTATTGCACATGATCTAGGGATTTCTATCTGGTCTCCATTTGCCACATAAAGGTAGCTGTTCTATAGGTCCCCTTCCATATCTACAAGCCCTTGAAGATGACTCAGACATCATAAGAAACCTGAAATGATGCATCAGTCATTACTGCTAAGGCTGATTCTTGGGAATCTCAGACACTGGAGGTAAGAGAAAGAGTCTGGGGAAGGAAAGACTTCCCTTTGGTAGAGGAGGATATGATCAGAGACCATCTAGGCAAACTTGACACACAAATTCATGGGCCCCAGCAGGATATACTCATGAATGCTAAGGGATGTGGAAGAAGTTCAGGAGTCAAATCCATGGTGCAGACCTGTAGAGCAAATGAAGGCAATGACAGAGCCTTTATTTGAGAAATAGGCACTATAGGAAAAGATATCAAAAAGGAATTAACTCACCTCTCCTGGTAACAGTTTGGAGAAAGGGACAAGCTTAAGCTGAAGGGAGACCCATGCAGACTCAGACTGCACGGGAAGTATTGTGGAGACAGAAGGAGTGGCTCTAGACCTCCACACCCCCATCCTGCTCCAAGCACTCACATAGCTTACGCATTGGTTCAGGCTGTGACCCTAGAATTCCACTACAAGACTCTTTTCAAAGGTGAGCAATAATAGAACAAAAGGCAGAGGGCAGAAACTGAAACACGGAAACAGTCATCTGACTCCACATATATATCTACTTTATAGTGAACTGAGTATGTTAACACATTTCCTTTACTGCTTTGACTATGTAATTAACTGTCCTGAGAATTTTGATTCCTAGTTCATATGTAGAAAGTAAAATTTAGGTCTCTCAACTTGGAGTTAAATTCAACAGACTGTTTAAGTATTGTTCAAAAGCAGTGCAGAAGTGAGAAACCCAAAGCTATTGAACTGTAGAATGAGAAACAAATAAACAAATATATGTATGTTTCTAAGGGAGAAATTTCCTTCAGTTAGCTCTTAATTAGATTAATTTTAAGCATAATAAAAAGTATGTAAAAACAATTTTTTCTTGTCTGATACTGATTTACATAATGTGAACACAGTGAGAATTAAGTAGTGATGTAGCATGTCCTTTTTAAACAGGTTTTTCATTGTACCAAAGGTATGTGATAGTTTAATCAGTCTCTTTCTCAAAGAGAAAAAGTGTAACCGCTTTTCATGCTGGTAACCTGTGGAGTACATTAAAAGGAAGAACAGTGATTTCAGGGCAGTGGATGTTCCTTGTATGGGACTCCAGCTGTTGTGAAGGCTTAAGCCAGAAAAGCTATATTGAAAACTAGATTGCTTGATGACAGATTGTCAAAATGTATTAAGGTTCTTAAGATAACAAGAAATTTTATATGATAGGTAAAATTGCCTTGTGTTTCTAACTAACTGCCATTTCGAATGTTGTGATAGGAGGTGCCTAATATCACTGTGATGTGTTTGATTTGGAAAACAGACTTATTAACTGCAGCACCAACATTTCACATCATGGACAATCTAGTTTATTTCTTATAACTTTGCTATTTCTGCCTTATCAAAAAGCTTTTATAAGTCTAATTCTTTTTGAATTAGCCAAACATGAGTCAAAAGTAATATATGCCCACAGTTATTTTCAGAGCCAATTTAGAGATTACTGATCATAATCAGTATCCAGATTCCATTTACATCTTTTGTTTTCATTTTTTCTCAGATATTTTCTACACATATTCTCATTTTTTTTTCTGAATTTACTTGTATTCAAGCATATTGCTAATATATACTTCTTAATATTATTGCCCATCATTTGAAATATGTAGTAATAGGAAAGCCAGCTATGCTATGAGTGAAGTTCACCAGTTTAAATTTGTCAAGCTGAAGAGCCTGCCACAAGAGCAACCTCAATTAAAGGCAATAGTGAGAAAAACAAAGCACTGAAAAGTGTTTCATCCATACTCAAAGAACTTTAAATTAAAAATGGAAATAAGGATAGGTGTCACTGAAGAAAGATTTATGAGCATTTTATTACTCCATGCACCACATACTTCATCTTTCTGTACACTTCTTTTAAAAGGCTAGTTTAGATAGGTAGTTCTCTTTGTTTCTCACTAGAGTTTATTTCCTGTCTGCCAGGTATATGCTCTTCCTACTTTTTGTTTACCCCTGTGAGTATTGCCAAACTTATTCTACAATTATTAATTAAAATTATCTCCATCAGAACTGTAGTCTCTCAGAGTGCAACTTGAATCTAGAATAGTATTTCACAGTATTATTCAATGACTGAAAGCTGTGGATAAAACTGCTAAGTTAAACATTTTATTTGACTTTCTGGCTC
>JAOWBP010000001.1:135605849-135621876 GCA_028571105.1 Tragopan temminckii | reverse complement strand
TATGACAATGAAAAATCAGCTGAAATAGTCATATATTTTCAATACTAAAAGAAATCAGACACTTGCATGATAGGGAAAAAAAAAAAAAAAAGAATTTTATGACATCTAATATCTAATGGATTAAAATACTTGACTTTTTTTTTTTTTTTCTAAAATAAACAAGCAAAAGCATATTCAGTAATATGATCCAAAATTAATATTTTTTTTTTTTTTTTTTTTTTTTTTTTTTTTTTTTTGATGCTTTTTAAAAATATTCTTTGGTGAAGGAGACAAGGAGAGGAAAGATAATTATGGGAACATTATATTTTTTCCCCTGTGAAAATGGTTATAAAATGTCACAGATTAGATTAACTGAAAGAAAAATGAGCACTTAGCAAATGAAAATAAAGTAGCATTTTTGCAGGAAGAAGCAGATAGTGTACTTATTTTTGAGGAAGAGTTGAGGTTAATATTTGTGTTCATTTTATGTGAACAGAACAGCATACGTACTTTCAAGAAAAAAAAAAAAAATTTTTGATTGTATTGTAAAATCTCCTGAATGGAGTTCAAGATTGCAATATATGCATTTTGTCTATTTTTATTTTTGCATACATGATTTTCAAGGTATTTTTCTACTTTACACACAATTCATTTTAAGAGCATTTCCTCATAGTAGGAAAAAATACTAATTGAAAACTAAGAATGCAAATACATTCAAGTTGTATTCAACTTTCTATTGTTGTTTTCTTTCCATCTGTGACTGTTCACTTTCCTTTCATTCAGCTAATGTAACAAAGTTTTGTAATCTGACTCTCATAGATAGCACTGTATGTTTACTTGTAGGAAATATTATTTTTTAAAAAAATGCTTTCTTGTACTATCCAGTGGAAATGTATTTTGCAGATCTGAAGATGAGTTTAAAAAAAAATCAATTTCTTCATTCAATTATTCATTTTTCTGTTCTCTGCTGATCCTTCCCAAAGGGTGAATGTTATAATAATATAATAGCTATAATAATAAATAGCTGATTATATAAGACAGTGGCGGTTTATCCAATTGTTTATTAACTAATTTGATTCTGTGTTACTCTTAAAGAATACAGGCCCCTGTATACTTCCACAATATTCTGGACACCTACTCTATATCTCCCATAGGTCATCCATACTGCTGCTGGTTACAATTCAAAACTAGAGCTATCACCTAAATAAGGAAACTTCTAAAATACATAACTGTTACACCAGTGAGAATCTGTGGTTTAGTTTCAACTATCCATAATTCTAAGATAGCACTCACTTCAAAATGCCTGTGGTTATTTTTAAATTTAATAATTTTTTTATGAATGTCTCTAGCTCCTACAAGGCTGAGTGACTGTTATATGGACAGCAAATATGCTCTTTCATATTTATAAAGTGTCTAATAGCAGGAGAGATTAATTGAGCAATTGCCATGGTTACAAGTTCAATTACTATTCTCCAAAACAAGTTAAAACTAAAAATCCTTTTATCAATGATTTAGCAATCATCTTAAAAAATGAGTATCTCAGATAAGCATTCAGGCTAACAACAACAAATAATAATAATAACATTGAAACATAAGGTGTAAATATAATTATCCTGAAATCCCACGTTTCATGCAGAAGTGAGAAGTAGTAAATTCTCAACTAGAAAAGGCTTAACAAAAGAAGAAAAACTGACATGAAAGTTAGAGCTCTCCTGGAGAAACAAAAATAAAAACAAAATGACAACAAACATCTCAAAACCTATTTTTAGCAGAATAAACAGGAAGAAGATAGCAAGAAATACAGAATTTAGGACAGATAAACTATTTTTAAAATATTATTAGGTTAAATACATGTGTCCATTAAACTCCAACATTTAACTGTTTAACTGTTAATGGATGGAAATCTTAATCAATTTGAGTTTTATAGAAAGGGAACTGAAATGCTAGATGAAAATCAGCGTGTTATTGCTAACTAGAAGTTATAGGATTGGTACACATTGAAAAAGTTGAGGAAAAACTAGGAAGAAAGAAAAAAAATCAATAAAAAATGATGAGAAGTCAGCAAGGATTATGTCTTTTGAAACATTTTAGAATAAATCTGTTCCATCTTTTATAAACACTCAGCTATGCCAAGCTTGTAAGACAGGCCATTTCATTCTTCTAGGACTACCTGGAGAAGCTTGCTTTCTAGTATGTATTAGATAAACGACTAAAGTACTCTGTGCAGACGTGGAGTGTGCACATGTAAATCTCCTAAGTATATAGTAGGCTAAGGAGATGGATGGTAACTACTTTCTTGACTGTTAAACATATTAACCACTGTGTATCTGATGACCTACCACATAAGGAAGGGTAGATATGGAGAGACATACCAGTTCATAGGATCAGGGATAGTCTTCACAAAAAGTGTAGGTATTTCTAGAAACTCATAAAATTAAATGTAAAATTACAGGCATTGTAAAATGGAAAATTGCCTTGATAATATTTCTGAAAAAAATATTAAAATACTTGTTTTTTTTATTTGAGAATAAGTTATTAAATGGATGTTTTCTTTATAATCTGTACTTAGCAATTGGAAATCATAAACACTACCTTCTTCACAATCTTATGCTATGAAAGCCTACTATATCCATGAGCAACCTTCCCCTCATGCCACAAAATCTGTCAATACTTTCTTGATCTCACTAATTACGTATTGGAACGCCACAAAAGCCCACTAAGCAGTTTAGAGTTATCCTTATGAACAGTCTGCTATTAGTAATCATTAACTTGAGTTTGAAGGAGTTTAGAGAGAAATGCAGAGAGAGAGAGAGAGAAGCATACATTTCATTTCTTTTCATGCTTATGTAGTTTATATGTCCTGATCCCCTGGATGACTGCCATCAATGATGCTGTAAGTGTCGGAATCAATTGCAGATACATCTAATTAGAAACATTCTACTCACAAGAGCTTGCAGAATAATCCTGGAAAACTGTGAATTGGCAATAAATTAATTAGAAGAAATTTGGGCGTGGGGTTGCTTTTGATTCTGATTTTTTTTTTTTTTTTTTTTTTTTTTTGAGGTGTTGTTTTGGACAAAATACTGAAAACATCAGTGCTTTTATGTCTCTGCTACAGGAATTACCGTTGTGGGAAGTGTTTCCCTTCTACAGCAGCCAGTTCTACAGGGTATTACAACTAATCTGCTACAAGCTGTCATAGAAATGATAGTCCTAAATATCATAAAACTGACTTTAACTAAGGAATATATGAATTAGTCTTGCTATAGTATATGCATTTCTACTCCTGCAGAAATAAGAAACAAAGGGATGAGCTCTGAACCTTACATTCACCGAAGGTGTTTAGATCTTTTGGATCTAAAGATCCACAAAGTACTTTAATGAGGGTCAGTTATTATGTCATGCCCTGGATGTGGAGTTTCTACACTTAATAAATTGAAAAGTATATGCCTGTACCGTATGCCCTGAGAAAATACTGCCAGAATTTTTTCTTCTGGTACAGGGTTGCAACTTACTAGTTTAAAAAGAGTCATCCACACTACTACTATCAAAATAATTTGATTTATACATGAAGTGTTGATACATCTCTTTTTTCAAACTCCTGCAACTGGTTGTTAAGCTAAATTTTTGCACTTCATGCCCTAAGATTTTATATACATGTAATTATCCAAGATTAAATGTACTTGTGACATCACATCTGAGTGGTTCATAAATCTGAATTCTTTGTTCATAATAAACATTTCCTGATCTGATCCCAGTGGATATGTGAATAAAGCAATGTGCTCAAAACTATCTTCCCCCTCGTAAGAGGCTGAATATTTCATTCTCTTAATTTCTTTATCCCGCTTTTCTTTCCTTGCACTGTTTCCTTTTCCTTTCCCTTTTCCTTTCTGTTTTTTTTTTTTTTTTTTTTTTTTTTTTTTTTTTTTTTTTTTTTTTTTTTTTTTTTAATTCTTTTATATTACTATTATTTTCAATCTTGGAACATAAAGTGCTATACTGCATAATTAAAAAAGGATAGTTTAATCAGGAGGGATAGGGTAAGGTAGGAACATCCAGAAGACCTTCTAATGTGTATATCTGAGTATGATTTTTTTATATTTATTTGTTTTTAAGAGGGGAAAATGGGGAGTTTAATCTGAGCTAAGTGGTTAGAATGATTGTAAAAAACATTAGTTAACTGGACAATAATAATCCTTTTTCAAGTCTGATTCGATTATCTGTTAAATGTAGTTTTTAATTGACACATGGAACATAATATTCTGATGCTCAAAAAAATAAAATGACTGTGCTAAGTGCACCCCAGGCTGGAGAGCAACACTTATTCTGCCAACCTGTCTACTCAAGGCTTGCAGCCATATCTGACCTGCAGTGACTTCAGTGGACTGTAAACAGAACGTACAGCTTCTGAATGTTTCTTGTTTTATTCTTCTACTGTTTCCTTTGTTAAAACAAAAGTAAGTCTTAAGTGGATGTTTTAATAATGTCCATATTCTAATTTGTTAAAGGTTTTTTTTGTTTGTTTGTTTGTTTGTTTGTTTTTTGTTTGTTTTTTTTTTTTGTGGTAATAGAAAAATATCATACAAAATAAGAGAAAGTAAAGTCTGTTACCTGAAAGGAACATGCTACTTCTTACAGAGACTGTATTTGTCAAAATCTACTCAATTTTTGAACACGTATAGATATATATAAAGTTGTTATTATTTTGTGCATAGACAGAATGAGTTAATGCTCTTTACTATTTTGGGTCCACTTAGCCCACCAAATAACAGTATATTCAGCAACTACCTCATCTGCTTTTTTTTTTTTTTTTTTCTTTTTCTTAGTAGAGAAGAGTAGGAGGTGAAGGCAGTAAAAATGGAGTGTCATTTTTTAGTGTACATGTCAGGAAATGACCTGAAAGCTAATGGATCTGGAAAGGTTGAGGGTTCACATTTGACCTGCTCATGATTATTGGTTTAGGCCTTTCACAGTCATGTAGCTGCTGAAATTCAACCGTAATTCTCCATTTCTGGAGGAGTGAGCATGTATTTTTCCACTTAACAATTTAATCATCAGTTTTTAAAATGTTTGATCCATAAGGAGACTAAAGTGTCACAATAATTACTATAGCAGAAAACCTAACTTTTAGACACCCTGCTAATCAATGGAATTCACACCCCAAGTCAAATTTACTGGTTCCTTATACAATACAATAGAGACAATTATATACCTTAATACTGTTTTTACAGAATATAACATGCTCAGTAGGAGACTGACTAATCAGTCTTCTGTAAACTATGAAGGACAACACTCTATATATCTCCTTACTCCTTTCAGAATCTTCCTAATAGAACAGGCATCTATGAATTTTGTCATACATTAATATGCATAGTTGGTTTTAGGTAGCTTCATCTGAGACTATATTTGAGAAAGAAAAAAAGAGTGGAAAAGTGGAAAAATTTATATTTTTTATTGGCTGTAGAAATTCGGGGGCTAAGGATTTGGTTGTTGGGTACATAGTCTAAATCAGCTTCTTGTTTTGTTCAGTTAGCTGTCACAACAGGAGCCATTTCCTGCTCATAGAACCAGTTATGAAAGCATTATTTGATGAAATTCTATCATGAAGAAATTGTGCAAATATGTGAACTAATAATCTCACTAGAATTATTTGTCCTTTATCTGTCTTCCAGTGAACAGGATACACTCGTCTGAATCACGGATACTCTTTCCTATTCCAATAAGGAATTAATAAGTAGCTTGACACAGTTAATGTTTTCTGTAACTTTATAGTTCACTACTTAATTTTCTCCAGAACATTTTAAAAAATACAAATAAAAATCTGAGACTTAGGTTACAGATAGCATAACCTATTCCTTCCTTTAACTTGAAGCAAAAGCTTCTGAGGTGGTATAGGCAAATCATAAACATGGTTGTTTAAACCCTTGGTTATTTTTGGCTTGAAGGCATGAACAATCAAGTCCTTGAATAATCAGTGAATATTCTGTCTAATCATAAAGAAAGTTTGAGTGAACCTCAAAATATTTTCATGTTACAGGCCCAATTACTATGGGGGTCATTTATTATGAAAAATTAGTGAAAGGAAGTAACTTATGTTAGACTCTGAAATTCCTAGGAAGAAATTTGAAGTTGCACTTTGCTTCTCTTTTTCTTGGTCTAAGGATACCTTAAAAAGTCTTCCTGTAAAATTAAGCAATGTAATAACAGTCTCCCTCATGAATCAGCTGGTTAAGATTAGCTCATCCCAATTCCTCTGCTGCTTCTATCCTCCTGCCTTCACATTCCTTATGTCTTTGACTTACACAGGGTGAAAAGTGGAATAGAAGAAACATGTGAGAAACACTGGACAATTTGTGATGAGGGCAGATTTCATTATGAGGTTCCTGAACAATCCAATAACTTCATGCAGGATTCTGTTTTACCCCATGCTCTATTGCAAAGTCTGAGAATGCCTCATCATTATTTTCTCTACGTTATTATTAATAATATATTTCAATTTAGAAGGCTAAAGATAATTCTGATTTCATTAAGAAAGAAATAAAAATTGAGATATTTCAAACTACTGTGCCAGTTCAGAATAAATTTAGTATGTCTTGCTATGTGGTAGTCAGAAGAACAAGGGTGCATTGGGACTATGTAAAGCTGAATCATATTAACCATGAGGAAAAGAAAAAAGCAAAAAAAAAAAACCCAAAACAACAACAAAAACAGAACAAGACAAAACAAAAAACATGGGACACCTTTAAGTGGCCCCATGATTAATTCCTGAGAACAGAATTTTCCTGAATTAAATGTAGTATTTCAAGAGTGCCACTGTGTTTCAATTTAGTCAAAAGGGACGATGGTGCCTGAGTTTCACTGGGATAGTGCATTGAGACTTTTCAGCTTTAAAGCTGTCATGCTGTGGAAGCCTGGAGAGTTTCTACAGAAAAAGCTGTGTAAGTCTGACATTTCCTGAATACAGTCCTTAATGATCACACTAGATCTTTCTGAAGTTATTTGTGATCTGAAAACTGAAAAGAAAAAAAAGAAAGAAAAAAAAAAAGTTAAGGGAAAAGGTAAAAAGCTGTAATGAAGATAAGAGGCACCTAGCAGTTCACATTCTATATTTCTTGCAAGGAAATTGTTGTTAGTGATCCCAAATAACTGAGTCTTATGTCAGTCTATCTAAATAATTTTAGAGACAAAATAACAGAGCTAGTTTTACCAATTTAAAGTTCATCAACATTCCTTTATCTTCTTAATATACAGGCAAACATGAAGATGGAGGCCAGTTATCTCATGAATCACATTTTATGAATGCACTACTTGGAATGTAGTTGCCTCTTTACCTGGAAAAGAGCAAAGAAAGACAGAGAATTGGAAACATAATGCTCATATCTCAATTTCTAAAGCATATTTTAGAGTTAGAATTAGGGCAAATACATGGGTAAAAGGTATTTATGTTCACTATGGTAATGATACATGAGAATAGTTTCTTGAATGCCCAAATTTAATGAAAAAGAATTTGAGCAAATACTTTTATTTTTTAAAAAAGTTTATGGAAGTAGTAGGTCTTAATTAAATGATTTATAGTGAGTATTAAACTCCTGAATGTACCCCCTATCAGCTTGTGAATCATTTGTGATAGAATTTTGGAGAGGCATTATTTCTTTCAAAAAATGGAAAGTATTATCTCAGGAGAAACATCTGAATAGTATTATGATTTTATTTACTTTTCCTCAGATTATGTATTTGTTACCCTGTACCATCTCAGTGTGCTGTGCTGAGACAAATGGGTATACTTTTCTTTTAAGTATGCTTTTATTCCTCAAAGACTTGTTTAGTTTTGTTTTATCTGCCTGAGAGCAGCAAGAGAAACAACTAGTATTTGAGTACAGAGCAATAATGAAACCATTGTACTGTTAGATGTAGTATTATTTGAGGAGAGGATGCTAGTGCACGTTTGCTATATTTGGGGCCATACAAAGATTTCTATACAGACAGACCTTTTATACTTTTAGATTAAAATAAGAATAGAATTACATAAATTAAAATTCAAAAAAGGGGATAATTTGAGACAAAGATGTACTAAAAGTATGCCTGCTTTTAATCTAAGGACCCCAGAAGTACAATATTTCAAAGAAATTTTGATATAACACTTACCTTTTCAGTGCCACGTCATCCTCTGCAGAAGCATCAGTGAAATTCTTCAAATCCACTTTTAGGAATCAGATATAGTTTCAGTAAAGAGGAAAACTAACATTTCTATTCCTCCTGTTTGTACATACTTTGGGATAGCTGTGTATTTCCTTCTAAACTGTAACTATTGAAAACACTGCTTCTCAACTTGCTGATTTCTATTCAACTTACATGGAAGATTCAAACAAAACAGGAACATTTTGTTTCAGAACCTTGGAACTGTCCTGAAATATATTCCATAGTCATACCACAAAAACAAACAAACAAACAAAACCCCTAAGAATGGATTTAATGATTGTAAACTATTCCTTCTGGAAGAAGGTAAACTAGAATTTTCATTTTAGTTGCTTACCAAAAGTTTCACATAATGGTCTAAACCAAGTGGTCCACACTGCTGTGAGTTCCTCCAACACACAAGTCCCACTGGAAATTATGTGTATTTGCACTTCCATATTGTTATAGCTTGTTACCCCTCATCTCTGCAGCTTCGCTCTTTCTCAAATTAACATTCCATCTTGCTCAAAATAATTTTTTCTCTTCTGCTTCCACCCATGGCTCCTGGATCTCTTGCATTTTCTGTCTTTCTTCCTCTTTCTTAGTCATTACTGTTTGTTTTTTGTTGTTGTTGTTGTTGTTGTTTGTTTTTTTGTTGTTAAAGACAGCAGCTATTTCTGAATATTCAGAAAGCTCCTATCTATGTTCCCAAGGAAATGACAGAGCTCATTCTTAATGAAATGACAGTGCTATGAGGGGGTTAATAGCTTATGTGTCATCAGGCTAACTTGTGGAAATATCTAACTGTTGATGGGTACTGAGACAGTAGGCAAACAATGTCACAGTTCATAATAGAAGATGAAAACTGTGAGGTCTCAGGTCAGAAGAAGATATTCACCTATTACAGAGCTCTTGGACAGTTCTCTAGGTTAGAATAAGCCACCAGGTTTGCTTTTGTACTGAGATCCCAGGAACCCCATATAGGAAAATTCTAACATCCTATGTGGCACTTCTTTTTGGTTCTAGTTTCTCACAAAGGATCAACAGCACATCTACAGATAGCTTTTTGGCTTTGTCTCTGCCACAGATTGTATCAGGAACTCCCTGTGTCAGCATTCTAGTTTCCAACCTGAAAAAAAAAGCCTGATATTCTTCTGTACCTGTCATTATTACATGCACAGAGGAAGGGAAGAATGACAGCTCTGGTCTCAGAGATGCAGAGAGATGACACACAGCACTGGATCATAAGGGCTGTTTTGTCTTTAAAAGCTGACCTGGGGCTCTGAGCTGTGAGGAAATCTTCTGCCTGGCATTTAGGTATGTCAGAAAATGTCTGCCCAGTCTGTAACCCATGTGAGTCTAATTCAGTCCCACTGACTAGCTGAACTGTAGCAACACGGTCACCACAGGCTTATCGAAAGATTGATGCACATAGTTTCTTCCCTTTTTCAAAAGCAGTGTGTTATCAGCTGATGATATGGTAAAAGAGCCACACATAGAACATAAAACAATTTTCTGTCATATGTCTTTGTGAATATCTGCCTACAAACTATAAGGGCAAGAAAGGAAGAGGTTTTGTTTACTCAGTATTCAGAGCAGTTTGTGACAGTTAATGTTTGGCAGACAACAGCTCTCTTCCTCAATTTTCTGTCGTTTATAAAATTCTGTTATGTCACTAGACAACCAAACTTCAGTGCACTACACAGAGAAAGGAGTGGTAGAATAAGCTTGCTACTGGGACTTTACGGGGTCATGATCTATTGTCATGTGTCTGAGTAGCCATTTCAGGCTCAGGTGGTTAATTGTTTGCAAGAATGACATCAGGTGCAGGTTTTCATCTCTGGTTTTAGTAGACAGCCTGCAGGAAGGGGCTCAGCTGTGAGCTTCTCTAGGGTCAGGATAAGCAAAGAGTGTGTTTTGCTGTATTTGCAGACACATTGTCATTTCTAATGGGAGCTACTAAAGGAACTGGGGATGTTTAGTCTGGTGAGGAGGAGGCTGAGGGGAGACCTTATTGCTCTCTTCAAATACTTGAAAGATGATTACAGAGAGAGTGGGGTTGGTCTCTTCTCACTGGTGACAGGTGACAGAATGAGGGGAAATGGCCTCAAGTTGCGCTAGGGGAGGTTTAGTTTGGATATCAGGAAAAACTTCTACACAGAAGGGGTTGTTAAGCACTGGAATAAGCTCCCCAGGGAGGTGGTTGAGTCACCATCCCTGGATGTCTTTAAAAACCATTTGGTTGTGGTGCTCAGGGACATGATTTAGCGGTGGGTTGTTAGAGTTAGGGTAGTATGGTTAGGTTGTAGTTGAACTTGATCTTTAAGGTCTTTTCCAACCTGAACAATTCTATGATTCTATGATTGCTACTTAGTTTGAAATCAGAAAGAACAAACTGGGGTGAACTCAGTGAGAGCTTCAGGATTCTGAAAAGGTTATCATTATGAGGTTTTGTACAGACCTTATGGAACACATCTCAGACCTGAATGAGCATCTGAGCCGTAGAATACAAACAGTAGGTGACTCTGTCACCTTCTACCTCATCTACTGTGCTTGGGAGCACTCATCAAGGCACCCATATATATTTATTTATTTTTAATATATGTTTTCTATTGAATAAGTTAATCAAGTAAAATTGGATCTAAACATTACTCTGGACATCTTTTTTTTAGAAGGCACATGTGTATTTGCTGAAGGCACTCTGAGCATTTCCCTCCACCCATTGCTTCTCCCCACCCCAGCCATCCATCTTAGATGAAAAAGGATACAGAAAATTTACAACCTCCAAAAGTCTTTATGTTTTTTGTTCAGGTACATACCTATAACTGGTAGTGTGATTAATAGGTAAGAGTTCCCTGCATACCAACAGAAAAAAAATAAATTACTGTATTTATTCTTTCAAAGAAAATAGTAAAATCCCCATGAATATGTAATTAATCACACTGAAATAATCTACAAATTTATCAGTCACAAAATCGTAGAGTTGGAAAGCACCTTTAAATGTCATCTAGTCCAACTGCCCTGCAATGAACAGAGACATTCACATCAGGATGCCCAGGGCCTGATCCAGACTTGCCTTAAAAGTCTCCAGTGATGGGGCATCCACCACCTCTCTGGGCAATCTGTTCCAGTTCCTCACCACCCTTACTGTTTTTCCTTATATCCAGCCTAAATCTACCCTCTTTAAGCTTCCGATCATTTCCCCTTGTTCTATCACCACAGACTTTGCTAAACAGTCTGTCCTCTTCTTTCCTGCAGCTCCCCTTTAGATACTGAAAGGCCACTATCAGATCACCTCATAGCATTCTCTTCTCCAGGCTGAACAGCCCCAGTTCTGTCAGCTTATCCTCTTAGGAGAAGAGTTCTGTTCCATGGATCATTTTTTGCCCTCCTCTGGACTTGCTCCAACAGGCCTATGGCCATCCTGTACTGAGTGCTCCACATCTGGATGCAATACTCCAGGTGAGCTCTCACCAGAGCAGAACAGAGGGGCAGGATCACCTCCCTTGATCTGCGGGGCATGCTTCTTTTCATGCAGCCCAGTATATGGTTGGATTTCTGGGCTGTGAGGGCACATTGCTGGTTCATGTCCACCTTCCCAACCTCTAGTACCCTCAGGTCTTTCTCAACAGAGCTGCATTCAATCCTTCCATCCCTCAGCTTGTATTGATAGTGGAATAAATAAAGGAATTGTTTCCAGACATGGTTTAAGAATCTACAGATACCAAAGCCTGGACATTTTTTACTGATGTTACCCACACTACTCAAACAAGAGGTTTTGAAGAATGGCATGTAAGCTATTGATTGTTGTTTTTCCCACAGTGGGTTTGGTGACCGTTAACTGATGAGGTCACTGATCAGCAGGAGTTCAACATAGTGAGGTTTCACAAGATGGAACAAGAGATAGCCACTGCCTTTATCATAGGTATGATTTTCTGAAACTTTAAGCCATGAAAAAGTAATAAAGTAGAAGTAGCTCACAATGATTTCAACTCACAGGAAAGCCGACACTGCCTTTGCAATAAGAGTATTACATTCATTGCTAGTCATTCCACATCCCCAAGACAACTTAATACTGGTGTGTTAATTAGACACGAGTAGGAATAGAAACAGGCAGGAACAGAAACAAGAACAGAAACTAGGTTCATTTCCATTTGTCAAATTTTATGTGAACCATGTTGGAGCAGGCTGTGATATGCTACTATCATTTACTGATCACAGAAGAATGTCCACTGTGACACTTTATAGTGTGGTGAGAATACCTTTACTTTTTATAGCTTTATGTCTTTTTTAAGATGCGAATACTCAGTCTCTGAAACGGAACTAATCTGTCCTGAAGTAAAGCACACATACAGTGTAGGTATAAGGACAGCCTCAGTTTATTCATTCCTCCTATTGAACCACTAGAAAGTAATTACTAGCCAATGCAGATCTAGCCCATGAAACATGGCGGCATTATTAATTTTTTCTCTTTGGAAATCTTCTCCATACCCTTATCTTCAAACCATCTAACTTCAGAGGATTCTTTAGACGTCTTACACTAGAAAGAGTTAGCAGTGATAATGCAAAAAAAGGCATGTCAGTTCAGTTATATTCATGGAGAGGGCTATATTCTGAAGGACAAGTCAGATTACCTACCAGGGAAACATACAACTAAATACATATTTTTGTAGTTCCCTTTGCTTTTCTCTTTTTAGTCAATGAAATAGGAAATATATGATTGCTATTCTTAGCCATAGCACCAGAGTAGTTCCTGATATTAATAAAAATTATTTGCCTGCATTTAATTGTAGTGATGTTTTTCTGTTTGTCATCATAGTATGCAAACATTTTAGAGTTCAAGCAGAGCTCTGCAACAAGGCCCAAAAACAGAACTTCAGAGAAATGTTGTGTACTTCCTATTTTCTATTGAAAAGTAACAAAAAAAGTCCCTGTGCTTTAGGGAACAAATTCTGTTCTCTAATAATATCACAGGTCTATCTCCCACTGAAGCTAAGAGTCGCAGGTGCGCACATGAAGGTAAAGAGATGAGGTCCCATCTATATATAGCTTTTCTTGAATAAAATTGCTGTCAAGTATTTAAGATGTCCTCTTTCCAATGTTTATTCAGAGTGTATTTTTGGTACAGATAGGAATATTATACTAACAAATAAGCAAGCCTGAGTAATGAGAATGTAGCACAGCTGATACTTATAAAGGTAAATATATGAATTTGTATCAGTTGTAGTATAAATGCAGACATAGTTCCTAACACTGATATGTGATGAGTGACTAATGCCAGCTCAAGATGAAAGACTGCAAAGTTAAAAGAAATTCTCTGATCATAAATCCTCCCAGGGTATCACAGCATAACTTAAAAGTGTTAGAAATTCAAGATAGAAGAGGATTGGTGAAAGGTCAGCTATAGATTCCTTTATTGACAAATGTTCTGTTGATTTCAAAGTAAAGCTATAGTAAATGTCTTTCTAATGTTCCCATTTTCTTTCCAGTAAGTTATGGTTTAATAACTCCTGTTTTATTAAAATAAGCATATAGCCTGGTAATAAGGGTGGGGGGAAGCCGCATTGTGCTCAAAGTAAATTTGTTCTTTCTATTAAAAACGAATATTAAGAAGGAAGTAGTTAAGTAACACACCAAATATAGGGTAAAATTCTTCCAGTTGTTTTGATGTAAACATGGAGAAATTACACTGTCTCTGTTTAGAAAATTCCAGATGCTAACATGAAAGGAAAGAAAAAAATGCAGTCAGATTTGATCTCTAGTCCATAAAGGACCAACATCAGCTCTAGTATAAGCTTGATTTTGGTATCAATCTGAGAATTACTTCACTGAAGTTCAAGAGAAAAAATTGCATAAGGGCATATCAACATATGAGAGATCTCATGCTCTAATCAGTAATCTGAAATATTTTTTACTTGGAGTGCACAAATATACTGAGCATAAAGAGACAGTAAGACCCTTCTCCAAATATCGCAATGGACTACAAATCTCGGTCTGAATACGCAGGTTTAAACCAGTGTTATTCATCTTATTTTCTCTTGAACATATGAAAAAGGAGTGGAGGAATGAAGATACCAAGTACTATGGTTTTCTCCAGATTCTGTTATGCTGGAGATAATAAGAAAGTGGCAATAATCATCAAATAGTCTTGAGTATAAATTATTTCCTTAGAGGAAGAAGAGAGCAGAAAAAAAAAAAATGTATCTTCTCTGTCATCCTTTCGGGCAGATGTGAATGTAAACAATCTGTACATACAGAAAATGAAAAAGTTGCAGTACTGTTAATGAGCTTCTTAGCCTGTATTTTTTTAAGCCATGATTTGGTCCAAGTTTCAATTTTAACTGATGTCAGAATTCCTCTCACTGTGTTCTATGTGTATTGTTACTTTATGGCTTTGTGACATTTACTTTTTTTTTTTTTTTTTTTTACAATTTCACTCTTTTTTTTCACACTGAAGTTCTATAGCTACTTCAGTCTATTTCATGGATACGTTATCAAATTACAAGGATATGCTTACAGTGGCATATTTGCAAAACTTTGGAATATTCCCAAATACACATACATATTTTGTAGCTCTGACAACAAAATTAATTGTACACAGCATTATGAGTAAAACTGAATTTGTTAATTATATGCAAAAAATTAATGAAGAAATACTTTTATAGCATGCAACCATCATATTTTGCTTAATATGTATTTATTATACTATGGAACTGAAGTTTTATGATGTCATTAAAATGCATATAAAGTGAAAAGAAATCAACATTTATCAGAAAAAGTATGATTTCAAAACTGTGTCATAATAAGGCAAATAAATAAGCTATCATTTTTTATATCACTACAGTTAACAATAAAAGACAATATCTGAGATGTATTATAAAAAAAAAAACAATGAAAAGAATAAGGGCTTATAATCATAGAAGAACTGTAACAACACTGTATTTAAAAACAAACAAACAAAAACTCACTTTAAAATCTACCATTAGGGTTTAAATATAGAATCATATAATCATAGAATGGGCTGGGCTGAAAAGGACCGCAATGATCATCTAGTTTCAGCCCTCCTGCTGAGGGGCTGTGTGCAGTGTCGCCAACCACTAGACCAAGCTGCCCACAGCCATATCCAGCCTGGCCTTGAATGCCTCCAGGGATGGGGCATCCATAACCTCCTTGGGCAATCTGTTCCAGTGCGTCACCATGCTCTGTGTGAAGAACTTCCTTCTAATATCTAATCTAAACCTCCCCTGTCTCAGTTTAAAACCATTCCCCCTTCTTCTATTATTATCCACCCTTGTAAACAGCTGTTTCCCCTCCTGTTTATACGCTCTCTTCAAGTACTGGAAGGCCACAATGAGGTCCCTGGAGCCTTCTCTTCTCCAAGCTAAACAAGCCCAGTTCTCTCAACCTTCCTTTGTAGGAGAGATGCTCCAGCTCTCTGATCATCTTAGTGGCCATTCTCCGGACCTGCTCCAAGATCTCCACGTCCTTCCTGTACCAGGCCTGGACACAGTAGTCCAGATGGGGCCTCACAAGAGCCAAGAGGAGGGGGACGATCACCTCCTTCTCCCTGCTGGTCACCCCTTTTTTAATGCAGCCCAGAACACAGTCGGCCTTCTGGGCTGCAAGCACACACTGCTGGCTCACATCCAGCTTCTCATCCATCAGGATCCCCAAGTCCTTCTCTGCAGGGCTGCTCTCCAGGAGATCTTCCCCCAGTTTGTGTAAATACCTGGGATTGCCCTGACCCAAGTGCAGCACTCTGCACTTGGCTTTATTGAACCTCATTAGGTTTTCATGGGCCCACTTCTCCAGCCTGTCCAGGTCCCTCTGGATGGCTTCCCTTCCTCCCAGTGTATCGACTGCACCACTCAGC
>JAOWBP010000001.1:135591587-135604440 GCA_028571105.1 Tragopan temminckii | reverse complement strand
AACTCTCAAGCTTTAGGTTTAGTGCCTATCAGTTTTTGTGAATGTTATCTAGCTAAACATTTTGAATGGAGTATTAACAACACAAAACACAATTCTGCTAGCCTTCCTAACACAAGTTTCATTGATTTCAGATGGGTTTCACATAGGATAAATGGATCCTCAGTGTACAGTGAAGTACAAAAATGAAAAATTGGAAATCAGAGGTTTTGGTTGCTCACAGAGCAATTAGAAGAGGCAGTTACAAAAACAAGAACAACAAAAACATATGCTTTTATAAGTATTCAGAGAAATTCTGTAATGTTGAAGTTTTATATATGTGTATATATATATATATATATATATATTTCCTTCTTTTCCACAGTAAGCCTGTATCAGTGTATATGTAAGCATATGGTAAAAGCATGTCTAATCTTAAACTAGAAGGTACATTAATCATTGATAAAATATATATATATATTTATCTTTCTCAAATTTTAAATAAAGACTGACAGGTTCATCCCCAGAGCTATGTAACAAAATGTAGATGTCTAACATAAGTATCTGTATGAACGTTGGACTTATAATATTCTAAGCATTGGAGTCAGTGTTGTCTGGAGAAAGATTTAGCTAACCAATTTTCTTTTTGTGTGAAAATGTAAATAAAAGAGCTTTAGACTCCATTGACTATATTGACTAGATCTGCAAAGTGGGATTCAATTTCCCAAACATAAGTATTTAGTGTCATCTTATTTCAACAACTTACATTTTATTGCACAAATAGTGCTATTTTAATTCAGAAAATAAAATTTTGAAATTAGAATACCAATATCCCAAAATTTGATTTGTGTTTTTTTTCTTCTGAATCTGCCAAATCTTGCTAGTGAGAGGCCTGAACTAGACACTGTTTTTTTTTTATGTTCATAATAGGATTACTTTATGTGCTGCTCCCTATACTAATCTGACTGTTTTACATACACTAAAATGTTGCCAGTTACTCTATGCTATTATTATGAGTCATTAATCAAACATTTCTGAAAGTTAAAAGCACTGTTCTTCATATCTAAACAAATATTTGTAAAGCATTTTGGAATTCTTCCTGAAGATGTGAATTAGAGGATTATAAGTTTTGTACTGGAGCGAGTAAAGACAAATGATGCATTGAAGAATGTGATGGATAATCCTAAGCCATATATCAAGATGTGTTACCCTCTAGATACTATAATTAATGTTTTATTATACTGAGATAAGCATGAATAAATGATAAGCTTTGCTTAACATACTGAGCCAAGAGAAGGGTCAGGAATTTGATGGAAAATATCAGGAATTAAATGTTTTTTTGCATTGGGTCTGGCTGTATTCCTTCATAATGTAAAAACTTAAAATTCTGTGATAATTTCAAGGTCAGAAAATAGAACAAGTAAGTGCCCAATTTTTTTTCTTTACTGCCCCCTTCTTTTCTTTAATGCACAGGAAGCCATTTGCAGATTACTCTGAGCAGACTATTCCAAACTGTGCCTTACAAATGATGGAGCTGTGGATTATATCAAAACAGATCACTGCATCATGAAATGATACCCCAGTGAAATGACAGGAAGTTATGCATTAATTACAGTTCTGTTGGGATGGTTAACTCAACCAATTAAGACATGACCTCAGTTTTAATGCATATTTTATATTCAGAAAGAGAAGGATAACAAAAAATCCTCAAAAAAGTATGCCTCTCAGCTAAATAGTATGAAGATTTGAGACAAGGAAAATAATATGCTCCATTGCACAAAGGGAGGGGAAAGATTTCCATAATAAGAATGATCTATTTATTTGTATTTCTCAAATATAGTGTTTGGCTAATAAAACATTCAGGAGAAATCATACTACAAAACAAAACAATAGTGTATCTTTATCTTCAGGGACATCAGCTATACACAGATGTGTTCTCTACCTCCATTTACCAAGTTTGTTTTTCTTTCTGCTGAAAACTGTTAATCCAAGCAGGTCATTAGTATCGGGCAAACAATTTGAAATGACTTTTTTACACTTTCCCATACATTTTGTACAAATACTTTGTGTGTGCTATATTGCATTATATCTTCAATACAATAAAGAAATTAGACTTTATGCAGTTTTAAGCTCCTTGCAATAATCAAGTTTCTTTAAAAATTCACTGCTTTGTTTTCTTTTAGTTATAAATGAAACAGCTTTTATGTTTTCAGAGGGTAAAAAATGTCTCAAGATACTTCAGACTATCACACAGGATTACATTTTTGCTGCCAGTGATTATTTGAAAGCAATCCTCAAGACTAGATAATCACACACTTGTTTTGCAACTACTTTCACAGCATATGGTTCTAAAGCTTTAGCTAAGGCTGTTCTGATGACTTGCTTCCTAGCACATGACACTACCAAGACAAAAGATTTAGGCTAGTAGTTCAGGCTTGCTAGCACAATCAAAAACTAAGCTTGAGCAATGGAAGGATTTTACAATTTTACCACCAGTATGATCTAGCTTTAAAAAAAAAAAAAAAAAAAAAAAAAAAAAAAAAAAAAAAAAAAAAAAAAGAAAAAAAAGGAAAATGGGAGAAATTGAAATAACTTTGCAAGGAAAGTTTTCTCCCAAAATAAAGGGCACAGCAATAATTTAATAGTTCCAGGGAATTTGTTTGTTTGTTTTAAATTTCCAGTTAACTTGGACTATTACTTGTATACAGAAAAACATGAAATTATTTCAGGACTTCTCTTATGAGTGAAGTGTGCAGTGCTTAGTCTCCTTCCATGACACTAGTACAGACAGAGGAAAGACATACCTTGTTTGTCCATTTCTAATTGTGTGACCACCTAAACACCTGATTAGTATGATAATGCCCAGAAATGTCACTGGCCAGGTGTGAGATGTAGAAAGAAAATATCTTTCTCACCACTGACAGATAGGAGAGATGTATAAATGCGTAAAAGAAAAAGCCATCATTTTCAGATGGTTTTGGAATGTTGTTAAAAACTGGGCTTTTTTTTTTAGAAACGTATGGCGTTACAAGTATTGATTTTATAATTTCAACTGTTTTTACCAGATTCCATGCAGTGAATGTCTAGAAAAAGTAATGTAGCAAATATATTGAGCTGACTGTTTCAAACACTGAGTGAAATAAGATTTGTCAATAGAAATCCAAGATCCATATATAAGATATCAACCTAAATCTTACTCTATTGCACAGATGGATGACAAAAATGAATTTCTAAATGATCTTCATAAGAATAAGATTTTCTTCATAAGAAAAGCCTGTATGCTAAAGTCTTTTGAATTTGTACCACCAGGAACTTATATCATTCCATGTGATCTCTCACTGAAACCTGAATAACCCATTGCCCATCAACTTTGGCTATCTTTTAAGATAAACAACATCTGAGAAGATCCCTAAATACAGTAAAGCCATATTTCCATAATAAAAGGATTTCTGTCTGTTTCTATTCAAGAGTGAGTACAGTTACGGGCCCACTGAATCAAGTTCAGTAAAATACTTTCATTTATAAGAAGTGGAATATACTTAAACAGCAACTGTTGAGAGATTCTTCCCAAAATGGTAACAGTTTACCTTACCAGTTATCTTGTATCTCGTCAGTGCTATGATACATCTCAGACTGGAACTATTGTTTTGGTCTGTGTTTATAGAGTCTACCACGTGAGTCTTTTAATTTATAAGTAAAAGTAGGAGATGTTGTCCTCATACAAGTTTAAAAATGACTACCACAATAGACACATACATTTCTCTCTTATTGTGTGTGACTATCTGTTGCTCATTTCAAGGAGGTATTTTTGAAGCCAACAGTACAAACCTGTTGTTTGTTGCTTCTTGCTAGGCAGGTTGGTTTTTAGTGTTGTAAAGCTGATGAAATGAAAAGATTATTTTGCAGGATATATGTAGGAAAATCTGGTGCTGTAAGATAGAAATAATAGATGTGGATCAAACATCCAAAATGCACTCACTGTCTTCCACGATATCTAGACATAACTCCATTTTTGTTCGGAAGCTTTCTAAAACAGTGTTAGTGTAACATTGTACTTTGCCACGCGCACAGCTGTGTGCTAAGGCCTCTTTATGGTTAACTCAGCTTTGTGTTCTTTACCCATGCACTTTGACTCTTCAGGAAGTGAATATCACAAACAGATTTTTACATCCATGTGATTTTACCCCCTTTTATTTGGGAAGTAGGATATAACATTTTACAATATAATATAAGAAGAGATATTAAAATAAACTGAAACAAATTAAAATAAAATAGAACAACATAAAAAAAAAATAAATTAAAACTAAGGGCTGCTTTTCAGGGATTTATCTATTCCTTTAAGAAAGAATGCTTGATGTTCCATACCCTTAATAATGTAATCCTCACTGGAAACATTAAATGTTTCTGAAAATGCGACTCAAAAGCATTTTAAATCAGATCTCTTTCTTGTCTTTCTCTTGCCTTCCCAGTATTTTATATCCATTTGGTAGCAATACAAAACCTTGGAAGTAATACAAATAATAATAATAATAAAGAAAAAAATAAAACACAAACATATTACAAAGACAGTTGCTTACCTTCATCAATAATTTAATTAGAAAAGTTTCTTACAAATCCGAAAAATTCACCAGCCTTTTAGAACTTCTAAGGTAACTAACTCTGGAAAAATTGCTTTGTTTTCCTAATAAATATATTTTTTTCCAGACAGCTGTGTCCTCTTTTTTTGTGCTTTTTTAGGTGTCAAAATACTAAAAAATACTACATGTCTATCACACTAATTGTTTTCTACTTAATTACCAATGTATTTTGAAATTTAAATTTGAGGAGCTTGGGTTATTTGCTTCCATCACTCTCTACATTTTAAGAAATGCTCTTTATCTCTTTACCCTGTATCTTTTTGTGCTCTGTTTAAGAACACCTCAATCAAGGGGAAAAAAGTTACTCTCAGTGAGTTGTTTAAAGCCTACCAGTTTTGATCATAATATGTTACACAAAAAGTGCTGAAAGAATCATCTTCCCTTATTACATGAGCTTATTTTTTTTATATTGCTATCTGAAACTATCTGACAAATATGAACCTCAGCATGGAAAGGGTTATGTGGGAAAAATAACAGACAATTTCTGTGGAATAATACATATTCCCCTAGCACATTCCTCTCTGGGAGACAGCTCCATATGTTTTAAGAATCCGATGACACAGTTCTGAAGAATAAGGAATTTTGTCTAGGAAGGGATTCTGTCCAAGAATCACGACACAATAAATCCATGGATGAAGACCTTGCTGTTTAGAGGTAAGCAAATAATGTTGAATCTTCTGTAGCAGTTAAATCTTGAACATTTTTTCCTATTGCTTTTAACTCTGATTTTCATCAGAGATATCCAAGCTTAAATTGAAGAAAATTTGAGTAAAGTTCTGAAGCAATATGAAAGATGGCATTTTCAAAAAGGATGTGAATGTAATGGCTAATTGTGAACACAGTAAGTTAACCCATAAGGAGGATGTAATTTGGCAGGAGTGTCTCCAAAATTGCACAGGAGAAAGTTGGAAGGAAAATAATGAATAACATTTTTGAGTCAAAACTAGTAATACTTAACTAGTCTAGAAGGAATTAAAAAAGTACGAGTGTAATAAGCATAAGAATGAAGGACTTCTGAGCAATTACCATTACTTTTGTATATGAGTTAACCAAGGTTAGCATCATAGCCCTGATCCTGTTTCTTAACGCTTACTGACATTTTTTAGCCTCCTCAGTATGACAACGAACTAGTAACAATAATATTTGTGTTTTAAAAAATCACTTTTAAAAACAAACAATTTCAGAAAATGAGAACCAGAACAATGAAAGGCATATGGCTTGAATTTTTTAAACTAACTTTTGTATTTTACACACATCCTCCAAAATAAGAGTTTTCTTACTCTAAATAACTGTAACAATTGTGGCGTCTTTTTTTTAATTATTATAATTTATTTACTTATTTATTCTACATTATTTTGGGAAAAAAAAAAAACTAAATGTTTTCTTCTTTTAGAAAAGTCTACTATATATATATATATTTAACTATTTTTATAGTTTTCTTGCACAAAGAGGTGTTCTGTTTAAAAACAAGCAAACAGAGGTGTTCTGTTTAAAAACAAGCAAACAGAACACCGGGTCTAGGCTTCTACAGCTGAGTCAAGGAGATACACACTGTTGTTTATTATATTAGCTACTATAATATAATGTGTTGATTGGGGTTTGTTCTTCATAACTTCAGAAGGAAAGCAGGTTATCAGTTCTAACTTTTAACATTTCTCTTCTACTGTTTGTATCATGAACCAGAAAAAATATTCTGTCTTACTTTTGACTAGTACAGGTTGTACTGCTTTATAGGTCCTGGGGATAACCCTTGCTGAAGGCTACAGTGTAAGCAAAAGCACAGCATCCTTCCTGTCCCTGTGCATATTCCTGTTTGGCATATGATAGTGTTTGGCTCTGTGCTTTCTGTCTGTGCTTAGTACTGGAGGGAAGAAAAGCTCACAAAGATTTTACTGAGGGTTATAAAATTCTGGTGGGAATAGATCTTAACACCCAAGGCTAGATTTGCCCTTGCTTTAGAGTAAAAATTATAAATATCTTCCAACAGGAATAAAATCTGCCTGTCACTTTGGCAATCAAACAGTAGTTCTGTGAGATATTTGGAAATGTAGGGTGGCAGGTATCCCCCTGTCTCTTATGAATAAGTGGGAACTTTCTTATCAGTTGCTTAAACAAAAAATCATGGATACTTGGTATTACTATAAAGCCGTACAAATTAATGTTTATGTTTAGACACTGTTAAGTTTTTGAGGACTTTTCTTTCCTCTTAGTCTTAATTTCATGATTTATTTTTCTCCCTGAGGTATTGAGCATCAGGTTTTACTGACAGAAATCTTTAGGATTAGTTTGTCATTAGAAAACAACAAGAACCACAACAAAAAACTAGTGACTTACTGATATACCTACTGTTTTTCCAGCCTTTTATTTATTTATTTATTTACTTACATCATCTGATATCACAGCGATTGTCCATGACTTTTCCGAATAATTATTAACAATGGCTCAGTAAGCTTATTAGCTAATTCCTTGTGGGAAACCTGAGTATGTCCAAAAGATTCAAACATTGGTTACCTAGAAACAAGCAAAACATGTATTAAAGGAAGTTTTATTATTCCATATAAGTTTTCTGAATACAAAATTTGTGGGCTTAAAAATTAAAAGGTAAAATTTTATTCTTACTAATTATGATCAACTTTTTGGCTATCTCTACTTTATACTCATTACAGAGATCTTTTTGACAAGCATAAACACACATTTTCTTGATGAAAATTATTTTCTTTTCATGATTACACTTGCTGACTCCTCATTACTTAAACTGCTAGAAAAGGATCTCAAGGGAGTGGCTTAGTCTATTCCCTGAAGGTCAAGAACTTCACAAGTGAATGCAAGTAATTGAGTTATAGGGCAAAGATGAGAAAAGCTTTTAGGAATTTAGGAAGAGAAATCTTCTTGATAAAGAAATAAATGCAATTTACAGAGTGTTATTTTAGTACATTAATTGTCTAATTATATTGTATCTCACAGGCAAATTTCCTATTAATTACTAAAATTAA
The DNA here is from genome assembly GCA_028571105.1 of Tragopan temminckii. Lineage (NCBI taxonomy): Eukaryota > Metazoa > Chordata > Aves > Galliformes > Phasianidae > Tragopan > Tragopan temminckii. The sequence goes on along the minus strand of JAOWBP010000001.1, from coordinate 135,596,834 downwards.
GGGACTAATTCTGAGCCAGTTGCAGGAATTCTTACGTCAAAGAGTTGAAGAATTAGTAGTCCAATAAACTCACTGTGCCTTGAAAATGAATTTGCATCCTGTATATTCCTACATTGTAATGCTTAGTCACGTTACTATAAGCAATTATTCAGTATGATAGGGTGCTGTAGCTTCCTAGGGAGAGTATTTGTGGAATTCTTTATAGTAATTTTTTCTGAACATATGTAGAAATTGCATGCATTAACATCTGCAACTCATCTAGTTAGGAGGAAATCACCATCAGGAAATCAGCACTTTTAGGTCACCACTCATCCCACCGTAAAGTACTTGTGTAAAATAAATCAGATAAGTCCTGCCCAACAGTCTTTTCTGCCTGTGAATGAAATTCAAAACAGTATGTGGTCATACTGAGGGCAGGTGTCGATGTGTGCAAGCCTTCACAATAAGGATTTTCTTTACAGAAGTTTCAGGTTCCCCAAGGGATTTTGAAAGTTCTGCATGGGACCAACAAAGTAAACATAGCCTACAGCATTTTTGTCCTTCTCTATATGACTAGAGGATGTCAGGATGTGTATCTGAGGCACCTCTAATGGGACTATGTGTGAACAAATTCTTCCGATAACATTAAGTTAAACGTATACATGCTCGTTGCAATGAAAACTTTTGCATTGCTTCGTGGTACATTTACAGCACATCCTTAAATGCCTGTCTATTTTCTGAGGTAATATCAACCTGATGGAAATCCTCATGCTCTGCAGTTCTGACCAACCTGTAGTCGTGATACTTGAGATGGGAAGAAAGTTCATGCTTTCTTTACTTCCACCTCACAATATAGCCACAGATACTGATAACGATACACGTACTGCTACAGTAAGGATGGCTTGAAGGAAGACTACATAATAAGGAAATAATTTTGATGAATGAAATGAATGAATGAAAACAACAGCATCTTTAAAATATCAGTTGCTTGGGGAATTCATTTTGAATCCCGATGATGCTATCCTTGTCATTGCCTGGTAGTCACTACAGAATCATAAAACCCATAAAACCTAGTCAGGACTAGCTAAGCTTTTCTGGGAGATAATTCTACCTGGGTCACTACCAGTTCAAGTACAGAAAAGATCTCTGACACCATAATCATTTTATTACTGCAAATTACACCTTGAATGAGTTTTCCACAGGGAAAGGTAACAAAAAAAATAAACAGAGGAAAATCAATCTTTGTTTCTGAAAACTTAGATGTTCTTCTTGATCCTCACACTGCTCCCAACAAACACTTAAAACATGAATACTTACTGAGTATTTACCAAGATAGGAAATTTATATTTAGAAGGCAGTTTAGGCATGTTGATGCAGAAGACCCCATTGCTAGCAATATACATTACACCTAAATTACTATTACAGGTTTTGAACTTTTTGAATGCTTCTGTTTGTATTCTATGGAATGTGTTGATTTCCTAATAAATAGAACATTTCTATAAATGTACTGAGAAAGAAAAGCACAATATATATTTTTGCTTTAATTTCAAAGTTTAGTGAATTATTAGTGAAGTAAAAAACAAACAAAACAAAACAAACATAAAAAACCTACCCTACTTTATTTTCTTTAAAACATTAAAACTAAAATTAAAAAATGGATTTTGATAAATACTGTGTGTAAGTAAGAATTCTAAATCACCTGAACACGCCTTTATAGAGAGTATTATTGCTTAGTAATTTGAAGAAATGCATCTTCTAAACGTTCCAGATTTTAGTATTAGGTACTCAGACATGGTTCTATGATAATAAAAAAGTGAAGATATTAACTGTCTAAGTATCTAAGCAACTGAAAAAATGATTGATATTTTTTTCTGCCTTAAGTGAAAGCAGTGAGGAAACAAGTATATTATCAGTAAGAACGCACATAACATAATAAATAATAACAGCAATGCTATTATTATTTGACATTCATTTATTCTTTTATTCACACACACACAACCCTTAAAGTCTCTGTTGATGGCACTACTACACTCGGTGTATAATACACAATATTGCACAATATTACAAGCAATATTACACAATAAAGCATATTCCATAAATAGGTAGACTGTACAGGCCCTTTCATATTCTATTTGACTTTTACTCATTTACCACTTCCTGTTTGTTCCACCTTTGTTGTAAGAAAGTTATATGTTGGAGAACAGAACAGAGATGTTTATGAAAATTTGCAATTCTACTTAACGAACTTAAATGGACCACCAAAGAGACAGCTAATAAGTTTCATAAATAGTCAATATTGTTTCACATGTCGGTAGTCTCAAGATATTAACTAATGTTTTGATACTAGGAATGCAAAACAGAGATGAGGTTATTGAAGTATGATAGAGAGGATAACTTCATTCTATAAGAGTGATTAGAAGAATTATGAGTTAAACAAATCATAGTATATTGATTTAGATAGAGGATTTCATAATTTTTCACCACAGAATACTGGAATAATTAAGGTTGGAAAAATGTGGCTTGTCTTTCTTACCATCATCTCCACTAATGAAAAGCACCACTTCACTGTGCTAATAATACCCACTCTTTGATCTCCATAAACGTTCAGCAAGTGTCAATGGGCATCATTTTTTTTTTCCACATGGTGGGATTCAGTGACACAGCTTTGCTTCATAGGCACTTCCATGTCAGATTGCTCCTCTGCTGCTGTTGCACAGCAACAAAATGCAATGGAATGTTGGTGGGAAGGTTCAACCTGTACTGCCATACAATCAACATTTGGTTCTGACATCATGGGCCAACATAATAAAAAAGGAAGCATTACTTTCAGAAGCAATTCAGAGCAGTACAACAGAACAATTATTTTGCTTTCTATATATACATCACATTTTGGAGCAAGTTAATTATGTATGATGGTATCCTACAAATTTTGAGATGAAGCAAAGCCAAAATTTTATTCATATTATTCATGCATGAGGTGTGGTGCATGCAACTGTAATGATATACAAGCTATTTCACAAAGTCTTTAACTTCGAACTGGCAGAGCCACTTTCTCAAGGGTTTTTCTATGCCAGCTCCGTCCATGATCACTTTTGTGTAGAGTTGTCAAGAATCTCAGCTTCTATTCAGGAGTTCTAATAGATACTGTTTAAGTCTAAAAAGAGTGTGTGCCTTCAATTATTTTTCTCGTTGTTTCTTGCAGTTCTGAGAATGATACTGAAACATCAAAAAGTAATTAGAGAAAACGATATTCCAAAGTATGATTAATGATTAATTCTTTGGTATTTTGTCATAGTCTTCCTCATAATATCCAAACTTAGCCAATATTCATATAACTAATAAATCCTAAGCAGATTTTTCTTTCCACTAAGAAAATAAGTGTGCTGATTAATAAATAATTTATTAAAGTTTTGAGGATACAATATTAATAGCTATTTCTCTTCAATATTTTTACCCAAACTTTAGTTTTCAAAAGTATATTTATTTTGAGATTTACACTAGCAAATTAAATTCAAATTTATGTTTATAATTTCATTATTGCATCAAAAAGATGAATAAGGCTTACTTTCTCTGCAGCTATAGAAGTGCAATGTTGCATTTTACATGGTTTCTGAGTAACAACTCAGATTTAAAACAGACAGTGTTGTTCACAAAAGAAGCTTTCAGAACCATATTTCTTAAAATATTTGAGATCTAGAAAATGGATACAGCAAATAGAAATTTTAAATCTGCATTTCTAGTATGCACTTATTTCACATGAAGACACTGTCTTGCTGATTTTTCAAACTCCCAGCAGTTCTTGTATCTCATTCTGGTGCTCCTGATTTTTCTATTGCTCTATCCATAACTTTGAATTTATACTACAAAAATAAACAATACTTCAACATACTTATTTGGCTACAATAATACCACCTAAGCTATTATAATTATTCACAACATATTTTAATGAGATTTTTTAAAATCTGCCTTGATTTTTCTTCTCATAGTTAGTAACTATATTTAATGGTCATGGTCCAATAAAATTTCTTAAAAAAAAAAAAAAAAAAAAAATACTGATTAAAATTTATGTATGAGATGTCAAACACACCAAAAATTATTCAGTCTTTCCACACCTAAAAAGATTAAATTTTACATTTAATTATTTGCACTGCAACAAGAAATAAAGAGAATGTCACCAAATTCATTTGGATATGTTATAGTAAGTGCAAGGTTTTGCACCTGGTTCAAAGCAACCCCTTCTATCAACAGAAGCTGGAGGACAAAAGGGTTGAATACAGTTCTGCCTAAAAAGGCCTGGGGGTTCTAGTGGATGGGAAACTAGACATGAGCCAGCAATGTGCTCTTGCAGCCCAGAAAGGCAATCATAACCTGGACTGTATCAAAAGGAGTGTGGTAAGCAGATCGAGGGGGTTGATCCTGCCCATCTGCTCTGCACCAGTTGGACCTCACCTGGAGTACTGCATCCTGATATTGTGAGAAACATGCTCAAGATCAAAAATTTCCAATCAGGCAAAGATCTCTGTGAAGGGCATTTTATTCATTATTGCAATAATGGGCACACACCCCCTATGGACAAGTGAGAACTTGTGCAACTAGTTAGTGAAATCAATCCCATTATATACCCTGGGTCCAACACAGCTAAAGCCTCTCCTGGCACACTTTGGTTGAGCATCTTAGGCTCACAGTCTTGTGACGCTGTTGCTACATTACACTTCCATAGCTACATTACACTTCCATACAATGTCTGTTACCAACTCATTGTCTTTGGGTATGTTCTGTACTTTTTATGGTGATGAAGGACAATATTTTCAACTATCTGCACACTAGTTCTGTCCTGTACCAGACTCTCCCCTACACTATAAAATTACTTTACCTAGTGCCTGTGTCAATTTTACCTAGGTCGGAATGCCCCAGTCTCAACTTTACTTTGTTCAGCAACTTTCTTTGTGAAAGGCAACTTATCCTATGCTACATACAGAAATACTGGAAATTTCCACTGCAAAAACACAATCTACCTCTCACAGTGTGGAGTCCTCAGTACAGGAGAGACATGGACCTTTTGTAGAGTGTTCAGAGGAAAGCCACAACACTGATTCTAAGGATGGAACATCTCTTCTATGAGGACAGGCTGAGAGAGCTGGGGCTGTTCAGCCTGGAGAGCAGAACGCTTACGGGAAAACATGATCACAGCCTTTCAGTATCTAAAGGGGGCTATAAGAAAGAAGGGGACAGATTCTTTGGCAGAGTCTGCTGTGACAGATCAAGGGG
>JAOWBP010000001.1:135547282-135561629 GCA_028571105.1 Tragopan temminckii | reverse complement strand
GCAGGCAGTGAGCCACTCTGGAGAGTTACTCTGGACGGCAAATAGATGTTCCAGCGCCTTTCAGCAAGAAGTCTCCAATACTGGTTCTCTTCATACTTTTTTTTTGTGGCAGTGGTGTAATACAGGTGGTTGATTGGACCGATTTTGTATGGTTGTCCATTCCTTTGGTCTTGACTGTTTCCTATACACTTTTATTTTTTCCAGCCCCAGAACACTGTATCTGTTGTGTAGGAGCACTGTGGTGCAAGGGGGAGATTCCTCTTTCTGGTCCAAGCAGAGGTAATTTTTCAGTATCCCTTGCCATGTTTATCAGTTGAGCATATCACCTTCTGTATACATATACATTTTCCACATAGAAGCATAGAATCATAGAATGGGTTCAATTGGAAGGGACCTATAAGATCATCTCGTGCCGACCTCCCTGCTGTAGCCAGGGACACTTCCCTCAAGACCAGGTTGCTCAAAGTTCCATCCAAGTCTGGCTTTGAATGTGTTCAGGGAGGGAGCATTCACAGCCTCACTGGGCAACCTGTTCCAGCATCTCATCACCCTCACAGTAAAGAATTTATCTCCAAAATCTAGTCTAAACCTACTGTCTTCCTGTTAAAAGCCATTTCCTCTCATACAGTCGCTACCTGCCTTTACAAAAAGTCCCTCCCCATCTTTCCCATAGGCTCCTAGAAGGCCACTATAAGCTCTCCTCGGAGCCTTCCCTTCTCCAGGCTAAAGAGCTCCAGCACTCTCAGCCCGTCCTCTTAGGGGAGGTACTGCAGCTCTCTGATCATCTTTGTGGCCCTCCTCTGGACCTGCTTCAACAGCTCAATGTTCACCTTGTTTTGGGGGCCCCAGAAATGGATGCAATACTCCATCCAGGTGGGGTCTCACAAGAGCAGAGGGGCAGAATCACTCCCCTTGACCTGTTGACCACACCCCTTTTGATGCAGACCAGGATACGGTTGCCTTTCTGGACTGCAAGGGCATATTTTCGGCTCATGTTGAATCTTTCAACAACCAATACTCCCAAATTCTTCTCCTCAGGTCAGCTCTCAAACCATTCTCCACCCAACCTGTAACTGTGCTTAGGATCACTCCAATCCAGGTGGAGGACCTTGCACTTGGTCTTGTTAAACTTCACTAAGTTGGCTTGGAACCACCTCTCAAGCCTGTCCAAGTCCATCTGGATAACATCCCCTCTCTCTAATGTGTCAATTGCACTACTCAGCTTAGTGTCATCTGCAAACTTGCTGAGGGTGCACTTGATTCTACTATGTCGCCTTCAAAGATGTGGGGGTGACCTCATTACAGACTTTCAGTACCTAAGGGGAGCCTACAAACAGGAGTTTGTGCTCTTTGAAAGGGTAAATAACTGCAGGACAAGGGGAAATCTTTTTAAGTTGAGGGAGGGAAGGTTTAGGTTGGATGTCAGGGGGAAGTTCTTTACAGAGAGAGTGGTGAGATGCTGGAACAGGATGCCCAGAGAGGTTGTGGATGCCCCATTCCAAGAGGTGCTCAAGACCAGACTGCGTGGGGCCCTGGGCAGCCTGGCCTAGTATTAAGTGGGAAGGTTGGTGGCCCTGCCTGTGGCAGGGGCGTTGGAGATTCATGATCCATGAGGTCCCTTCCAGAATGGCGATTGGCCATTCTGTGATTCTGTGATTCTATATTAAATAACACCAGTTCCAGCACTGATCCCTGAGGAATGCTACTCATCATTGATCTCCACTTGGACATTGAGCCATTAACTGCAACTCTCTGAGTGTGACCATCCAGCCAATTCCTTATCCAACAAGTAGTCCATTCATCAAATCCACTTTTTCTCCAATTTGACAACCAGGATGTCATACAGGACAGTGTCAAACACTTTACACAATTCAATGTAGATGACATCCGTTGCTATTCCTTTATATACTGACACTGTAACTCCATCAGAAAAGGTCAGCAAGTTTGTGAGGCATGACTTGCCCTTGGTGAAGCCATGTTGGTTTCCACGGATCACCTCATCTTTATTTTTCATGTGCCATAGTAAGGCCTTCAGGAAGATTTGCTCCATGATCTTACCAGGCACAGAGGTGAGACTGACTGGTCTGTAGTTCTCTGGATCTTCAATTTTTTCCCTTCTTGAAAACGGGGGTTATGTTTCCCCTTTTCCAAAGAGTGGGAACTTCACCAGACTGCCATGACCATTCAGATATGATAGACAGTGGCTTGGTAACTTCCTTCTGGTTCTTGTTCATAGCTGTTGAAAATTCATAGCTAATGGTGGTGATAAAGTTGAAAAATATTGCTTTGTAGCTGAGAATTTGCTGTATCTAATGGTGTTATTGTGTTCTTTGTATGTATTGTGGTTTTCATGGAAATAAATAGCAGGTATTACTTTTAGAGTAACCTAGGTACAGTCTTTAGCTGTTAGCTTAAAGATATGTCAATGATTCACACCAAATGCTGGAATTTAATTTGCTGTGGAAATTAAATTGAATGTTCAATTTTGGTAATTTTCATAAGAAGAAAAAAGAACTAACAAAATAAAGTAACTTTCTTGTAATAAGACTAGAGAATTTGTATTTACCCTGCAGGCTTTTTAAAATACCATACTTTCATTATAGGATATTCAGAATAATAGAATTTGCTTTTTCATCTATAATAATTTTATTTAAAAAATATAAACAGATAAAAGCCCCAAAGCCCTAGAAACCAGAGCAAATTAAATTTGATTTATTGGCAATTCAAGTTACTTTCACACTTTAGCTTCATTCATAGTTACGTAAGAAGGGTTTTAGAAAATACTGAGATAGATGTCACCACATTTATGTGGGAAATATTGTTGCTGTCAAAATAAGTATTCATTATTATTTCTTTACTGATGAACTGTAGTATGAATCAGATCCCTCAGGTGATATATGGATTCAAATTCCAAATTTTTTAATATTTATTTAGCCAAATTTAGGATAATCTTTTCTTTGAATAAAAATATCTGTTTCAGTGACATGAGTATGCTATAGTGTGTATTGGAAATTTCTGATGAACATGGCAGATCAATCATTTTTTCTTCCCTCTCTAGTGCCTCTTGTCTCCCCCGTCCTCACATATTTTGATAGAAAGAGGTGTTTGTGCATCAGAAAAACTCCAGTGTTCTTTTGTTTGGTGACAGTGGAAGAACTTATGTTGAGATGACACATTAAATGCATAGTTAGAAAGTAATTTGAACTGCCCACAAAAAAGTTTAATCAAACAAGGAATATGTGTTCATTCTATATATGTTGCTCTTTACTCTACCTTCTTTTCCTTTATATTTCCTGGTCTTCTATCTTTTCCTCCATGGTATGTTGTAATGGTAAATATGAACTCTTTTTAGTATGATTTCCATAACGTCATGTTATTGTTTCCACTTCAGAATTTGTCACTAATGAGGAAACTGATCTAAGTACATTAACATAATGGTAAAAATATGCTGGTAAGAAATTCAGTTTGGATGGGAAGTCTCTCATCACAGACTTCAGGTAGTTCAATTCCACTTCTCTTGAAAAGCAAAACAAAAGAAAACAAAACACTTGGAATTGCTGTCTTTCTTGGAGGATATATACAAATTTCATTTCAAATATTATTTATTATGTTTATATATATATTTCTATTAATTTTATCATTTTTTTTCTCTTCTAACAGTTACCTGCAATTTTAAATGCTTTAAAAACTGACCTCCATTAGGGAAGTTTAAGAAAGAAAAAAGGAAACACTAACTTTTCTAAGGAGACAAAAGTAGAAGGAAAACCACCAACTCCATAAAACATATATATAGTGAATTCACCCAAAAGCATAGTGAAAATTACAGCACCAATATTGTTCTAATAATTCATTTATTATAGACTTTGCAAAGAAGATAATAAATTCTTTTGTAGAAAAAGATGAAGGTGACAACACAACCTGTATCCTTAGGTTTCATAAATGAGTTTTTATCACAGACAAAAAGAGAAAAGTACTAGATTCTCAAAAAGTCAATGCTTTCCACATGCAAAGGTTAAAGACACCATTTTCTTGGAAGCAGCAGAGAGGATTTTCTTTTGAAATACGTGAATAGTAACAATGTCACCTGGACAGTGATATTTGACATGAGTAATCTGATAAAATATAATATCAGTTATCTTGAAAAACACCAAATACTCATAACTCTTACAAACAAAATTTTTAACAAGGACTCTGAATTTGTCAGTCAAATATTCAGACTTAAATGACACTTAATAGTCCAAGTGAAGAGAAACTTTTTGTCAGCTCAGTAAGCAGAAGCTAAACACAGCAAACTTGCATGTTCCCTTTCTCCAAAAATTGTTCATCCTCATCCTCTCTATTTCTGCTTCAGCAGGAGTTGTAAAAAGGGAAGAAGAGCATCATTCTCTTCTGATTATGCAATTGCTGTTGTGCAGTATTAGGATCTCTTACTCTCATTGCAAAGTAATTCTCAGGTGGTTTGCTGATAAATGAATTTATTGACCTTTTTTTTTTTTTTTTTTTTTTTTTTTTTTTTTTTTTTTTTTTTTTTTTTGCATAAGGTATTGCTCATATTGGGAAGTTAATCTTTTAAACAGGATGTCTTGGTCTTCTGTGGATGGTAATGAGAATTTCAGCTGTATTCTCATCTGGAACTGGTGAGACTACTCAAACTATTTTCTGCTCAATTCTCATGACCTATCCGTTCCATAGGTCTACAGTGCTGGTCCATACATTTGAGCTTGTGAAGCCAAAGCCCCATCCAGTGACACCTACCCACCCACACACAGTGCACGTGATCAGTAATTGGGTTTAGACATAGTCCATATAGTAGCCATGCCTGGATTACTTATCTCCTCTGTAGCTTACCATACACATTCATAATCGCACAGTTCTCAGCTAACCCCCAGAGCTTATAGTCTGTTCAGCAGCTGGCTGGAACTCACACTTGAATCGTAGTACTGACGTTCTACAGGGACAGGTCTGGGAGGGGCCTGGAGTAGGTTCCCATCTCTGACTATGTAACCGAGGTTCATCCTCCTACTGCCATGTCTCTGTGCTTCTCTGAAGGAGTACTCCAGATGGGGCTTCACGAAGCCAGAGCAGAGAGGGACAATCACCTCCCTGTCCCTGCTGGCCACCCCTTTTCTGATGGAGCCCAGGATACCATTTGCTTTCCAAGCTGCAAGAGCACACTTCTGGCTCACGTTAAGTTTTTCATCCATCAGGACCTCCAGGTCCTTCTCCACCAGGCTACTCTCAAGGATTGCTCCTCCCAGTCTGTATATATGCCTACATACAAATGGCCAGCTTGGCTTGCAACCTGACTGCTGACCTTGCCCCAGACAAGTCAGCCAATGTTATTTAATAAGAGTGGGAGGTGACCTTCTACATCTATAATTTTTTTTTTAGTGTGTGTCAAATTCTGAGCTTGAAGAAGACTTGACAAATGATCATAAGGGAACAATGCATTTTTTTCAGTGCTTTATGAGGCAAAATATTGAATAGAAAATCACACTATGGATAAAAGCAATATCAAATCAATAGTCATGATCAATTTGTCATTGATCATCCACGACCTGAATTCTTAGTATTCATAATGATCCTTTATGAGATCATTATGTGCTGAATTTGACATCACTTCATTAGATCATTAGAAGTTGAAGTTGTCAAGAAAAATAATTTATCTAGAATCATGATTATAGGAAAAAAAAAAAAAAGATAATTCTGTATTTAGGGAAGAATTCACTTGACTAGGTCATTTTATGCATTTTTTTGTTCTTTGTGCAGAATGTACAAAAGAAAAAAATTTCAAAGACTGCACATTATCTGTGAAGTTGTTCACTTTTGGTGTTATGTGAGAGGGAATATATATTGAAAGAACATAAAAAATATGCCATCTATATGTGGCAGCCTGAAAATCAAGAAGAAAATCACTGAAGCATTTCCATATGAGGAAAAAAAAAAAAAGAAAAAAAGCCTGGGAAGATCAGTTTATAGTATCTGAAGTATTCAGCTTCAAATAATACGGAATCCAACACCACTAGACTAGTTATCTAGTTAAGACTGTAGCAGTAGATTGCCCTTTGAGCTTACTGCAAAATCGCAAGCTGCAAAAAATAAATAGTATGCAATGATAGGCTTCCAACATTGCAGAGAGTCCTTGAGGGTCAAAATCACAGGAACTGCTTTCAAGTGAGTTGCATGTTTGTGGATACTTTTTGTATCCATGGATACATCAAAAAAATTAGATAAAAATCTGATCTTATGCAGTACTCTTCAAAAAAGCAAGGAGTAAAGTAAGACTTTCTTGGTTATTCTTCTTGTTATTTTAATTAATTCTTTTCATTATAGACTCCTATTTGTTTGATCAGTTCTTGCATCTAGATTTGGGATGTCCAAGAGACTGAAGAAAATGAAAATGATAGTTTTTTTTCAATTGTTGAAATTTAACATTTACAGGCTCCAATCTGAAGTACCACCATGACAGTGATAACGTGAGGATTTTCAGAAAACTCTTTGCCTCAGGTAACTTGCTTTTTCCCAAGTAGCAGATATTGAGTTGTAATTAAATACAGAGCAACATGGTTAGGGGCTCAATAATGCAAAACACTGTATTTTCCATATATGTGTATATATATATATAAATTATTATTCATTTTTTTTCTGAAAAAAAGTACTTAGATTTACATCTGAAATTTTTTAGGAATATTTATATGTGAAATGCATACAATCAAGTACATTAATAGTATATTAATGTCACATATTCTTACAGAAATTCTGAAGTAAAAAAGTTAGAGCACCTCCTGTTTCCAAGACTGCATATCTATCTCAGCCAATTGATATTTCTGGTATTAACTTGTACTATATGTTCTGAATATAAAGCTCTTGATTAATACCTGGACAGCAACAAGAATGAACTCAAATAATAACTGATAAAAATGAAAATATTTTAAAGTGCACAGTGATTTTCTTGCCATGGCATTTAGATTAGAACATGCCACTGTCTGTTCTTAGAATGTACTCTGTAATTTCATTTCATTTTGCGTTTGTTTTTGTTTCTGCTTTACTTGTAATCTTGTAATATTTTAAATACTTGCAAAAATGTAAAATGTAAGGTAATGGTAATGCGTTCTCTAGTCTGCAGATATATTGAAAGAACCTAAAATTTTATTAATTTGAGTAAGCTATTATTTTCCCACTTTTTTAACTGACAAATTCCTCTGGCATTTTAACTATATCACATCAAAATATTTTCAACTTTATATAGTGTCAAAATCTTCCATTTTTTCTTACTGAAGTCCTAAAACCTCTACATTTGCTTGTATTTTGCCTTGTATCAACCATTATGGCTGTGAATGAAAACCACATATACTTCTTGGTGAACAGAAAAGCAAAAATAATGCTGTAAAAACTTCAATAATTTCAGAAATAATAATGATTTATTTACCAGGTAGAATACCAAACAGCAAGTTAAAAACTCGGTTCTTATGGTTCTTATACATCCCTTGTCAGCAACTGATGCCAAAGTATTTTATAAAGGATTAGAGTATCATGTTTTCATTTAGAGAAGAGAAACTAAGGACAAAAGTAAAAATTCAGCTGGCCCAGAGGTGATCAGCAAACTAGCAACGGAGCTGTACCCAGAAGTTTTCTTTGTGATTCCCAGCAATTGATACAAATATTAGACTAGAAATTCTACACAGTTTTATTTTCTTTAATCATTGTTAAAGGCAAATCTATGGTATTATCAGTACTATATATATATTAGTGATAAAGAGCTAAAGAATACAACCCTGAAAGAAGAAATCAGCATAGCCACCTACCTCCTCAGGACACTGGCCTGGGACACACTTAGCATCTATGTAATTTTCTACACCCATGATTCACAAAATGTGCATTATCTGAATATTTTAAAGCCTGACTGGAGCCAATTTTGCATTCATTTTTCAATGAATCCTCAAATGCTTCTTTAGACACACAGAGAATGCAAGACTGTTTAGCACCTACTGGTTACAACATTCAATCAAAGTGGAAGGAAAATTTCTTCCTGCTGTCCCATATTTCTTATCCTAAAATGTTTGTAAATTTAATTGAACAAGATTTTCTTTATCCTATAGTATCTGTTACACAGTAGAATTCTATTTGCTCATTCTGATTTGCTGATCGAATTTTATTAAAATGAAATCATCTTCAGTTGGTCAGTGAAAAATCTCCAGCTCAGAAAGCCCCATGTCTTGCAGTCTCAGTTATTACATCTGGGTACCTAAAACTGATGAGATAGCAGAGTTTGGATTCCTCCTGAGTGCACAAAAAATACTTTCTTTTTCTGTCTATTACAAATTATATCTGAGAAAAAAAAAGGCCTGAGAAAAGGTAGTTGTAAATTTCAAATGCAGGGAAATGTCTTTTTATATCTCAGTACCTTGAAGTTCTTAGAGGGATGAAATATAAGGCAAAATCTCTAATCAGTCTCTCCTGTAGGTCAAAAGCGAAGGTGACCATGCGGAGCAATAGAAATGTGTCTTTCCTTCCCTAACAAGTAACACAATTTTTTTACTAGTCTTATATCAGTACTCTTCCAAACTCAACAATTCTATGATTCTACAGTTCTATGATATAAACAAAATAGTGATAAGGAAGGAAAAATACAGGACAAATAATTGCCCTATATGATGAACCTTTTCTTTGAGATAGATGATTTTAGACTAACACAGGAAAGTCTATATTCTGTAAAAGAATTGATAGCTCTACACTAAGTTAAGGTCCTTAGATGTGGATGGTGTTCAAGGGATTTGAAGTTCTGCTTTTTTAAAACTTGCTGACTGCTAGGTATTTCTTGACAAACAGTTCTTCGTCCATATAAAAAGTATTTCTCATTGGCAGGAGCTACCAATCTCTTTTCTTAAGGGTCTGCTCTGCTACATTTTAGTGTGAACTAAAATTCATTCAAAACTGACTAAACTTTTTCAAGACAAGTCATTATCTGAATCAAACTTTGTTTCTTTGTAAGAGTTACTTATATCATACTGTGTGACAGCAGAAATGGCTTCAGTCTCAGCTGTATACCTGTCTTGGAAATGCATTTACTTCCATCTCTTCACTTACTGGTCTGTTGAAAGGATTTAACCTGAACATTGAAACCGGCCTGATAATTTTTGAATTGACTATTTCATATACATTAAAAGGGCTGTTCTGAAATTAACGCCTATTTTACTGAATGTATTGTAGTTTCCATGGAAATAAAAAGATGGCATTACTTGCAGAGGAACCTACAAAATTTTGCAAGGTTTGTTTTTTTCTTTTCAGTTTTATCACTGCAATAGTAGTTATCATGCCCAAAAGTTGAGAGATATTGTCATTTATTTGTTTGACTTTTTTTCTTTTTTTTTCTGCCTTATTTTTGGGACAACTGTATGTGAGAAGTGAATACATATATGGCATATTTTATGGACACATCAAGTTTTTCTTCAACAGATGTTGTCTGAATGTTCTCAAATCAGCTAAAAAGATATTCAGAAATGAACAATTGCCTGCTCATTTCAGAAAAAGCAAACAATGTGTCTCTCTCCAATTCCAAGAAAAAAAAAAAAAAAAGAAAAAAAAAAAGTGATACTCTAAAAACTCTTTTTGAATGAATCAGTAATGATTTTCAGTACTCCACTGAGCCAGGTTGCTGGAAGCTTGCAACTGAAATTGAATTGACTGGACTCAGTTTTTCCCATGACCTCAGTTTCAACTAATAGCCTAAAGAATATTTTTGAGATGAATACAACCCTGACTTTATGTTACATATAAATAGTATATTATTAAGTATTATGACAGGTTTCAATTCAGTAAGTTTCTGTTCTAAAATCAGAAATCTAAATTCAAACATCAACGTAGGTTGCTCCAAAATTAATGACTCCTATTTATTTCCATGGAAACTACAACAGGTGCAAAGGGCACAAAAATATTTTTTATTAAAGCAGATTCTCAATTACAAAACGCTGTTATTCATAATCACCACCATTAGGTATCCCTTTTCAGGACTACCTATATATGTGTCGGTAGCACATACACTATAAGTTAAGCCATTTTTATACAATTTTCTTATATTCTGGTGGAACTTGAGTGACTCTAGTCAAATATACCTTTGATTTGTGAAGTTTACACAATGGACATGCTTTTGACAGAAAGATAGAAAAAAGTTGGCTCAGAGTTGGCTCACAAAAACAAGGTAGTTCATCATTTCCAATAGTAACAATTCCCCATCCCTACAGGATGATCATGGGGTTTGTCCACAGGGCCTCCACTCCCCTCCATTCTCTAAGATTTTTATTTTTTTTCTTAGAATCAGCATACCAGATTTCCTAAATGTTTGCTAACAGCAAAGGCTGCAGGTCACATTACTTAGGGAGCTACCATGAAATGTATTATCAACCACACTCCACCCTGCAGTTTTACCTTCTTTCAAGAGGTGCACATTTCAATAGGTTACTTCCAGTAAATATTCCATAGATGCCTATGTTAGATGGTTATGTAAGTATTATCAATACGCAGTGGTTATCTAAAATCCTACTATAGCTGCTGTACATGATCACCTGGTGCAATTCAAGACAACTCAGAGTATAACAACTGGCCTCCAGATTTGCTCCAGTGGATCACTATTGTTCTGTAGGCTGAGTATTTTATCTACTTAAGCTAAGGCCCCTACCTTGGACCCTAAGACATCCCAAATGGCTCTAGCCACCTACTCCTCAGTAAATAAATCCTGGCCTACAGTGCATCTACTGAGCAGGGACTTGATTCAGCAATTAATAACTATATAATAACTAGGGCCTGCTATGATGATATAGAATGACTGAGATAATTGCACAGCGTCAGTACACATGGCATGATCTTCTGAAGAACCATGACCTTCTAGAATTAGAGGTCAGGTAGAACAGAGGACATATCTGGAACCGCAGACAAGGGTCAAGAGATCTGTGTTCAGAAAGTTAACTTTCACAAAAATCTGTTCTGATATGAGTATCAGTTACTGTTTTGGAGACAGTTCTACTGGCTACATGGTTTTTAATTAAGAAATCTCATGTTTAAACCTGTCCAAATTTTACACCAAATGTCTAATTTTGTATCTGGGTTGCAACAGGCCCCTCTCCCTCCCCATCAATATAAACTGGGGGATAAAAGGAGAGAGCACAGTCCTACAGAAAATAACTTGGGGGTACTGGTGGATGGCAAGCTGGACATGAGCCAGCAATGTGTCTTCTCAGCCCATAAAGCCAGCTGCATCAAAAAAACATGGTCAGCAGGTTGAGAGAAGTGATCCTGCCCCTTTGCTCCATGTCAGTGAGTCCTTACTTGGAGTACTGTGTCCAGATGTGGAGTTCTCAATACAGCAGAGACATGGACCTGTTGGAACATTTCCATAGGAAGGCAACAAAAAGGATCCAAGGAATGGAATATCTTCCCTTTGAGGACAAGCTGAGAAAGCTGGGACTATTCAGTCTGCAGAAGAGCAGGTAGCAGGTCTGTTGTGACAGGACAAGGATAAATGGTTTCAGATTAGAAGAGAGATTTAGAAAAAAGATAATCAATAAAGGTAGTGAAGCACTGGAACAGGTTGACCACAGAGGTGGTGGTGGATGTCCCATCTCTGGAGACATTCAAGGTCAGGCCATAGCAGGCTCTGAGCAACCTGATCTAGCTGAGATACCCTTGTTCACTGCAGAGGAATGGACTTGGTGATCTTTAAAGGTCCCTTCTAATTCAAACAATTGTGATTCTATGTATGACTAGTAGTATTATGCTAACTAAATGGTATATTCTCCTTCTTGAGGACTGGTCTGAGGACTACCTAATGAGACTTCAGGGCATTGGGGTGATGAGTTGATGAAGCAGGAGTACAGGTGGTATTTTGTTCTGTCCCTCAGTGTTAGTGAGGGATACTGAAAGAACCAGGAAAACCCATCTCATAAATACAAGGCTCAGAGGTTGGTGCAATTGCAGGAATTTTTATTAATTATTATTATTATTACTATTTATTATTACTACTTTTTTTTACCATGGGGAGGTTTAATCAGTGCCTGACCTCATAACTGCTGGTAGGTCTCACTTAAATTAAATTTAAAACCAAAATTATACCAAAATATTTTAAGTGTACTTTAGGAACATCTAATAAATATATCATATACATGTTTTTCATTCAAAACACACTGTAACAATTTGCAGCTTTCAAAAGATACTGAAAGAATAATCTTGAATTCGTACCAGGCTTTTTTTATTATTAGGTTTAATGACATTTATAAAATGCAGCACTTTAATTTATAGTACATTCAGTTCAGTTAGATAAATTGTAATTAGTAGGCTATCTTGTTTACATTAAGTTAAAATCAGCATGTTGAGACTATTAATAGGCAATTTGTTCACACAATTATTATTATTATACACCTCACAAGAAAATAAAATTTGGTTATTACGACGTGTCTATTTGTAGGATGGTTTCTAAAATTAAATTTCAACAGCTATTTCAGTACAACTCAGATAATACATAGATCAGCTATACTCAAATTAATTGGAATATTTATTGTAGTACCTAATGCTGAATGTAGTTACTACGACCCCAGTCAGTCCATATCAGCTTTCAATTTGGACTAATACAGCACAAAATTTATTTTAAATGCATTTGTTCACAATGACCACTCTACTGCCTTTATTCCCCCTATTTTCTTTATTTGTTTTTCTTATGGACGCTTCACTAGCATGATTCTGCTAACAGATTTTTCATCTTATAGGTTTTAAATACTTTAAACTGTATGGTTTCTGGACTAGGACCTAAAAAACTTTTAAGTTTTTTAAATTGTTTTCAAGAACAATGACTCTCAGGGTTAGAATAGAAAGTTACACAAAGTTTTAGTAGTGCCACCTACAGTTAATATATCCATAACTCTATGAGCGCTACATTATCAGAATAAACCCCCTGAGAGGAGGATCTACTTTAAAAGCTAATGGAGGAGGGTGTCAGAGAAACTGGATTGCAAAAAGTATATATTTAGATGGTATGATCTCTTCTTCATCCTTCATCTTTCTCTAATAGCTATTATAGGACAGAAATAATTTAAATACCATGTTTTCTTTACGTTCATAGTAGCCATTTATGTGCATATAAATCGTATGCTATTGAAGAGTATGTAGCTATCTAAACCCTTCAAAATATTAAATGCTTGTTCCTGCCTTACTAATGTACAACATTAAATTGTCTTCATGAATAGGATAATATATGATCAGAAGTTTATTCTCAAATAAACTCAAGAATGTTGCATTCTGGAATGAATGACTGACAGGTAGGGTGAATTTCACTTCTACACTAGAGCATAATATTAGTACATTTTGCCTTAACCCACTAGCCACTGCTATTTTTTTGTTTGTTTCTTTTTAAAATTTTAAAATTTTGCTTTGTTTTCTACTAAAATCTTATTCTTGGTATCTAAAATAACTGAAATAATGATTAGTAATGTCTTATGTACAAAATTCAGATCTGTTGTTGAAAACAATATTTTCCTGATCTTGAATAACTATTTCTAGTTTCTGTTATCTATATAACTAATCCATAATGGTCAAAACATATACAAATAATAAAATACTTTAATAGTTCACTATTTTTTAAAAAACATTTTTATCTTCAAATACTTGAGCATAATTTTCCAATTTTATCTACCTCAAATATTTTGCTGTCAGTCTTCAAAAAGTTTCCTTGACCTTTCAAATATTTCTGTGCAAAATAATAGAAAATTGCCATAACATTATGATGAGCAAATATAATGTATACATGCAATTTTTTCTTTCAATTATTTCACATTTTAATTAGTGTGAAAAGCCAAATGTTTTTAAATAAATGTATGCATGAACAAATAGAATTCACCAATGGATGACTACTACAACCTATTTGGAGAAAATAGAAGTCTGAGAAGAAAATAAGAGTACACTGGAAAATTAATAATAGTCTTTTTACATGATTACATTATTCACAATTTGATATAACTTGATTAAACCATTTGAGATTTAATACAACCTGAAAAAACTTATTTATAATTTCTCTTAAAAAATATTTGTATTTTTTTTCCCTAATTTCTAGGTATTCTGTGGAAAAAAGTTAAAGCATAAAGCCAAAGAATTGTGTTCACAACAAATTCCTACATTAAGCTTAAAAAACAAAAAAAGAATGATAAATTGCACCTGAGCAAAGTGCAGGATTGTAGTGATTGAATCTATTAGTGTAGCATCTTGTAGTGATAAATGAATTGATAATCAGGATACATAGTGAGCACACAGTGAACTAGATTTACAAAGAGGAGAGAGAATAAAAGAAAGTATATGTTTTAGATTT
>JAOWBP010000001.1:135509328-135524303 GCA_028571105.1 Tragopan temminckii | reverse complement strand
GCGTTCTGTTCTCCAGGCTGAACAGCCCCAGCTCTCTCAGCCTGTCCTCATAGGAGAAGTGTTCCATACCCTGAATTAATTTTGTGGCTCTCCTCTGGACATGCTTCAAAAGGTCCACGTCTCTTCTGTACTGAGGACTCCACACCAGGATGCACTATGCCAGGTGAGGTTCGACCTGTGCAGGGCAGAGGGTCAGAATCACCCCCCCCAATCTGCTGACCACACTCCTTTTCATGCAGCCCAAGATATGATTTTCTTCACTGTGAGGGCACATTGCTGACTCATGACCAGCTTGCCATCCACCAGTAACCCAAAGTCCTTTTCTAAAGGACTGTGCTCTATCCCTTCATTCTCCAGCTTGTAGTGATAGCGGGGGTTTCCACAACCCATGTGCAAGAGCTTGCAATTGGATTTGTTGAACCTCATGAGATTCACCTGGGCTCACTGCTAAAGCCTGTTTAAATCTCTTTGGATGGCATCCCATCCCATCCCTCAGGCATGTCAACCGTACCACTCAGCTTGGTGTCACCTGCAAACTTACAGAGAGTTCATTCTATCCCACTGTTGATGTCACTGATGAAAATGTTAGCTGTCCCAGTACTGACCCCTGAGAGATACCACTCATCACTGATCTCCTTCTGGACATTGAGTCATTGACCACCGCTCTCTGTGTAGAATTTCACAACTAGTTCTTCATCCATTGGAAAGTCCACCTATCAAATCCATGTCTTTTCAATTTGAAGAGAAGGATGTTAGGTGGGACCATGACAAAGGCCTTACTGAAGTCCAGATAGATGAATGGCTCTTCCCTTGTCCACTGACACAGTTAGCCTATCATAAAAAGCAACACGGTAGCCAGACAGGACCTGCCTTTGATGAAGTCATGCTGGTTGTCCCATATTGCTCCCTCTCTCACTTCTACAAGCCTTAGCATAACTTCCAGGAAGATCTGCTCTGTGATCATCTCTAGCACTGAGATGAGTCTGACAAACCAATAGTTCTGTGTGTCTTCCTTTCCACTCTTCTTAAAAATGAGTGATACATTGCTTTTTTTTCCCAGCCACCAGGAATTTCACCTGACCACCATGACTTTTCAAATATCATCAAGAGTGGCTTGGAGACTCTCAGTCAATTCCTTCAGGACTCTAGGATGCATCTGATCGGGACCCATAGACTTAAGGATGTTCAGGTTCCTCAGGCAATAGAGAACTTGATCTTTGTTTACAGCAGGATGGGCATTGCTCCCCCAGTTCCCACCTTTCTAATCATCTGCTTAATGGCTGTATGAAAAGCTAGTGAAGACTAAGGCAAAAAAAATTGAGGAATACCTCAACTTCTCCTTGTTCTTTGTTACTAGCCTGCCTGTATCACTCCCTAGTGAGGGTACACCTTCTTGGACTTTCCTTTTTTGGTTGATGTACCTATAGCAGTCTTTCTTATTCTTCTTTGCACCCCTTGCCAAATCCTATTCCAGTTGGACCTTAGCCTTCCTGATCCCATTCCTAAAAATTCTAGCAGCAGCATCATAATCTTCTCAGGCTACCTGTTCCTGCTTCTACTGCCTGTGCATTTTTCTTTTTGCTCTCCAGTTTGACCAGCAGGTCCCGATTTAGCCATGCTAGTCTCTTCCCTCCTTTCCTGACTTCCTGCATCTTGGGATGGATTGCTCTTGTGCCCTAAGAAAAGCTTCCTTAAAGATCTGCCAGCTCTGTTTCTCTCCCTTGTCCTTGAGGACAGATTCTTTAGGGTTTGTGCTGATTAACTCCCTGAAGAGGTGGAAATTGGTATTCCGGAAATTAAGCTTCCTGATTTTACTCTTTCTCTGCCTGACATCCGTCAGGAGTGTGAACTCCGTCATTTCATGGTAACTGCCAACCAGACAGCTTCCAGTACTGATGTCAACAATCAGTTCACTCACAGCCCCATTAGGGCTATCTACTACCTGACTCAGTAAGTTATCCTCAATACATTCCAGGAGCCGCCTGGATCACCTACAGCTCACCATACTACTTTTCCAGTAGATGACATGTTGTTGAAACCCCCGGCAGAAGAGCCTGTGATCACTATGCTCCTGTAGCTGAAGAAAGAAGCCTTCATCAACAGGCTTCACTTGATCAGGTAGCCTGCAGTAGACTCCGGACACAAGGCTCCCTGTGTTGCCTTGATTTCCAGCTCTCACTCATGGGCTTTCAACTTGCCTGTGGCCACTCTTCAGGGATAGTTCTTCATATTCTGTTCCTTCCTTGATGTAGGGGGGCAATGCCTCCTCCTCTCCTTCCTCATCTGTCTTTTCTGAACAGATTGAAGATTCAATTGCCACATTCCAATTGTGGGAATCATCCCACCAGGTTTTTGTGACAGCAACTACATCATCACAGGTGAACTAGATGATCTTGGAGCTCTTTTCCAACCTTGATGATTCTGTGGTTTTTGAGTAGCACACTAACTTTCAGCTCCCCCTGTTTGTTTCCCAAACTGCCTTGTGCTGGAGTAGACACACTTCAGCTTATCAGCTGGTCTTATTACCTTATTGGAGGATAACTCAATTTCTTTGAAGTAGTAGTCTCCCTGTTGCCTTCACTGTCATAAGATTTCAAGTGTGCAATAGGTTATGGCCCCTGCTAGCACTCTGTCCCTCAAACTTAGTCACGCTGTACGGTATCTTGTCATGGGCAGGCTCACTATCACCTCCTTTCCTCTTCAAACCTAGTTTAATGCCCTATCAATGAGACCAGAAATCTCCTGGGCCAGAACCCTTTTCCCCTTTTGACCCAGGTGAACTCCATCTGCTGCCAGCAGTCCTGGTGACAAATAAACAGCTACATGATAAAACAAAAAACAAACAAAATTTATGTGATGGAACCAAATTTTTAGCACGTGTTGATCAGATGGGTACTCCTGTTCCTCTCAGTATCTTTCCAGGCTGAAGGGATGGAGGAAAACACCACCTGAGCTCCCACTCCATAAACTAACCTCCCAAACGTTCTGAAGTTCCTCTTGATAGCCCTCAGAATTCTCTCCACACCCTCATCACAGTCTACTTAAAATACCAGCAGCAGGTAATAATTAGAAGACTATACCAGTCTAGGGAGCTTCCTAGTAATGTCCCTGTACGAGAACTGCTGAATCACAGCCTGAACCTCTGATTGACCACCTGAGATGAGTCAGCCCTGGGACCACAGGTGAAGACAATTCTCCTGTGCTGCTGGAAGGGGTGGAACCTGGCTCCACCTCTCCTAGACCCCACTTAAGAGCTGTCTTCTTAGTGAGCCCAGGACAAAGGTAAGCTTTCCATCCATTCTTCTTTAGTGTGATAACCTGTTTAGCCTAACTTTCCTGTATATTTCTTAATTATAACATCTGCATATTCATTGATCATACAGTCCCTTACCTGGATCCCAGGAAGACAGTAGACTTCCCTGTGAGTAGGGTCTGGTTTTCAAATCAGGTCCTCAGTTTTGCTCAGAAGAGAGACTCCTCTGAAAATCACCCTTCTTTTGCCCTTGACAGAGTCTGTCTGAAGACAAGGCGATAACTGCCTTGCTCTAGACAGCTCTCTTGATGGACTTTCTTCAGTTTCTTAATTTAGCTGTCTTTTGTGTCCCAGGGCCTCATACTTGCTGTGTGATGACACCTGAGAAGGTGATATAGGTCAGGAAACAGGTCATCCTCCACACTGAGCAGGAAACTGTCTCTGTTCCTCCTTGCTTCCCAGGTCCCTTCCCTTTGCCTGGTTACAAGAGGGTAGGGGTCCACCACTACTTCAGGAGTGTCTCTCCACTGCCTCTCTTGCAAGAATGTCAGGGAGTGGCTCCATCGGCCAGTCTCCCTTTCACACTCCCTGATGCTTCTTTATGTTTCTGTCTCCTACAGTTGCACTACCAGGCAGAGCAGATAATCTATCTGCTCATACTGCAAGCAGGTGGTATGCCCACTGCTCTCAGTACTTGTGCCAGTCTAAGGTACCCTCTGCTGCCAGAGGCCTGGACAGTCTCAGAGTATCCCGTTCCATAGGTTTGCAGAGAAGCATGGGGATCATGTGGATTCAGTGAGTCACCTTCACCTACCTTTAGTTACATTGTTAAATCCTCCCTTCTTATGACAACCACAATTACTTCTATCTCCTTCTTGACTTTTTTTTTTCCTTAGCACAACAAATATTGAAGTTTTAAAACTTTCATTCATCCCTTTGCAACAAATACCCTATACTTTTCTTCTGATAGATTTATCAGACTTGAATTCAGTTGAATTTCCCATTTTACTTGCTATTCAAGCAAAATTAAGCATCCACAAAATATAGTATTGACACTAAAGAATAAAAGAAAAAAACAATGTAAACATTTATTTGCATTATTTAATGGACTTACTTTGGCCGTGATCTCTGTCCTTCTGTATTTGCTTTCCATGTTCATTTGTACAACCATTTTTATTGGAACAAATCCTCACAGAAAATGAAATTAAAAATCACAAGTGTTTGCAGAGACTAAACATTTAATTTGGACAAAAATACTTATGGCAAAAATACTTCCAGACTTATTGTGTGAGAGATCACAGTAAAACATATAAAAGAACCAAAGTAATATTAGACTGTTCTGAAATCACAATATATCACAATTCCAAATAGTAAGTACATTTAAAAGAATGTACAGTCAAAGATGTTATGGTCTGCATGACTGAATATACAAAGGAATAAATCTAACATTCATTGATGTATGGAACTTCTTAAAGAGAAATGGGATTAGCTAAAATCTTCAATTGAAACTAATTTTTGAGGGAAAACTGCATTTTGAACTTCTGTTTTTGTTGTTTGGCTAGGGTTTTTTTTGTTAGTTGGTGGTTATTTTGAGCAAACCTTGAAATGTTTCAGGATATGAATTGTTCAGATGCTGTGAATGCTTAGAAATTAAAATGTTTGCATCTGTTACCTGCTATATTTGTGACAAGGTAACATATTTTGATTTTGGAATAAAAAAATCTAGTAGAGTATTACTACTTAAGTTTGATATTTTCCTCAGTAAGGAAAGTAATCAAGTAGTCCTAATTAGATATGAGAAGAAAATTCTTTATAATTCTTCTATCTCACTGTCTTTCTCAGTATTTTTATAAGCAGACCAAGCTTCCCTTATTGCCAAGCTTTTCTTTCACCTGGGAGATCTGATGAGTATTGATTCACTTCATAAATACACGTTTGTGTTGCTGAAAAATTAAGCTTTGTCATTTAGTACAAACCAATTCTGTGATGTATTTTTTAAGCTTTTTTCAGAAGAAGATATTTGCTCTGAAGTAGTTCAGACAAAATCTAAATCTTTCATCTTAGCAAGAAAGGGATCATAATAAAAATAGGGAAAAGGTTTTTTTTGCTGGTTTTACATTAAAAATATTTTCTGTACATCTTTTCTTCACAGCCTCCTATACTTCAAGTTCTCATTGTGTATGTTTTTGTTTTTTAGAGAAATGTACACAGAAATAATACACATGCAAAAACTGGAGGAAAAAAAACAAACAAACAGTAATTGATTAGATCTGATTCCTGCAAACTCTCCTTTCCCCCTTTTTAAGAGTAGTTGAAAACTCAGCCTCATGAACTGGCAAGATGATTGACATATAGAACGACTAGCTAGCTGGTTAACCATATGTCTGCATAAAACAACTATCTGTAATTCAAGCTTTTTCTTTGTTGTTGTTTTCCTTTTTTATATCTATCTATTCAATAATTTATTTAGTCACATTGTTTTAGGCCTATAACAAATCTTATGCCAGCAAAAAAATGTAAAGACAGTATAGATATCATGCACATTATGTAAATTAGCATTGTAAGCAGACAGAAATTAGATTACTTTTGAACTTGCTGATTTAATTAGAGAGGTACCAGCAGGAGTTTAAATTCTGCACATTCCTATCAGATATCTTAAACAGTTTAATACAGGAGCTCAGTATTGAGATGTGACGGTGTTTCTTTGAATTACAGTATTTGCTTCAGTGACGTAAGATTCGTTAAAACATTCCAGTGATTTGATATGTTTATTGCTCTTGTCTCTCATCAAGCACCTGCAGGCAATATGTAATTGAAATACATATTTTGAACTTCTATATCTTGGAATTGGGTTATCTGATTATTTACTACTGATGTATTTGCTTTTTAAGGAGTTTATTTTTTTCCTTCTGTTTTGGTCATTTTCTGTGGCCTCCCAAAGACTGTGTTACATTAACGACTAATCTCCTGTAATTCAGGTCCTGAGCATCTAAAACAGGGCACACTCACAGGGTAGAAATCCAGATCTTTAAAAAGTGGTGCCCTAGGAACAGTAATTAGATGTGCATGATTACCTCCTAACCTGCTAAATGGCTGGTTCAGATCTCCTGCTGTCAGTAAACAACCAGGGGCTGATTAAAAGTCTTGTTATCGTTCCAAAACCCTTTGATGTATTCATGTGCCAGTTTTGACCTCTTTTTTTTCCAATTCTGTGTGTTCCTCGAGTAGGTTACCAATTTCAATAGTGGGAAGAAAATAGCAATTCAGTATTCCTGACCTACAATGGAATATCCCAGTTGAATACAAAAGACACAATGTCTTATCAGACATTATTTCGTACACCCTTTCTCAACTCCCACAGTATACTTACTTTCAAGTTTTCACATTGAGATATAATGGAAGTTTTTTTTATGGTTTGTTTAAACAATACTAGTATTTATAAGAAAGAATAAACTGTCACTGTCAGAAGTAGTAACATGCACAAAGCATCCATAATACTGCAATGAGGTTTTTTTTTTTATGTTCTCTATTTACTTAACTCCACTCTTAGCTGAGTTGCACTGTGAAGTAGACAGTAGTCCAGTTCCAATAATTCTGTAGCTAGGCAATTTCTGTGACGTATACCTTGTCCCTCATGAAGTAAATGGGAATGTTCAGTTCACATATCCCACCAAAGAGCTCATAGTTTGTAAAGTTTCTAGTTTCTAACAAAATAGAGTAGAAACAATGACCTACATGGTTATTTTTCAAGTTTAATATCAGTTTTCTACACTTGCTGATCTGATAATAACCTTTTGCTTAGTGATAATCTGATGAAAAAATATCTCAGGAAATTGTTATTATTCTTATTGGACCATTAACAGCACAGAAAAATAACATTTAAAGTTTCCAAAGCAACTTAAATGAAGCAAGAATCCTTTTTCTTAAACTGTAAGATGGCTTATATATGATAAATCCTATTGATTTTTTTTGTCAAAGGCAGGTATTCTGGCAATTCTGCATCCAAAAAGCATTGCAGGTTTGGTAAGATCACACCTTTACTGTCATACTTAATTCAAGCCCTGCTCAGATTCATCTAATGCTTAGAAATGATCCTAAGGACATAAGAAATGTCCTGCTGGGTGAGGCTAGCTCAGGTTCATCCCGGAGATGTTCTTTAGGGAAAGCATGAAAGCGTAGCCTTGTTTTTGAAGTCCAATATCCTTTTACCTCCTCAGCATGAAGAATGCTTATATTAGAGATGCTATAGTACATCCCATGCCAAGTTCTTTTAACATCCATCAACACGTCTTCTGCCTGTGAACTTATCTAATCCCTTTCTGAACATCCTGATGTCGTCTGTTTCCTCAGCTCCCCATGGTAGACTCTCCAGAAGTTCAGTGCTGTGTATGTGTTTTAAACTAACATCCTGCCACCTTTAGAAAATATCACCTAATTCTATACTGTAAGTCTGGTAAAGATATCAAAGTTAAAAATGGCTAAGCTCAGGCATAAATCACACAAATTTCCATCTGGAAAAGGAATACTGCCATTGCTGTGCATTTAACTGCGTAAGTTAAAATCTGCAGACTCAGGAAGCAGAGCGATAGCTGTAGAGAGGGCTATCCATCTGCCATAGGACAATGTGAAGAATGACAGTTACCCTCTACGGCAGCCTGTGTGTGACCAAAGTGACCACTGAAGGGGAGAGGTGAAGTTTCCTGAAAGGAAAGCAGAAGAGTTCTCAGAACTCTGGCCAGAGCCACAGCATGCAGCTATGTCTCTGCAGGAACACAGGTTAATGCATTCTCACATCATTACTACATCAGGCCTGCCTCTTAGTCTATGCTGTACAAGAAAGTTTGAGCCAGGTAAAAGACTTTTTTCCTATCAAACAAGCAAGCCATAAACCATAATTCAGAATGCTTAAAACAAAACAAAAAAACCCTGACCAACTCCTTTCCCCCTTACTCACACTTAAGAATTGGAATGCAATATCTAGTTGGTGATTGTCCTTCTATTATGGTGAAAGTCTTCATAACTAGAATAAAAATACACCTGTACAGTTCAAGTTCTTTAAGGCTAACCTCAGAGCAGCAAGAATTCTCGCAGAAACAGATAATCTTTATGGTTTTGAATGCAGGGCACATTTATTTAACCTTGCCATCTTTAAGATTAGCACACAGCAGTATTTAAATGTTAAGGAAAAAAAGGTCAAAGCAGGCAACAAATAACTTTAAAAACAAGATACTTCATGACACATCCTATTCACACAGGGGAGAGGATGAAAGAACAATTAGTACCTGATAGATGTTAGTCAAGACACTCAGATAAGATGACAAGTACAGCATAAGAATTCATTTAAAACCAAATAATCAAATACCTACTCCAGACTCTGAGTATTAGATGTAATGACACGTTTCCATTCACCACAAACAGAACAGGTGAAAACTTGGGACAGATCTGCAATTCAGAAACCCAGGGGCTCCTACAGCATAGTTTGCTAGCCAACAGGAGAATTCCTCACAGAAATACTTCTGGTTATGCATTCAAACAGTTTAATGATTAAGTTCAGTTTAGATTTAACACAGCCTTTACAAAGCTGCTTCATACCTCTTTCACTGATTCATTTCTCTTTACTGGTGTCTCACATTCCGACTTTCTAATTTTCTCCATTTGCTCAGTAAAAAAAAACTTTACAAATTTGTAGTAACATTTCTCAATATCTTGTTTCCAGTAATTAATTATCCCCTCCAGCCATTAGAAATTCTGTGAATAATCTTTTTAATGCACTTTCGTTGTTGGCTTTTTTTTTTTTTTTAACTGCTATTCACTCTTTATTTCAAACCGACAGTTGTCTCTTCAGAATTCCTGTTCTTTGACTTGAAGGGGGAAATTACTTTCCACTAGATTGCAGTTTGTGTAGCTCTGTGCTAAAGGGAAAAAAAAAAAGCCACAACTAATTGTGATTTAGAGGCTGTAGCAGTACATTCTGAGGTCTAAAGCACAATGTGGTTCCCATTAAGTGAGTCAAATAGGGAATCCAGGAACAAAATAAATGGCAATTAGAAGATATTAATGAAATACCAGTGTTGGAAGGTGACTGTATCCTCTGCTGTAAATAGGATGCTGAAAAAAAAAAATTTTGTAACCACATTGTGATAAAAAAACATGAGTTCCTTTTCAGAAAATTCAAATATCATGCTGAAATATTTTTAATCTAAATATTTAAAAATTAACTTTTGAAATGGAATTTTGGGTGAATACTGTTTTCTCTCACCAAAAGGAAGTTTCCTAGTTTCAAAACACAAAGAAATATTACTCAGGAGCTCTGAGAACTCTGAGTCAACAAAAAAACAGAGTCACCATCACCTTTTCTGTGTTTGTCACAGCTAAAATATACTGATGGGATGGTCTCCTGAGAATATCATCAATACACATTTATAATTAGAAAATTAATATTTGGGGAGAGATATTGACAGCTTGAGAAGGAACACTGAAAGCTGCAATAAAACTTGTAAGTCCTTGTAGAAAAAGGATGACAGTTGAATCCTAAGGAAGACACTATAGGTTCAAAAAATATTATGGAAGAAGGATCATATTCTAAAAAGAAAAAGAAACAAGTGTAAATGCTGCTAGGAAAGCAGGCCAGAATTTTCTAGATGGCAAAGTGGTAAACTCTCAACAGGGAAATATATGTGATGGTCTTACAATAGTTCCCCCCCCCCATTAAACCAAAATTGGACAAGATAGACTTATACTACAACATAATTTAGCTAGTGGTCCTCTGCATGCAGGAAAGAAAGACTGGAAATTTTTGATTTGTTGTCAGTGCCTAAGCAATATTCAATTTAAATTTATGGTAAAAGGAAAGAGTACAAAAAAAATTAAAGTAAATAAGTTATTTAAAACAAAGTTTATTCATAGCATCTAGAAATGTGAGGAATCTAAGAAACAGGAACAAAGAAAATTAAAAGAAAAAAATAAGAACTTGAGAAGAAAGGAAGACAGAAGGTGAAGGATACAGACCAGCAGTTCTGGAGTTAATAATTCAAGACTCTCTTTTACAGTGTATACCTGTGTGTCCTGTACATGAAGCATCTGCCCCTGATGCTATATCAGTGCAACTGATCTAAGAATTGACATGAATGTACAAATATTTTTATATTCATATTCTGTTGCTGCTGATACCTCTTACAGAATTTTGGCCAGAAACAGCACATATGATGGCCCATTACTGTCCTAAATGTTAACTCACAGATTAAACATAGCATTGAGCTGTTCATTTCTATGAATTTTTATGAGCAAAAAATTTTCCTGGGTCAAAGTTTGGTCATGTATTGATGTTTTTATTATTTTGTAATAAACTGTGTAGCTTAAATTACAACTGAAAACATGATTATGCAATATAGACACACTACTGCTAATGTTTAATATGGCTAGCCAGAACGTGTGGCACAAACTGGCTTCCTTGAGTTGGACCCTAACTGTAAAATCAGAACTTCACCATCACAGTTTTCAAAAGTAACATCTGTGTTTTAGCAGATACCTAGGACAAAGTATTAAGTTTATTTTTCACTCTGAATATTCTGTTCATTCTGAACTTAAAGTTCTTTACATTTTCTCAAGCTGGTTTCTCAGAATTGTCAGCTGCCTTTGAAAACCTTGGCCCCACTCTCAGTAGATACTCACTAAGATCAGGTTACCATTAATCTTTCTAGCTTCATGTACACAAATTAAAATTGGTATGACCTAGTTCTTAGAAGTGTGACATTTGGGATTTATACCCCTCTGCAGTTACCTCTATACAAAAGAACAGCAGATCCAAGATGGATTATATACTTGCAAGGAAACTTTTCCAACTTCAAACCATTTGGGGAGGACTATTTCTTTTCATTATTTTGTATTTTATTATTTTATTATCTTTTAATATCACTTAGAAATAAATCAGACCAATCACAAGCCAAAACGCTACTTGACTCATTCATTCTCTGCAATAATATCATTAGGGACTGAAATGCCAGCTGTAACACAAATCTTTGTTGCCTCCTGACACTGAGCCACACTACACCTGCCAGTCTCCCAGTTGTCATTTTTCTAGATTTTTTTTTAAACTAAGCTGAAGCATCTAATTAAGTTTAAAATAGAATAGCCCTAGGAAGAACTCTTCTGAAAGCTGCAGCAGAGATAGTAGCTCATCTTAACTGGAGGCTAAGACTTGCAATACCCTGTTCTTTCATGAAATCACGAGAGCTTTCTGCAAACAAAAGTAAGACTTCTGCAAATTCAGCTAGCACAAAGCAGCCATGTAACTAGAGGAAAAAAAAGCTAATCCATAGAGGAGAATTAACTTGGGGAAGAATGAGTGCCAGATGAAATACAAATAAATGAGCAGTATTTTTGCTGATATGGAATTTCCAGGTCTGTTTAGCATTGATATGGCCACAGGGAGAAAAAAAACTAGTTAACTAGAGTACAGCATCAGGTTCTGAAAAATTCACCTTGGCTTAATAGCAAAATCTTTGTTGCAGTTATCACAGTCAATGGAAAACCCCAGACCCTTGTTTCAAGGAAGTCTTCTGCATCAGCAGCTGTTAGGTGCCTCAGGAATTAGCTGAAATGAGGAACTGTGGTTTAATTTTTGAATGTGTATGAACTACTAAAACTAGTTTCAACTACACCTAGAAGGCCTGACTCAGAATGCCCCTAGTAGCAGCTGAATTAATTAAATTCACTCAGTAAGTCACTGAAGATAAAATTCAGATTCTGAGGTACAGTTCGAAACAATAAGCAGTGTGAAAACTACAGTAGCTAAAGAAGCCCAAGCAGTGCACATCCCTTTTCCAAGACTTTCTCATACCTAGTGAAAGAAAAGCACAATTTACTTGTGCTTTATATTGTTGTCTTCATGCTTTCTCAACTATGAGAACTAAATACAGAAGTGGAGAGGGCTACAGTCACAACCCTTGCTATCCCTCTAAATCATGTGAAAGAACCAAAAATAAAAAAACAACAAACCATAGTCCTTTCATATACACCTACATGAAAATTCTACATTATGTTTACAGCAGTGCACAGGAGCACTTCTTTTCTTTAAGGTTCTGCAATGAATATAGTTTAGCTAACAGTCTAACCCCCCATCCCCCATACAGTCAATGAATATGCAGATGTTATAATTAAGAAATATACAGAAAAGTTAGGCTAAACAGGTTATCACACTAAAGAAGAATGGACGGAAAGCTTACCTTTGTCCTAGGCTCACTAAGAAGACTCCAAGAGATGCAATCTCCAAAGGAGATCCCCCCCCCCTACTGGTAGTCAGCTCTTACTTGGGGTCTAGGAGAGGTGGAGCCAGGCTCCACCCCTTCCAGTAGCACAGGAGAATTGTCTTCACCTGTCCTCCCAGGGCTGACTCATTGCTCATCTCAGGTGGTCAATCAGAGGTCCAGGCCATGATTCAGCAGTTTCTATACACCCCCAAATGACACACTGAAGTTCATTCTGCAAAACTTAATTTATAATGAACAAACAGATTCTATCTTCTACTCTGAAAATTATACCCTTATAACAAGTTTTAAACATACAATTTATACTTAACATTTTAATATTCATTCAAATTTCTTGATTCCTAAAAGTGTAGAGTTAAATTTTCATAATACAAAGATGCTAAAACAGAAATACTACTTTCTGAGAAATTTTCAAGGACAGTATCCTTAAATCCTTGCTTAGAAGACTTATCCACTAAAATGCTTTCTTGAAAGTACCAGACTTACAATTTGTGGTGTTTTTATTTTGCTTTGTTTTCTTTTGGTCTGCTTTGCTTTCCTTTGCCTTGCTTTGTTCTTATTTACAGGTGTTTGAGTTTTTATTTGGATGCTTGGTTTTGTTAGCTGTTTTATTTTTTGGTTGTTTGTTTTGTTTTGTTGGTTTTTTTTTGCTCTGTTTTATTTTGCTTTCACAGATAGAGATATTGAACTAAATCAGTAGGTGTTTACAGAAATCCTTGAAAGGTAAAGCCAATTTATTTCTCTTTGTAATATTAACAAAAAAGAATTTTTTTTTTTCCCCAGAAATTGAATCTGATGTACTGAAAATTTACTTAGTAGTAAGCAAAGAAAGCATATGATCAAATATCTACAATGATAGTTGATCAGTTTCTCTGTTTAAGTTTTAGAATTTATTAATATGATGTGTTGTTTTATATTGTTTCATGCACATAACATCTCTAAATATACTGACATACTTAGTAGTTTTGTGGTCTGTTGGTTGCAGAAGAACACTGGACCTGCTCCAATCTCTTGCTTAGGTTCTTGAGGTTGCTTCTTTAAAAATTGAAGTATTTTACTTTTGTGTTTCATAACTACATTAACAATCAAGGAGTATTCAGAGAACCTGGAGGAGACAACAAAAAAAAGAACCTGTTGAACTATGTGAACTATACAGTGAGGAGGATAGAAAACTGGATGAACAGCCAGGCCCAGAGGAAGTGGTTAGGTTCATGCACAAAGTCTAGTTGAAGGCCAATAATGAGCAGAGCACCCCAGAGATCAGTACTGATCCCAGGCCTGTTTAAAATCTTTCTTGATGCACTGAACTATGGGTAGAGTTCACTATTGATAAATACCAGGTGACATGAAAGTGGGGGGGGGGATGTCTAATTCACCAGAGGACTATGCAGCCATCCAGAGGAACCTGGACAGGCTGGAGAGGTGGATTTAAATAATAATAATAATAATAAATCACATGATTTTCAACAAGGAGAAGAGTGGAGGAACATCCCCGGGATATGCCTGAGCAGGACTGGAGCAGATGACCTCCAGAGGTCCCTTCAAACCTCAACTATTCTGTAGTTTTTAGATAAATTGCTCAAGTTTACTCATTTTCTTTCCAGAGTTATACTCGTAAAAGACAGTAGAGACTGAATTTGAAATTATTTTTCCAAGATAAACATATTAATGAAAATTTACAGGAGGATGATCTACCAGCAAATGACACCCAGAACCTGTCTGTAAAACTCCCATTAAAAAGAAAGTTGTCTTACATATGTATTACAGATATCAGATTTGCAGAAAAGAATAATCTCATTTTTAAATGTTTTCAGACTAACATTAAATTTTCGTAGGAAATGTATATAGAATATGAGAATATTAAAGTGAAATGTCCCTAGTATACTATTTTGTCTTTAACACTTAATGCTAAGGTTGGAGCAACACATGAAGCTATTGAA
The DNA here is from genome assembly GCA_028571105.1 of Tragopan temminckii. Classification (NCBI taxonomy): domain Eukaryota; kingdom Metazoa; phylum Chordata; class Aves; order Galliformes; family Phasianidae; genus Tragopan; species Tragopan temminckii. The sequence continues at coordinate 135,509,844 of JAOWBP010000001.1, read as the reverse complement.
TATAATTGGTAGTGTTTCTGAGAAAATAATATTTGGAATTATAAAGTTACTGAGATATGTTGCTTTAAATCTCAGACTGTATGGCTTTGACATTCAGAATTCAAAAGGTTTAAAACTTGGAAATTATTACCCACATGTAAAGAATGATTTGCTGTATGTCTTCCCCAAATATTCTTTCCTGATATTTCTTTCTCCCTAATGGCTAGAGAGTTGTGATTAGCTTTCTCTCCTGTGTTGGTGATTGACAGTGGAGACAGCAGTGTTCCCAGAGACAACATATTCTTAGTGTGCTGTTCAAACTTCCTTTTTTTTTTTCTTTTTTTTTCTTTTCCCATATGGGAAGACTGGGAAATGGGAGAAGGAAAGAATAACATACATAACATAACAATTGCACATTCTATTCTCCTTACATCTACTCGTTTCTTACAGCAACATCATATTTTTCTCAGCACTAGCAAAACCACAACATTTCTTTTTTATAATTTCAGAGAGAAATATTATGAGGACTCTTTCCGC
>JAOWBP010000001.1:135492780-135509312 GCA_028571105.1 Tragopan temminckii | reverse complement strand
CCCTTTTTTTTTTTCCTAAAAGTTCATATAAACTCCAGGGTTATGTTTAGCAAATATGCTCTCATAACACCATTAATAACCAGTGCTGGGTCTTTTGAGAGAAAAATTGTATGGTAACCACTTCCAGAGGCAGCTGTTAAAGGTGTTATATAAAAAGCTGTCTGACCTGTAGAGCTTCCAAATGAAGTTTATATATACATATTTATATATCTATAACTAATAAGGATTACTCTCTCTATAGAAAACACAAATGTTATGTAATGTTAGCATGGAAAATTATTTTATTTTTCATTTTCTGTTTTCCTCCCTTTTTTTGTAGCTGCAGCTTTTTTAGGAATAACTTCCTGTGTAGAAGATCCTCTTCACTATACTCATGGAACACTTCACTGCATGAGGATCTGGTTCGGATCAGCCAGGTGCTGCCCTAGATAGCAGACTTTCCCTGTGGGCACTCCCTTGTTTGCAGTGTAGTCATGCAGCCTCGTTTAGAAATCACCTTCCACATGCACAAACAAACTCATACAGAGTTGGCCTTTTTTCACTGAAAGCAGGACTTTAAGGAAACACCCTGTCTGAGCAATTTGCACTTCAATTTCATAATTAATTTAGTAACAGGGGAGCCTGTAATTTGACTTATCATGACCTCTCTCTCATGATCAGTAATGTTTTCTTTTCTAAACAATGACCATTCTGTGATTTTTATTTAATAATCAAGCCTCTACTTCACTGAGCTATTTCTTATTCTGAACTGTCCAAGAGGTAACACAGTTCAGCTTTGTAGGGAAATTACATGAATACGAAAAGGAAAACATTTTAAAACCACAAGTGCAGCAGCCCCGAGAGTTCTCCTTTATTTAGAAATATGAGTGGGGAGGGGAAAGGAAATACAACTGTGAAAAGCTAAAGTGGAATTTGAGCCCAGATTGCAACGTGTAGGTAGTCAGCAATAATCTAATCACAAAGTAAGCTTGATCCTTCATGTTCCTATATGCTGTGAAACTCCTTACAGAAGTCACGGGGAATTACAGCAGCTCAGTGTCCTAACATTAGGTTTCAGAATAAAAGTCAGACTTAAGCTGCACTGTCAGTCAACAAAGGGCCTGCAAAAAGACAGTAGCATAAGCAGGACATAGGTAGTGTATAGACCTTCAGTACTTCTGACCTCCCTACAAAGCAGTAAATTTCTTTTTACATCCTTAATCCTATGCAATCCAAATCTCTGTAACAATGTCAACTTTATTGTTTTGATCATTTTCTTGGCAGCAATATTAGAGCTAGTTAGCTGCAAATTATTCTGTCTGAGTATCCAAACTTGAATATGTTTGTGAATTATAAATTATGTTCAAAGATATGTCACTCCTGCCTTCCCAACATTATACAAAGAAGTCCATTAAAATGTATATAATATGGGCTTAATGCTATTTCTTTTGATGTTAGTAGAGAAAAAGGCTGACCATGAGCTTAGTGTACTGGTTAGGATTTTGATGAGTGTTTTCAGTATGACTGCTAGTGCAACTTCCTGTGCAATTCAGGAAAAGTCAGTAGGCAAAATAGCATACAGATGTATAAATCCTGAATCCCAAAATATCCATTTTTGGAAGCAGTTAGGTTAAATTTATGTTTATTCTAGACAGGGTTCTGAGCCCATTCACCCATGTTTTAACAAATGCATTTCATTATAAGGGAATAGAGGCATTGCCTTTTCTATCTGTGCATAGAAGGAGAGTTGCAAACCACCATACTGCAAATGTATTAGCCACTTAGGGTTCTGATGTCTTATTACAAGTCTCTGTTTCCCAATATCTCTGAAAGAGATGCCTGAACTCTGGAGAAATATGAGACAGAATGGGACCAGTGGGTGGAATTTACCTCAGTTAGCTTAGTCTGACGTATTCATTACTGACTTTACAAGCTATAGAGAAAAACAGACATTTTTGGATATGATTCATCTAATCCATTTTGCATGTGTTCTTTAGGACACTATGGCATTTAATGCAGATAAGGACACATATTTCCATAGAAGGCTAGCTCAGATATAGCTAATTGCAGATATCTACATTCAATCACAAGGATCGTACCCAGTGTGATTCCTAGCACATCTGCTTGTAAAGACAGATAGTTCTTCACTCATCGAACTCACGTTGCAGATTTCTGCTCCTAACTTTTAACCCTTGAGTAGACAACTGTGGCACTCAGTGTTCTGGACTCTGACATCTTTATGTGGAAAGTGACCAGACATCTATGATGTTGATGGGTCTTCCACCATTATAGCCTCTAAAGCTACATGTATATTGCTTTCTTAAATCATTATTTAAATCACACTTGATTTGTAACTCTGATCATCAGCACTGCCCGAAGATTAGATCCAGACATTTGGATCTCTTAGTTAGAAGTCTGGCATCAAAGCTATTTTCAAATTAAATTATTTTACAGCTTGTAGTTTTTCAATAGAGACCATGAAATGCTGAATCACCCTCCTCCCCCTCCCAAATCAGTGATCTGCTCCAGTCTTGAAGCCTACCTGAGCTATCTTGTTTTACCAGCTTTGCATTTTACTTCACTTAGTCTGCTAGAAGTATTTCATTATATTTTTAACACAAGTTTCTACTTTACGTGAATACTCTATTCTTAGCATTTGCAAAGCATTTATAAATTCTAAAAATTATTCTATGATGATGGCAAAGAACTGCCATTTATCTGATGTCTTTGTATGTCCTTCTAGCTACCATCTGCCTGTGTATTGTTTTATTTTCAAAATAAAAGATAAACAGATGATGTTGTTACTTCAGCAATGTTTGTTTACATAGGTGGAGCTTTCATTATAAAACTGAATACTGCGAACATCCTGTAATGCACACAAAGCTTGATGCTTGCTGCCAAGTCTGACTATGAATCTTCCTATGAAACTTAAGTTACATTAAAATAAAATATTTAGCAGATGATTTTAAATACCAGATTTCCTGAATGTCTTGAAGTTTCAGAGCAGGACTCAGTGCTATTAAAAAGTGTGTAAATTGGTTATTTGCACACAAAAACATGCATAGTCAGCTGTTGATGTTCTCAGCTGCAGGACCACAAAGGCATATTTAATACATATTTATGACATGTTGTCTGAAATTAAACTGATGTATAAGTATTTGATATTTAGATTCCAGTCTGGCTATGCATAAATGTATCATTTGCTCAAGCAAGTTTCTTAGATCTTGGGTATGGATATACTTGAACAGTGTATTTCTTTGAATTGTATTCAGAACTGTATGAGTTGGAAGGGACCCTTAAAAGTCCTCTAGGCCAACTCCCCTGAATGGGGATATCCTTAGTTAGATCAGAGCCTGATTCAGCCTGACCTTGAATGCCTTCAGAGATAGAGCATTCAACACCTCTCTGGGCAACTTTTTTGTAAAAAATGTCTTCCTTATATCCAATCTAAATCTCTCCTCTTTTAGTTTGAAACTACTTTCCCTTGTCCTTATAACAACAGACCCTGCTGAAGTGTCTGTCCCCTTTCCTCTTATAGCCTCACAATAAGCCTCGCAGACACTGAAAGGCTGCTCCCAGGACACCTCGGAGCTTTCTCTTCTCAAGGATGAACAGCCCCAGCTCTCAGCCTGCCCTCATTGGGAAAATGTTCCATTTTGTGGATCATTTTTGCAGCCCTCCTCTGGACACACTCCAACAGGTCCATCTCTCTTCTACTGAGGACTCCAGATCTGGACGCAGTATTCCAGATGGTTTCACCAGCGCAGAGTAGATGGGTGGGATTACATCCTTCTCCCTGCTGATCACATTTCTTTTGATGTAGCCCAAAATTCATTTGACTTTCTGGGCTGTGAAGGCACATTGCTGGCTCATGTCCAGTCTGCCATCCACTGGTATCCCCAGGTCCTCTCTGACAGGACTGTGCTCTCTTTCATCCACCTGCTTGTGTTGATAGTGAGGGTTGGTATAGCTATGCAATTCTGTATAGAAATTCACAATCATAGCATTGTGTAGTTCTAGATATCATGTGAGCTAATTTCTACAGATCCACAAATGGCATTTCAAAACAGCAAGTTTATCACATTATAAAGCAATGTATGTATGCAAACAGAGTTTCTAAAGGCATGTGGCCTTACGCTGGGAAATCTGTAGAGACTGTGGAAGAAAGCTGAAAACTATTATTCTAATTGGTAGCATAAATAAGTAACCTTTCTGTAGGAAAACTCAGAGTAAATCAAGAAGGGGTCACTGACACCAGATGGGGGACATCTGTGCTACCAGAAGATAAATAAATTGTTTTTACTACAATATCCATTAAACTGTACATTATAATTAAAACTGTAATATTGAACATGATCTTTAAAAAATGACATACTGTGAATACATACATGAGTTATATTTAAGATACAGAGTAGCTTTTATTAGTATTATTATTTGTCTTCAAATTTTAAAATATTGCTTAAATGGATACACTGCAATAATGTTAGTTTCAACTGCAACTCCTCAACAGTTTTTATAATTCTCTAGCCCAAATTATAATTCTGTCAAACATTTTGAAGCTGTTTACCTTCCTTTGACTTTCAAATATTGACAATATACTTTTTGCTCATTCCTTCAAATAAACACATCTCAGTTTTTGTATGCTTATTTACAGTCCGTCCATAGTGCCATAAACTGTGCGCTTACAGATTGTTCACATTTCAAAGTGCAATTTCATTTCCATCATCATATATGTTCAGATTCAGGCTCATATTACTAATTTATTGTATTGTATTTATTATCAGTGAATGGTTAGAAAACAATCAGTCCATATTGCTTAGACTGCTTACACACACGCGCATTGTTTATGCCAGTGGCTTTTGATCTGGAAGCTAATAAAAAGATTTCTATGAAGACAGTACCCATTGCCACAGTATTACTTCAGGTGCAAACCATCAAATACTGTGGATTATTTCAATAGTTTGGTAACTATTTGTGATTCTCAAGATCCTCTAGAGTCACAGAGCACTTCTCAGCTATTGTCTGGAAAATACTATAAAATGCTGTGGCTGTAAAATGTCTCATCCTTGGCATTCCATTCTGAAGACGACATCTAACCTGTGTGTTAACATTTTTATCATTTTTATTATTTATTTTATGTAATACTAGCTAAATAACATAATTGTCCACAGCTGCAATCTAGCCATAATGTACGGGTCTGCCAGCTGACAAACATAAAAATCAATAAAGTAGAAACAGTAGTCAGCCTTATCTTTTTAATACCAGAACTGCATATTCACTCTTATCTTATCACACAAACACTAGGGTGGAATTGAAGCATGTTTTTTTATTTTTCCAGATACATTAATGAACAGTGTGTTCTCTACTCCTTCATGTGAAGTGCAACAACATACTGTTAAGTAGCAATTGTCTCAGAGGTGGCCTTTTTTCAACAACAAATGAAGTGAATCTAGCTTACGGCTTCTATGAGAGCCTGTTAATAGTTAAAACTTAAGTTTTAACTCATCAAAATGAAAGACACGTGTGAAATCAATAGCAATAACCTCATTGACATAAGTGATGTCAGGTTTTCAACCACTATGCAATGCTAAATGGCTTTCATTAAAGAGACAATAATTATAAGGCTGTTGATGATTACAAGTCCTAAATTCTTTTATTGAGTTAGTTTGAAATCTAAATAATGACCTTATAAGACTAAGTACTTCAGGATTTGGACTAACAATAAAAATAAAATACAGTGACAAGTAATATGCTGCATTTATGTCTATACTCTCAGACTTTAGCCACAGGCTACTATAAGAGTAAGAGCCAAAAGTAGCAGTTTACTATCTGATATTCTTGTTAGCTTAGTGAAAAAAAAGAAAGAAACAAATACAAGTCCAGATTAATTTTCCAGCCAACAGACATTTGTTAAGCATGCATCCTTATTCCAGTGTGCAGAGTTTCAGAACGGACCCCTGGAGGGCATTTTGAAAGTCAAACAGACCTGGTGGAATGTCTGATAGAACTGTATAAAAACCAGCAGGAGATCCATATTTTGGAATAACTCTAGGACTTCTGCTCTGTGGGACAATAGAGCTTAGGAACATGGCAATTAATAACTTCTACCTGGAGGGATACGTGAAATGGATGAAAACAAAACATTCTTTTTCTCTTCTTTTGGTTATGACTCTGGGGTTATGTACCAGCACAGTAGTTATTGCTTTATCTTCGGTTTTGATTTCACTTATTTGCTACCACATGCAGACAACAAAACATTCCTTCTTTCAGAATTAGGACTATTTATATTCAGGTGTGTAAATCTCTAGATATGTTTACTTGAAGATGCTGACATTCTCACTTCTTTAAGGACCTAACTGCAGTCTGCAATCACATTGTCTCCTCCATACATGCTACTTACTACACTACAGAATAAATTGGATAGTTAAAGTATTGAGGAGTTATCAAAATGCCTTTTCTTTTCTTTTCTTTTTTTTTTTTTTTTTTTTTCCTCTGGACCTTCAAATTCCTCCTTAAAAGTGATTGCTACGGGAATGTGTATAAAACCCCTGCATTCCAATAATGGCTAAGCAGGTGGTGACTTGTAATTACTGTGATTACTGTTATTGACTAGCTACAAATTGTGCTCACAGTGTGTCTGTGCTAAAACATCCTATTATTCTTCTTATCCCTTCCTCTTGACATCCCACACTTGTTCTTTTTTTTTATCCTCCTATAATGTCATGTCTTTAAAATTTTAATGTCTATAAAGTGAAGATTTTTCTTACACATAAATCAGCAAGTACAATACAATTCTGGTACCAAGTAATACCCTCTCCCACAAGATCAGATGCAGTGGAGCCCCTTCTTAAATAATGGCTTCTCAGTAAATTTAAAGATGCCCCCTTCTGTTTTATACATGAATATGTTATATACATAACTGTGTTTATATGTGTATATGCACATGCATATTAGAGTCAACAAAGCTGTTTCTTCCAAACTCTCTTGCAACAAAAGCTGAAAATGATAATAATGATTTCACATTCAGTCAGAACTGACTTAAATCCTAAAATTATTTTGAAAATATGTTCTCAAAGAATGAATTCTCAGAATTAATTCCAGCTTTTCCCAACCAGAAAACCTGATTAAAATCAAATGAGGTTATATGTGTTTCTTGATAAAGAACTTCCTCTCCTCTTAAGTTGAAATCTCTTTATTTCCATTGGCAAGAAGTCACAAATATGAGTATTTTCAATGCAATCAGTAGGAATAGGCAGTTCATGGTATGCCTCAAACTACGCTATATTCTTTTCATTTCTGTTCTCCCACATCTTCACACTGTGATATGTCCAGTAGCAGAAAAACACTGCATAATTAGTCATGACTTAATGAAACTGCTTGGAAAACAATAAAGTAGAATGAAACATACTAGAAATAACTTCATCCCTTAAGCTATTGCTAACGTTTACTTGTGGCATATGACGAGCAGAATTGGAGTAAAATATTAATTTTCCCTCTGTATTTTTGCAGAATAAAAGAGACTGCAATAACCTATATTCAGATAAGACAAAGGGATAAATTCTTTGGTTGTGTATCTCTGTGTATGCGAGTTAAATTTCAGTCAGAGCTGCAAGCAATGTAAGAAGTTGTGTCAAGGTGTAAAAACTATTTCAAATTCGCACATACTCCTTTCTAGCAAATAACTTTACAATCATTATTTGATAAACATCATCTTTCTGTCTAGATTGTGTTCTCTCCAATTCACCTCTCTTCCTCCCTTTCCCTTTTTAAGAAACATTTGCAAAATGTGATGGTTTTCTTCTGAAATGCACTATAAAGACATATCTTCAGTTCTGTTGCCCTGCCGCTCTCCCAAATTTTACTTCAAGATTTTCAATTAAAGTACATTGATTCTGAGTTAAATTTACTTTAAGGTGATTCATTTCATCTGATTTCATGACGAATATTGATTTTTATTTGGTGTCTACTATGTAGTTTCAATAAAAATAGTAATGAATGTTTTTGATGATTGTTATTTAGCATTTGATCTGACTTCTACAGCTTTAAAACTTTCTTGAAGGCACGTGCTGTGTTAACAAGAATCCTGACCTGCTCATCCATGTTGACTGTCACATATCAAAATATACCCAGTAGTACCAGAGTAGTTTGAAGATTTTATTTTTAAACTGGAGAGTGCATGTACTTTATGGTAGAACGTTTGATTATCTTCTGCTCTACCACCTCAGACTATTTCCAGTGATATATTCATCCTCTGCATCTATTTAGCTTGTTTTTGATTTAACATATGATTGAACAGTCAGAATATTTTGCAAGCCTTTTTGCCATATATATATTGTTAAACCATAAGACCAAGACTGAAGGAAGATATGTATCTACAAGATCTACTTGCTCAATATCCTTCAGACTGAATTTGCTGCTAGGAGGAAAATCTGAGGTAAAAAAAAAAGTACCTTCTTGTTGAGTTTTTATGAGACAGGTAGCAAGACACCACACAACCATTTGCTTATTCCCCCCACCCTGAGAGGGAGAGAACTGGGCGACAAAAATTAAAACTTGTGAGTGGAGACAAACACAGTTTAATAGGAAAGGGGAAAAAAAAAAAAAAAACCACACAAAATACACAAAACAAATGAGCAATTGCTCACCACCAGCAGACTGATGTCCAACCATCCCCTGAACAATGGCAAATGGTAGCCCTCTGGATCACTCCCTGCAATTTTACTGCAGTGCATAATGCCATAAGGTATGGAATATCCCTTTAGTCAGTTGGGTCAGCTGTCCTGACTATGTCCTGTCCCAGCTTCTTGTCCAACCCCAGCCTCCTCATTGGCAGGACAGTAAAAGCAGTAGAGAAGTCCTGGACTCTGAATACGCTCTTCTCAGCAACAACTAAAATATCCATGTATTAACAATATTATTTTCCTTTTGATCCAAAACATGGTACCATCCCAGCAACTAATTAACTCAATCCCAGATGAAGCCAGGATACATCTGTGGTTTTCTCCTAGATGCACACTCTGTTTTCCCATCTGCTGGCATTTCATGACTGATATCAAGCACACTAAAGGACCAGAGATCTTTCCTGGAAGATGCTAACATTATCTGCTTCAGAGAGATAGGCAATCTATTCAAAACAGAATACTCACAGGTGGAATATATAGAATAACATCTCAGGAGGTCCGTGGATTTTTGAATGCTCCTTAACTCTGCAGCAGAAACTCTAGCAGAAGCTCACATAAGTTCATGTGAAATGAAATTCTGCTTTTTGCATTTTAGAGTGAATCACAGTTTCACTGAAATATTAGTCCAACTGATAGATGTGATTAACGCATACTTTAAACTCAAAATCTGTTCACTAACTATTTTTTTGGAAAAGAAAAAAAAAAAAAGACAAACTGTTGTTAATAAGTTGTGATTAAGTATACGATGTTCTGGTTCAATGTTCATATCAATTATTCAAAAATTATTATCTCTAATTATTTATTTGAACCATGATCAGGCACAAATTATAAATCACAAAATACTGTCTCTACAAATATAATATTTACTTTGTTAGACTAAATAGCACAGAACATGAAAAGCTGAAAATATGATTTCCCAAGTAAAAATATTTATAAGGATTCAAAATTTCATATTTTCCTGAAAGCGTCATTGGGATAAGATGATGGAAGAATCGAAGTAAACCTTTTTGAAAATCCATTATAAGCCATATTGAAAGATTTCTTCAACTTAGTTTAATGGTTTAATCACCCTATTAATTTATGGCTAAATGCACGATTCTGTAACCTTTGTAAAACTGCATGGCTAAAATCTGCATTAGAAGTATTAAGAATTAAATAAAACCCTACCAGTGGATATACATAAATAAATTTGAAAGACAAAGGTGAGGTTAATTTCTCCAGACTACTGTTAGTAAAACAAATGAAGATACACCTTTTTTTCTTTTTTTTCTTTTTTCCTTTATTTTTTAAAAAAACTCGACCCTAATGGTCATTTTTTTAAATTATTATTTGTCTCCGAGGATATTTCTTCATTTTGAAGTCTCATTGTTTAGAATCCAGAGTTCCAGAGGTCAAAAAATCATAGAATCATTTGAGTTGGAAGGGATCTTTAGATGTCTTCTTGTCCAACTTCCCTGCAATAAATAAGGTCATTTAAATCTGAATCAGGTTGCTGAGAGCCTGGGCAAGCCTGACCTTGAATGTCTTCAAGGATGGGACATTCACCACATCTCTGGGCAACCTGTTCCAGTGCTTCACTATATTTATTATTATGAATTTCTTCTTATATCCAGTCTAAATCTCCCCTTTCTTAGTATGAAACCATTTCCCATTGCCCTGTCACAGAAGAGTCCTGCTAAAGTGTGTATCCCCTTCTTTCTTCTAGCTCCCCTTTAGATACTGAAAATTTACTATTAGATACCCCCATGAACCTTCTCTTCTCCAGGCTGAAGAACCACTGCTTGGATCATTTTCATGGCCTTCCTATGGATGTGATCTAACAGGTTTGTATCTCTCCTGTACTGATGACTCCACATCTGAACACAATACTCCATGTGAGGTCTCATCAGCAGAGTAGAGAGCCAGGATCACCTCCCTCAAACTGCTGACCACCTTCTAAACCATCTGCTTGAGGGCCATGTGCAGAGTAGTTGCAAGTGAAGACTGAGCTAAAAAAATAATTGTTAAGTACCTCAGCCTTCTTGCTCATTACATGTGTTACACCCTTCTGTACTTTCCTTTACCAGTTGATGTACCTACATTGTGCCCCTTGCCAAGTCCTGTTCCAGTTGGGTCTTGGCCTTCCTGACCCCATCTCTACACAGCCTAGGTCACTTCTGATGAAAGAATCTTTGAATATCCCTTATCTGCAGGCACTGAAAGATTACAGTTGTCATTTCTAGAAGTACATATTGACAGAAAAAAATGCTATTTTTTAGTCTAATTTTGTTATGAGAAACTTTAATACAGCTCTGTCCATCAAGTGAGCATAGAAAGACTAAACATGACAAATAATTTGAAAGCATTCAGTGTCAGTTCAATGTCACCCACAGATTTCAGTATATGAAAACATTTTGAATGACATATGTTCCTATTTTATCAAGAAATATACAGTATATAGCAGTATATATCTGATGAATACTTTTACCTTCATTTTCTAAGAAAAGATTTATGTAAAGATTTCTCTTTGTATGTATACACGTGTTCATAGGTTTGCATGTTTTTATGTCATTGATAACAAAAATATTTTTGAGCTTGCTACTGGATATGAACAGGAACAAAATGGCAAAAAGATAACGAAGTTTCCTGAAGTTTTGTGAAAATAGACAGTAGGGTAAAGAAAAGAAATTCAGTGTGTTAGTTCTTCAGCTTAATAAGCACAGAACCAAACTTTGGGTATCTACAATCTGGAATGGAATAATCACCCCTTACAGATTGGTAGAATTCACTGTACTTTATTACCCTTTACAGATCAGTAGAATTCACTGCACTTTTAGGTTTCAGCATCACAACCTTAAAGAAATGGTATTGATTTCTATCATTTATGTCATTTTTTATAAAAAGCTAATACCATATTAATAAATATTTACCTCAGACTAGTTCACAAGTGTGCTGTGATTCAGCGCCCTGTTTTAGATCATAAAATTGTAGACATCTGATGTAAGCTAATCACAGTAATGGCAAGAAGTACTTGAAAAATGTTATTCATCTAATGAAAAGCATTGCCTGTACTAAAGTGAAATGAACTGTGCCTTAGAGCGGTTCTCTTTATATCAATGAACTTTACATAAGGTGGCCAACTCATCTGTAGACATCTAAGGAATGTCTGATGGATACTACATAAAGCAGTTTGTTACTCTTCAATGACTTGTATGTGTCCCTATCCTAATCATTTTATGTTCAAAATGTGGGTGCCTAAGTCAGCTGTGGCTCTCAGTGTTCAGATAATTAAAATAATGGATTTTAAAAGGAATTAGAGCCCTAGTTTGAAATTACTGGTGACTATGCAAAATCACAAAATGGTTGCAGTTGGAAGGGACCTCTGGAGATCATTTAATCCAACCACCTGCTCAAACAGAGACATCTATAGCAGGTTAGCTAGGCCTAAGTCCAAGCAGTTCCTTTCCAAACAGGGAGACTCCACAGATTGTCTGGGCAAGCTACTCCCTTACTCCATCACCCACACAATAAACAAATGTTTCCTGACATTTAAACAGTACCTTCTGTGTTTCAGTTTGTGCACACTGCCTCATGCAAAGGTGTCATAAAGTGACTTAAAATGTTATAATGCTTAGGGACAGACCTCTTTGGAACTGACAAGAGAAAGCTATGGAGTAAATGCAAGTCCTTGGTACCTCAAAGTATATAATATTTTTGTTATCTAACTTCATGGAAAATTCATGAATTCCTGCAGTACTCTCTTTGTCTACCCTGGAGGTCTAGACATTAGCTAGACAAGTGTGGATATAAACTAGTTGATAACTACTTGGCTTCAAGGAGAGAGGCTGGTCTTTGACTCCTTTATTAAGCAGTGTAGGCAACGAGCCATTTGTGACTTTAATCCATTGCTTTTTAATATAGGTTAGGCCATTAGTACAACAGTGGCTTCTACCAATTTTTATGAGCTGAATGTCTCCAGGGAAAAAGTCTGAAAATAATCTTACAATTTTTTAACAGTTACAGAAGGTTATACTTACAAAATATTCATATAATAGCACAAAACATGAGATTCTAATTCTTCATTCTCTTTTACTGATGACTTTACCAGATAACATTGCTAGCTTCTGGGGATTCTTTTCTCAGCAAATTTCACCAGCTTATTTGTGAGGGGTATGAAAAAGATGGAATGACATATAGGTTGAAAATAAATTAAGAAAAAAAAATAATTAGTTTTTAAAAAAATTATTTTCAGATTTGTTTAGGGTTTTACATTCAGCACATGCACCCTAATTCTGTAGATGTATTTCAAAGTTGTTTTCTAATTATTGTGAGCTTTTAAGTAGCAATTTTGCTATGACAGTTCTAAGTCACTTCTTCAGTTTAAACAAAATCTGATTATGATTATCTTGCATTTTCTGATTCTGAAGTTATGTTAGTATTCACAATCTACACTTTCCAAATGAATCACCTCACGGAAACCACCCGCTGAAAAAAAATATTTAATTTATTAATACAACTATAAGAGGCATCAACTTTGTATTTGCATGTAGGCTGCTCCGTAAGTAATGCTTCCTATTTATTTCCATGAAAACTACAACAGATACAAAGAGCACAATAACAAAATTTGATACAGCAAATTCTCAGATACAAAACACTATTTAAACACTATTTTTCAACATATTCACCATCATTAGCTATGCATTTTCATCAGCAAGATGGGAGTCTGTGTACTGTGCTCATGAAAATCTGCACGAGCAGAAACTTCAGGAAATCTGACCACAAATAAAGTTCAAAAGAAAAGTGAGAGATTATAATGGAAGTAGGAAGTGTGAAATGATTATTGGGAGCACCCTTTGCTTTCTGGTATCCTAGGATCCCACTGATCAGGTAGTAGACATATTTAGCAAGCATTGTCAAAGCATTCAAAGGAGCTCCTAATATACTAAGGTCCCACTTGCAGATTATTTGCAGCTGAATATCTCCAGGGTCTCTTGATAATTCTGTCGATAAAACTGAATATAAGGAAATAATAAAATAAGGATAAAATAATAAAACTTAAATAAGGAAGTAGCAGGAGGAAAACAGCATTTTGGCTTCTAGTTTCCCAATAGAGAGAGAATTTCCTGAAAAAAAAAAAAAAAAAAAAAAAAAAAAAAAAAAAGTAATTTTTTACAAACACATCTTTCTCTAGGCAAAAAACTGGAGAGGAGAATTACCATACAAAGTGTTGCATGTCTTTCTCATTTCTGAATTAAAATTCTTCTGGTGTCCAGACAGCTTCTACGCTACTTTATCTTTTATGTCCAGATGTGGAGTCTGCAGTACGTAAGTCCACATATGGAGTATATATATTCTCCATATGTGGAGAAGAGACATGGACCTGTTGGAACTTGTCCAGAGGAGGGCCACAAAAATGATCCAAGGAATAGAACATTTTCCCTCAAGGTCAGGCTGAGAGAGCTGGGGCTGTTCAGATTGGAAAAGAGAAAGCTCCAGGGAGACCTGAAAGCAACATTTCATATCTGAATCAGTAAGAAAGAATCTGTAAGAAAGAAGGAGACAGACTCTTTTGTAGGGTCTGTTGTGATAGGACAAGGGAAAATGATTTCAAACTGAAAGAGATTTAGACTGGATGTAAAGATTTATTTATTTATTTTAAATAAGGGTGGTGAAGCACTGGAACAGGTTGCCCAGAGAGGTGGCGGATGCCCTGTCCCTGGAGCCATTCAAGGTCAGGCTGAATGGTGCTTTGAGCAGCCTGATCTAGCTGCAAATGTCTATGTTCATTGCAGGCGAGTTGGGTTAGATGATGTCTAAAGGTCCCTTCCAGCTCAAACAATTCTATGACTCTACCTGTGACTGAATGGGCTGCTTTGCACAGCCCAGTTTTTCAAAAGTAACAGCTTACGTCTCAGTTTACCAAGATTTTGTTCTTCAGTCATCAATTCAGTTCTA
This sequence comes from Tragopan temminckii, assembly GCA_028571105.1. Classification (NCBI taxonomy): domain Eukaryota; kingdom Metazoa; phylum Chordata; class Aves; order Galliformes; family Phasianidae; genus Tragopan; species Tragopan temminckii. The sequence continues at coordinate 135,494,718 of JAOWBP010000001.1, read as the reverse complement.
GTTCATCTCATGTTCATTCCACAGAAGCATACAAATCAATTTTATAATCATCTTTTAACTGTTCCAGGCAGAAATTTTCAGATTTGAGTTTTTGTATAATACAGTTAGAATAGGTAGTGTTACTTTCTTCTTGAAGAGGTCGGAACACTCTTTTAGGTCAAGAAAGGCAAGGTAGAAGTCTTCCTATCTGTGTGCTTTTTAAAATATATTTTCAATAAGGTTCACAATGAAAATGTTCTTAATATTGGGCTGTAAAACATTTCTCTTTTTTTTCTTCCCCTCCTCTCCCCTCTCCCCCTTCAATTAATCTGCTTAAAGTAGAAAAATTATAACTAGAGAAAGAATAACTTTACATTTCTCTGTAACTTTAAGGATTTTCTTTTGGAGATATGGTTTAAGTTTATCTAAACAAAGGAAGAACCGCAATATGAATTACCAATATCAGTCCTGAATCTGCTCTATCTGCTAGGCTATGAGTACAGAGGAAGATACTATATCCTCTTTCTGTCATAGTCCAGAAAATAAACTGTGATAAGTGCCCAATCCAAGGATAATAGTCAAGGTTACAAATGCAGTAGAACCCCTAATAAATTTAGAGAGTCTGAGACTTAACTGTATTTTTATCAGCAATTCACATTTCTTATATTAGGTGACATGTAGTTCTTTATGTTGTATTTTGTATGTCTCATTTTAAAGCACTCAAATTTTGTGGAGACCTTGAGTTTGGTGTAGTGAAATCAGCAGACAAATATTGAAAGTTTGGCTTATTGTTCAAATCCACTTATATTATAATTCTAAGAAACTAATTATGCAGAAGTTGTAGTTAAAGGAACTAAATAATATGACTAACCATCATTCATAAAGGTTTCTTCATACATACTAAGAAAATATCATATATTTCAGCCTCACTGCGTAAATATGCACTCCACATTCATTTTCATGAACTTTCCATTCATTATTGATTTAGCAAAGTGCAAAATTTCTCTTCATAATTACAGGTGTCTGTTTCATTTTTACTAGACAAGTTATAATTAATATCTAAACCTTTTTCTGCAGGAGAGAAGTGCATTGGTATTTTAAAGAGTAATATTTTAAAGAGCAGTGGGACAGTCACAGGATATATAAGAAGAGTTCATTTGTTATGTGGTGGAGAAAGTAAATTACAAACTTCACTGTCCCTTACTACTAACAAAGTTTTGCAAAGTTATGCATCATGAGGCAGCTTCAGAAATAGCAAAAATTGAGGTGAAAATTATTATTGGACATGGGAATAAAGAAATAAATGGTTGTCCTGTAGACAGGAACAGTAGCAAAATCATTCTGGGGGTCCTGGTGTACAGCAGGATGACCATGAGCCAGTCTTGTGTCCAAGAAGGCCAATGGCATCCTAAGGTGTATTAGAAGAGGTTTGGTTAGTAGGTCGAGAGAGGTTCTCCTCCCCCTCTACTCTGCCCTGGAGAGACCACATCTGGAATACTGTGTCCAATTCTGGGCTTCTCAGTTTAAGAAGAACAGGGAACTGCTTGAGAGTGCATGTTGTGTCAGGAGGATGTAGCCAGGCTCTTCTCAGTGACATCCAATGATAGGACAAGAGACAGTGGATACAAGCTGGGATGTAGGAGATTCCACATAAATATGAGGGGAAAAAAAACCCTTCTTCACGGTAAGGGTAACAGAACACTGGAACAGGCTGCCCAGAGATATGATGGAGTCTCCTTCTCTGGAGACATTAAAAACCCACCTGGATACATTCCTGTGTGACCTAATCTAGGTGTTCCTGCTCCAGCAGGGGGATTGGACTAGATGATCTTTCGAGGTCCCTGCCAATTCGCTGACATTCTGTGATTCTGTGATACAAAAGAGAGAAAAGAAAAGAAAAGAAAAGAAAAGAAAAGAAAAGAAAAGAAAAGAAAAGAAAAGAAAAGAAAAGAAAAGAAA
>JAOWBP010000001.1:135476396-135488673 GCA_028571105.1 Tragopan temminckii | reverse complement strand
ATGGAGTGACAGCTTTGGTGGATGGGGGAAGGGTGATGGATGTCATCTACCTGGACTTCTGCAAGGCCTTTGACATGATCCCTCACCATATCCTTCTCTCTAAATTGGAGAGGTGTGGTTTTGAAGAATGGACTGTTCAGTGGATTAGGAATTGGCTGGCTGGTCACACCAAAAGGTTGTGATCAATGGTTCTGTGTCAGGGCGGAGGTTGGTCACAAGCGGTGTCCTTCAGGTGTTGGTCTTGGGGCCGGCGCTTTTCAAGATCTTCATCAATGACATAGATGATGGCACTGAGTGCACCCTTAGCAAGTTTGCAGATGACGTCAAGCTGAGCGGTGCAGTTGATATATTGGAAGCAAGGGAAGCCATCCAGAGGGACCTGGACAGGCTGGAGAAGTGGGCCCATGAAAATCTAATGAGGTTCAATAAGGCCAAGTACAGAGTGCTGTACTCAGGTCAGGGCAATCCCAGGTATTTATACAAAGTGGGGGAAGATCTCCTGGAGAGCAGCCCTGCAGAGAAGGACTTGGGGATCCTGATGGATGAGAAGCTGGACATGAGCCAGCAGTGTGTGCTTGCAGCCCAGAAAGCCGACTGTGTTCTGGGCTGCATTAAAAAAGGGGTGGCCAGCAGGGAGAGAGAGGCGATTGTCCCTCTCTTCTTGGCTCTTGTGAGGCCCCATCTGGACTACTGCATCCAGGCCTGGGGCCCCCAGTACAAGAAGGATGTGGAGCTCTTGGAGTGGGTCCAGAGGAGGGCCACTAAGATGATCAGGGGGCTGGAGCACCTCTCCTATGAGGAAGGGTTGAGGGAACTGGGATTGTTTAGCTTGGAGAAGAGAAAGCTCCAGGGACACCTCATTGTGGCCTTCCAGTACTTGAAGGGAGCATATAAACAGGAAGGGGAACAGCTGTTTACAAGGGTGGATAGTGATAGGACAAGAGGAAATGGTTTTAAACTGAGACAGGGGAGGTTTAGGTTAGATATTAGGAAGAAGATTTTCACACACAGCATGGTGACACACTGGAACAGGTTGCCCAAGGAGGTTGTGGATGCCCCATCCCTGGAGGCATTCAAGGCCAGGCTGGATGTGGCTCTGGGAAGCCTGGTCTGGTGGTTGGTGACCTTGCACATAGAAGGGAGGTTGAAACTCAGTGATCATTGTGGTCCTTTTCAATGCAGACCATTCTATGATTCTATGGTTCTATGTTAAGTGCTTTGCAGATTGCTACTGTTGAACATATATATGCGTATATGTATTTCCAATAGATCTATAAAGCTACTTAATATCAGGTAAATATTTACACCACATACATTAAATTTAGAAGTGTCTATTAGCTGAGAAATTCATAAATAATTTTTCAAAGATCTGAAATATAATTTAGAATGTCTATTATAATATCAAAAAGCACACCAGGAAAGTATGCCAATGAAATTTGGAGGATCTTAAACTGATGTTCCATTGTCATTCATATGGATAATAAGAACAGCAATAGTTTTATGCCTGGGGCATTCCAGAATAAATTGTTTTTAAATGGAAAGCAACATATTCTAGGGTATGAAATAAACACTTGTTGATGTAGTTAAGAAAAAAAAATAAAAATAAAACAATCAGTATGCCATAATTTCATTCCACAAAAAAAGGACTACGTTTTCAAAAACACAATTTCAGTAGTTGCAATTGCGGGTAATTTTTCCAAGATCCTTCTTTCTTCCTCTCTCTCTTACACATGCAGAATTGAATAGCAAGATTTGCGGGTGTGTCTGTGTGTTTTTCTCTCAATGAGCATGTTAATAAAAGAGACCTGAGCATATTTTGTATGCTCTTCTGCATTGTTAAACAGCCCCATTAAGTGTTTTGATGGATTAAGTGAAATTCAGCAGATATATAGTTTAAATCAGACTCTGGATTCACACTGATCAATATGAGAATTACCGAAATGTTAGAATGGAATTACATGAACTTTTATCATAGAATGAATAATTGAGTGAGTGTAAAGCTCTCACACTTACTTAAGCTTGAACTTTGTAAGACAAAATGCATCCTACCCCCAGAAAACTGGTTCTGTGGAAACAACAGATCCATAATCTTTCTCAATGATTTTTTTGGTCATCGTAAGATTGTCCTTTCTTCTGAAGGGTCATATATTTGGTAGAAATCAGTGAACATGCAAACTTGTTTGCAAAACATAGCACCTAAACTGTACTCAGAGGCAACCCAAAGAAAACAAGGAGCTCAAAAAGAAGATTCCCACCTTGCATACTAGACAATGGTCCAGTCCATAAAAAAATTCTTTTGAAAGAGAATAGAACTTTTTCAAATAATAGAACTCCAGAATAGTGATTTATCTGCAGTGATTAGGATATTTACAGTCATGAGTGTATGCATAGATTTCTATTGACTTTTACTTTGATGTGTACCTGAAAATCCCAAATCTGGGAAAATACAAATTCAAATGTGAAAATGAAAACAACTTCAGCTGCTTCAGGTAATATCAACAAGTATACTCAGTAGGGTTCTTAGTAAAAGTTATTATTGTAAGTGAGTACAAGAGAAGTGTCATTTGAATAATGTATGGATTCTGGTTTTGTGCTGGATCTGCCTTTTTTGTTCAGGATGATTTAAACAAGTAGTTAAAAAATATCAAAGGCAATTGAAATTACTGACATCTAAAACAACCTGGTGCTTTTCAAGCCCCAAATAAATATATAATCCACTAAACACTAAGAATGATAGTTTTCATATAATCCATGTAATTATTAAGGGATGTGTCAAAGAAAAAGGTAAAGACCAGAAGGAAAACAAACAAAAACAAACAAAAAAATAATAATAAAATAATAATAATAATAAATAAAACAGAAATAAGGAAACTCCTTTTAATGCAAATAGCACCAGTATTTGATTTCTGTATAAAACATAGTTTGCTGTGTGTTTTAGGAAACTAAAGTCAGAATACTTGAATCATTTTATTTGACACACTTTTTTTGTACCTCTGAAAAGAGAAACTGGAAAAAAAAAATCATATGCAGTCATCATATGCAATCAATGTACTTACTAAAACTTTTTCTTATTAAAATAAATATAATTCAATTGTTGTCAAATTTATTATACAGTTGTTCACAAATAATTCACCTAGTTGATAAGTCCTTTACTATTTCTCCATTGAATCTAATCTTCTTTAGTTGAGTTAGATTTACAAAATATGTAGACTCTTTGGACAGCAAATTTAAGATTAGACTCCAAGAAAGAAGCTTTTTTCTTATTTTAAGGTCACTGATTTTAAATATCTTTTCTTATCTACATTTTTAAAGTTCTATTCCTAACATTTTCCAGGAAACACTGACTCATTTTCTTTGGAGTATTATTTATGTGAGGATATGCGGAAGGAATGTCTGCTCTGTTACACATAACTGATCAAGGAACTTTTCCAAGGCAACAAGTGATAGTAAGAAACTTCAGCAAAGCCTTTGACATGGTCTCTCACAGAACTCTCCCAAGGAAACCGGCTGCCCGTGGCCTGGACAAGGATACCCTTCTTTGAGTAAGGAACTGGCTAGAGGGCCATGCAGCAGATAGTAGTTAATGGAGTTAAGTCCAGCTGGCAACCCATTACAAGTGATGTCCCCCAGGGGTCGGTACTGGGTCCCATCTTGTTTAATATCTTCATTGATGACCTTTGATGAGGGGATTGAGTATACCCTCAGTAAGTTTGTAGATGACACCAAGTTGGGAAGTGGTGTCGATCTGCCTGAGGGTAGGGAGGCCCTTCAGAGGGATCTAGGTAAGCTGCATCGCTGGGCTGAGGTGAATGGGATGGGGTTCAACAAGGCCAAGTGCCAGGTCCTGCTCTTTGGTAGCAATAACCCCATGCAGCACTGTAGGCTTGGGGCTGAGTGGCTGGATGACTGTGAAGAGGAAAGGGATCTGGGGTGTTGGTAGATGCTCGGCTGAACATGAGCCAACAGTGTGGCCAAGAGGGTCAATGCCAGCCTGTCCTGTGTTAGAAATAGTGAGGCCAGAAGGTGGAGGGAGGTAATCATCCCCCTGTACTCAGCACTGGTGAGGCCGCACCTTGAGTACTGTGTTCAGTTTTGGGCCCCTCACTACAAGAAAGACATTGAGGCCCTGGAACGTGTCCAGAGAAGGGCAACGAAACTGGTGAGGGGTCTGGAGCACAAGTCTTATGAGGAGCGGCTGAGGGAGCTGGGATTGTTTAGTCTGGAGAAGAGGAGGCTCAGGGGTGACCTCATTGCACTCTACAACTTCCTGAAGGGAGGTTGTGATGAGGAGGGTTTTGGCCTCTTCTCCCAGGCAACAAACAGGACCCGAGAAAATGGCTGCAAGCTGTACCAGAGGAGGTTTAGATTAGACATAAGGAAAAACCTTTTCTCTCAGAGAGTGGTCAGACACTGGAGTGGCCTGCCCAAGGAGGTGGTGGAGTCACCATCTCTGGCAATGTTCAAGAGTCATTTGAATGAGGAGCTACGAGATATGGTTTAGTAGCTTGTGGTAGCAATGGTAATGGGAGGGCGGTTGGGCTAGGTGATCTTGTAGGTCCTTTCCAAGCTTTCCAAACTTGTGATTCTGTAATTCTATGAAAGGGAGACAGCAATGGAAAGCAAATCTGGTCAGTTACAATAACATATAGGAGCATGTGAGAATGTCAGAATGTTTATTCCAGAAGGGTTATCTGTCTGAAGACTTCTAAGTTTGGAGACAATGACAAGAAATTAACCTGTCAAGTCATACTAGCTGGTAGGCTATCTAGTTTCAGGTGTCACTTGCATGAACATCAACCTGGACTTTTCAGCTGATAAGATTGTGAATGTGAAGGCACCTGGCTTGGTGCAGAAATTACAGAGCTTGACAAACTTGTAAGGACATAAAGGGGGAAAAGGAAGCAGGAAGAACAAAGGGAGTTTAGGTAGAAAATAGTATAAAAGAGCCAGTCACATACAAAACGAGGCTGGTCAGTAAGTTTGGCTGGCTAAGCCCCACTTGATCACCAAAGTCTTTCTTATCATCTTGTATCTTCTCATGAAATCTTTTCTTAGCTCTCTTCTGTCTGTGTGTGCTGTGAGAGCTGCGTGTCAGCTACTATAAGTGAAGGTTGGTGCAAGCTACCTGTCATGCTGAGGGAGCAGGCTCCTCTGACCTGTAGCGCTAGCTTCTGGAGCAAATGAGAGTCCTAGTGTCACTGTTTGAGGGTTGTTTCTGAACCTAAGTGGGCTCCACATACTTTGAGCCCAGACTGCCAGCTACTGAAGGACTGATAGTGAGGTGAGTGCAGGGATCTCAACAAGCAGCTGGAGCAAGACCACGGTTCACAGCACAAGTGCCTGCTGCCAGGTGCCAGGGGCAGCGTCTTTATCTTCTCCAAATACAGTGTGTGTGGTCTGTTCATGTGCTTTCATTTGCAAACTTTAAGCTGAGCTATCTGTTTACTAACAGGGCTCTGGGACCAGGACAGTGTATTAGGAGGGAGCTGGGACCATTTTGGTATACCTAGCAAGGACTTGCAAATGTGATGTGCATGAGCGACCAGTGTGTGAGTGTTGAGTGTCTGCAGTGAACTTCCAACTGGACCAGCTGGCAAGCAGGTGACCTGTAAAGCAGGTTAGGGGACCAGGATCCAGCTGGAGGTTGCTGGACAGGCAGATTGGCTATGCCAGTACTTCAAGGACAGTAGTTCTGGGCAGATGGGGAATCTGTGACATTACTGGAGGGATCTGTGAATGCCTGTGTGCTTGTGAACCTGAACAGTGCTGTTTGCATGCTTGCATGAGTGTACTTCTGTCTTCAGAAGCCAGAGAGGAGAAATGGGACTTGATTGTTTGTATTCTATCTGAGTCCAGTGTGTAAGTACAGTTGAAGGCAGTTTTTGACCAGGGCAGTCTTTGTGGCCAGTTGTATCAATGCATCCTGTCTCTGCCTGTATGTCTCTGGGCTGTCTGCTGAGTTTGTTACTAGTTGAACAAGTAAAGGGGGAAAGGAGCAGATGCATCTCCCAGCCTGGGCAGAGACCACAGGACCCCAGGCACTGGGCTGGGCCTCAGCACCTGGACTGGAGTGGTCCTGCATCAGAGGCTGGAGGAGATGGCAACATTCTTCCTGTCACTCCCTTGCTTAACAATTTAGTATATAATTATTATAATATTTTAAATACGTCTTATATTAATACACTGGAATTACTCAGTAAAATAACAAATGTAAAATATGAATAAATTATCAGCACAATAGCAGAATACAATACAGAGAACAAAGAAACAAAATTATATTTTGAGTAAACGAAGTTTTCTGTCAAATAATTTTTATTTTTTCTCACCATCTTCCCCAAAGGAGGATTTGTAATCCCATCTCTCTAAAATGTGAACTAGAGGGATTTACAAAGTAGATGTGAGATCGTCTCTGTGTGTGTGTGAAATAAACCACGATTTTCAGCTATCAGAAGCTTACAATTAATTGATTGCATAGTAATTTTATTTTATTTTTTTATTTTTTTTTTTAATTCAGGCTAACTCTTTACGTTATTAAAGACAAATCTAGTATATTAATTGCAGACACTTATTCCTGAAAATATGCTCTCAGATTTCAATGTTAGAATTACATTTACTTAAAATGTGTAGACAAAGCTCCTAAGCAATTTCAAAGAGATGTTAGGACATCTTCTTTAAGATGAACAGAACTAAATGTATGTAAAAATGAATGACGACATTCAATTTGTCTAGAACTCACAGAAGTACTAACTAATAGGTTCAGACTCCTTACAAGGCCAAGTAATGTGTTCTACTGCTGTGTAAGAACAAACATCTAATAGAAGCAGGGCAAGGATAAAGGAGTTGTGCCCAATGAATTACACAATTTCTAGAGCATATGCCTTACTATTTGAACTCTTGGCAGTCTGTATATGACCTGTATGAACTCTAAGTCAGGGTGAGCTTGAAATCACCTCCTCTAAAGGATTGTTGCCCATGTTGTCAGTTGATATCTTAAAGGAAAGAATCTGACTTTCTGCTGGAGCTGAACTACAAGATGGCAAGATCCACTAAAGAATGAACTTTACCAAACAGTGATGTGGTGATATTCTTCCTCTTCCTCTACCTGTTCCTGCTGTTTTAAATACAGAACTATCCTAAAATAAAATGCAGATATAGTCATAGAACAATATCCAGAACACGAGATCTGCTCTTTTTGCTTCTCAGTCAGATTTCCTCTCACTGTCTCCTCATCTATTTTTTCTAACTTTTGTACATGTTGTTATTATAACCTCAAGAAGAAATTTGGCATTAGTTCTGTCAAAGGTGCATATTTATTTAAATGTCATTAAAATGTTCTTCTCAAATGTGGGCTTAACCTCCTCTATACTGACAGGAACCTGGAAATCTATCTTCTAATTCCCAGAAATCAGAAGTCATTTACACAAAAAACGAATTGGTATTTTCCCAGACTGGATTACTAGAGTTCAAATAGTAAAGCATCACACATATCTTACTAGTTTACTTTATTAAAAGTAAATAACTGGTGATTTTGTAATAAAAAACTACCTGGCATGATGGTTATGACATTCTATAGATGAGTAAAGACAAGTCTTTTTGTCTGTGGCAAATTAAAAACCCTAAAGCAACCTTTTCCTACTATTACTCATAACTTATTTCCAGAGAAGCACCACTTGATCTGCTGTGCTAGTGAAACTGTCAGGGGAGAATCACAGATCAAACAGGATGGGGAAGTGAATCATGTAAGGAGTAATGAAGCTGTCTCCATGAAGGAGCAGTGCTGGAAGAAGGAAGACTTATGCCGTCACTGAGATGCTGTTATATATATGTTGCATATATAAAATGAATAATGTATGTATAATTGTATCATAATATGTAACATATAATATTATAATTTCTTAAACTACATTCTAAATTAAATAGAGTGTACTATTTTCTGACAGTTCTAAGAAATATTAGAGTTATTTGGTTCACTCCTTTGGTGACCAGGCACTAAAATTTTTAGTGAGAGAGTCAAAACTCAGTGCAATTGTGTCGTAATGCATGAGTCCATAATTTACTCTGAATTTCTGTCAAATTTGTGAGTTTTATGTTTTCAGTCCAAGAAATAAATTTACATTCCTCATGCAACTGCATGCTTTTTCCTGTAAGTATATGCTGTACGTTGGGAAAAGATCCAGAAAACAAAAAAGAGACAAAGGTTTGCAGGCTAAAACTGCAAACTCTTTTTCAAGTATGCTCATGAAGTTTCTTTTTCCATTCTCCGAGCATCTTCTTTCAATTTTCCTGTAGAAAAAGACTCAAAAAAAAACCCTATTACTGGCTGTGTACTGCCCACTTCAATCTATAATTAACATTGTTTAAGTGGGTAGCAGTTTTAAGACAAGCTTACAAAGGAACTTCAAAATGTTGAGGCATAGCTGGTCCTCAAGAAAAACATATTTCAGAAAGGGCAGAAAGCACCATATAGACACAAGTGAGAAACAGCAGAAAAAAAGAGTAAGAAACAACAGAGGATATATTGAGGTTAGACAAGGAGGTTCTCTACTGTGCAAGAGCAGATATTCTGTTGCAGCTCATACCAAAGGGGATGGATATTTTTGAAGGAGCTTCACGGAAGGACTCACACCAGAGTAGAGGAAAACTGAGGAGGGAGGAATGGCAAGGAGGAACCACTGTGTACTGACCTAACTCCCCATGGCTGTTATCCCTGCATCACTCAGGGGTAGCAAAGGTGAGAACAGAAAAGAACTGAGAACAGAAAAGAAGAGCGAGAAGATGCTGTTTTAATGTCTATCTTTTTGTTTCTTACTACTTTAATTGGTAATAAGTTAAATTTTCCCAATTTGAGTCTGTTTTGCCCACATCAGTAATTAGTAAGCAGTCTCCCTGCCTCTACCCTGAACTTTCTCATTGTATTTTCTCCACCTGTCCTGCTGACAAGTGGAAGCAAGTAAGCAGCTGGATGGTAGTTTAGCTATTGACAAAAACTAACCCACAGTATTTCCTTATACTTGTATTTTTTTTTTCATAGTGATGAACAAAAGGAGTATCTGTGTGCCCTTATTTTTCTTTTACATTTTCTGTTATTTTAATTCATGTAAAAATGTTCTGGTATTTCATATTATGTTACTGATGTTCATTTTCAAGTTATCCTTCTGGAACCTTAACTCTAAAATGTATGTACTGAAAAATCCTTACAGAGTTGCATAAATGTAAATTGGAAACATTTCAACAGTTTTAAAACTCTTATGTTCCTTATATTAAAGGTGGACTGACAACACTATGCGAATTCTGAAACAAAACCCATTTCCAAGCTCCTTTCTGTACAAAACTATATAAAGATATATTCATATGAACTTAACAGACTAAAACTATTTTATTGCCTTTAAGATAGTAATAATTGCACAAAACGTTCCTGAGCTGCAAACCATACACTTTGTGTACAAACAAGAGTATAATTTCGATTTTATTGGACAATGGTGCAGGATCTGTCTTGCATCTAATTCCTAGTGCAAAATCATATGAAAATACAAAGATACATTTAACAAATGATAAAAAAGAAGAGTCAATTTCCTAATCAGTTGTTACTGGAAGAAGTATAAAGAAGAGATACAACATCATAGAAAAGGATCTTGAACACATTGACTAAGACCTAATATGAACATTCCCTTCAAGACGACTTCTGTGTAAACAGAGGAAGAGAAAAGATCCCAGGGAAAATCTTTTTTTAATTACTTTTTTTTATATTGAAAGAGTCACCGTAAGATCAAGCTAATTGCAGGAATCCAGAAACTGGAGAACTGTCTACAACAGATGTGGAGAACGCTGAGGTATTCAGTGAGTTCTTTGCCTTAGTATTCAATGGGAGCCAGGATTCCCATGTCAGTCACATTCCTGAACCTCACATTTCTGAACCTCACATCCCTGAACCTCTAGGTGGGAAGAGGGAGAGAAAAATCCCCTCCACTGTAAAAACAGAGCAAGTCTGAGACTGCCTCATATGACCGAATGTCTATAAGTCTATAGGGCTGGATGATATGCATCCCAGGGTCCTGAGGGAGCTGGCTGATGCGGTTGCCAAGGCACTCTCCATCATATTTGAAAAGTCGAGGCTGTCAGGCAAAGTCCTTGGTGACTGGAAAAAGGGAAACATTACAGATATGTGTACAGACTGGGAGAAGAACTCGAGAGTAGCCCTGCTGAGACAGACTCAGAGGTCCTGGTAGATGAAAAAAACATGAACCAGCAGTGTGCACTTGCAGCCCAAAAGGCCAACAGTATCCTGGGCTGATTCAAAAGTGAGGTCGCCAGCATGGTGAGGGAAGTGATTGTACCTCTCTTCTCTGCCCTTGTGAGGCCCCATCTAGAGTACAGCATCCAGGTCTGGGGCCCCCAAGTCAGGAAAGATGTGGAGCTGTTGGAGAGAGACCAGAGCAGGGACAGAGGGATGATCAGAGGGCTGGAGCACCCATCCTATAAAGACTGAGGTTCAGTCTGGAGAAGAGATGGCTCGAGGGAGGCCATATTGCGACCTTCCTATATTGAAATATTTACAAACAGGAGAGTAATCAACTGTTTTCATCGCTAGATAGTGACAGGACAAGGCAAAATGTTTTTAAACTAAAGAAGGGGAGATTTACCTTAGATGCTGGGGAAAGTTTTAAAGAAAGGTGGTGATGTACTGGAACAGGCTGTCCAGAGAAGTTAGGATGCCCCACTTCTGGAGGTGTTAGGTTGGATGGGGCCTTCGACTTGATCTAGGGGTTGGCACTCCTGCCTGTGGAAGGGAGTTGTAAATAGATTATCTTTGAGGTTCTTTCCAACCAAGCCATTCTATGATGCTATGATTTTATCATAAAAGTAACTCTAACCATCACAGTAGTGAGGTTCTGGAGCAGCTTTCCACTGTAACTAAATAAGTGAGTAAATAGCTAAATAAATATAAGTTAGAATTATATATGTCTGAATTATAAAAATATATATATGAAATATATATATGAAAGAAGGTAAGTTATCAATACCCATAAAAACATGAAGGGAGTGTGCAAAAAGAACCAAGCCAGGTTTGTTTCAGTGATGTTCAGTGCCAGAACAAGAGGCAGTTGGGCACAGAATGGAACACATCTAAACATGTCTAAACATCAGAAAACACTCCTTTCCTGTGAGGGTGACTGAGCGCTGGAATCACAGAATCATGGAATCACAGAATCACAGAACCATAGGGGTTGGAAGGGACCTCCAGAGATCATCGAGTCCAACCCCCCGCCAAAGCAGGTTCCCTACACCAGGTCGCACAAGTAGGCATCCAGGCAGGTCTTGAATATCTCCAGAGAAGGAGACTCCACAGCCTCCCTGGGCAGCCTGTTCCAGTGTTCCGTCACCCTCACCATAAAGAAGTTCTTGTGCACATTTGTGCGGAACTTCCTATGCTGCAGTTTCCGGCCGTTTCCCCTTGTTCTGTCTCCACACACTGCTGAAAACAATCTGGCCTCGCCACTTAGATATTTATAGACCTGGAACAGGTTGACAAGAGTGCTGGTGGAGTTTCCCTCCTGGGAGATATTCAAAGATCGCCTGGACATGCTGAGCAGCTATGTCTGAGCTTAAACAGGGGTCTCAACCAGATGACTTCCTTAGATCTGATTAAGCATTCTGGATTCTGTGATTTTGTGATATCTGAGAAAGGCAGCAAAACATAGAATCAATGAGCCTTTCTTTTCAATTCCTGTTCGGTTTATAACTTATTCTGAAAATCTGTTGTTTTTCAGGTACACTGACAATCTAGTAAATATGATTCCCAAGTGAAAGGGTTCACAGTCTGTCCTTAATTCATGTTGGAAGCAAATTATTACATCACTGGAAAAGGTTGCTATCCATTCTATCTCAGATCACTATGCAAGCTGTATTACACTTTTTTTTTTTTCTTCTTTAAATCACAATGCCTTAATTTAGCTAAACTTCAAGACAATAGATTTATTCTCTGGAAAAAAAAGATGGATAATTAAATCTTCCGTGAAAATGATTAAATCTTGTTGAAAAATATATTTAGTGAGAAACATTTAATTGTAATTGACTGAAAAGCTACTTCCTTGAGAGCAAATAGATCAAAACATTTGGCATGTGCAACTAAGATGGCTCAACAAAAGAAAAGTCTAGTACTTAAAAAGCAGACACCCATACAAAATAAGTTACCCCTACTCTGTTTTCTGCCTTCAAGCATATGACAGCAAATGTTACTCAGAATACACTGCAAAATCACAATGCGCCTATAATATCA
>JAOWBP010000001.1:135453674-135466032 GCA_028571105.1 Tragopan temminckii | reverse complement strand
GTGATTCTGTGAAATGTAAGAAATATTTTCAGTTAAGTTCAAAGGGTAAAAATATATATTTTTTTACTTTGGTTCATGCTTTTCAGAAAGATGAGGAAGTTGATCTATACACATGGAGCAACATATTGCTATTAGAAGATGAACACTGAACAGGTTTGGGCAGTTTTTTCTTGTGGGTGCTACAAAGTTTCATTTTAACAGAGAACACACACAAAAAAATACACAAAGCAAGGGAATTACATATATATGTATATACCTCAAAGTGTTAAAAAGCAAAAGAAAAAAAAAATGAGGAGGATGAGAAGTACTAGCTGTAGGTCACATATAACAACTGAGAGTTCAGAAAATCTTACTAAAGAGAGAAGAACGTAAGCAATAAGTCATTTGGTAATCCACCTCCTAGATATCTATGTAGTAAAAATCTAGACTGGATGAAGCCTGGTGTTTCAAAAACTTTACCTTTCTTTATGGTTAATAAGTGGTTTGCTTGTTTCCAAAATTTAGTTTATCCTCATTTCCAGTTCAATTGTCTTCAAGTAATTTTGAAAACAATGTCCATGATCCTGTCTCCTCAACATAATGGCTGTGGTATTTCAGCCCTAGTCAGAATTAGAGTGCAAATGAAACATTCCTAAATTCAACCCCATGAAAGTCTTTTTCCACACTACATTGATCTTGGTTTCAATTGCAGTAATAAAAGTACAAAACCAAATTTCTGGAAGAACTTGAATAAAAACAGACAAACAGGAATATTTTTCAGTGTGCATATATATGCACCTATATACAAAATAATTTTCTGCAACTTCATTAAAACAGAATGTCATATACAAGTCATCTTAAGATCCACAGAATCATGATTCTGCAACGAGAAAAACACTCAGGTTGGTTTGTATTTGTTTGTTTACTTACTGTCCTTTTTAAAATATCTTATACAAAAGAAAAAGGATAAATAATGGATGTCAAAACTGTTAAAAAAAGCGAAGTTATTTTTTTCCAGCAAAAACATAAAAAAAAAAAAACCCTCAAATGTACAGCAGATTAAGTTCCAGAAATGAAGAGTTATTTATTACTGAGAATAATAATATTATTTATTTAACAAGAGTAATACTATCAATTTTTAAGACCCCCACGTACATTTGAACTTTATTTTCCATCAGCTGAGTTTCACAAGAAAAACTGAACAAAGACAGAAAGTGTTATCATAAAGATCACTTTCTTCCTCACTGTGAAGAGTGATTTAAAATGTCTAATTAAAACCATTTATCATTTTTCTGCTCTCTTTTTTTCATCCTTAACTACAATGCAATCATGTTAGTGATTGATGTCTTCAAAATCACATTTAACTCTGTCATATGACTAAAAATGAATTTAAAAACGAATTAAGTACTCACTGGATAAAAACACTCAACTGAATGTGAGAATATTATCATGTGATATATTATGTGCATTCTTTTAACATTTTTTTTTTTCTAAAAATATATTAAAATTTCTCTTAAAACTGTGATAGGTCCAAATGTTAAATATTGAATATATGTGAATGTACTAAGCTGTACAGTACACTTACAAACAGTATATGTACTGATACGCTCTTTTCAGCAGTGCCCAACAGCAGGACAAGAGGCAACAGGCACAACTTGGAACACAGTAAGTTCTATATAATATAATATATAATATATAATATATAATATATAATATATAATATATAATATATAATATATAATATATATCTTTTCTCTGAGGGTGACAGAGTACTGGAACAGGCTTCCCAGAGAGGTTGTGGGGTCTCCTTCTCTGGAGATATTCAAAAGCCATCTTGACACTTTTTGCAACCATAATGAAAAATAGTGTTTTGTAGCTGAGAAATTGCTCTATCAGATAGTATTATTGTGTTCTTTGTACTATGGAAACAAATAGGAAACATTACTTTTGTTGTGATCTCTGCATTATACCAATTAACATTAACTCCATAATTCGAAATGTCTAGTGTAAATGCAAATATCCCCATAAGCATACCGGGTTTATTTTTGAAGTTGTTTGTTCAGTTGCTTTTTGTTGTTCTTCTTGTTCTTCTTGTTTTCTGTTGTTGTTTTTGTTTTTTTCTTTCATGGTGGCTTTTCTTTTGATCAAGTACTCCATATGGAAAATTTGGAAATACTTTCCCTCCAGTATTATGCCTGTAACCTCTGTTTGTCTCTTACAGAGATGAACAGATATCCATTACTTCTGTTGCAAGATGCCAACTTCTAATTGCTGTGTGTTGAGAAGTAGTTTTAACATCAGGTTCTCATGATTCAGCAGCTTCTGTCCACTGAGTCCCTCTGTCTTTTTTTTTTTACCATGACTCGTCAAGAAACTTCTCCAGTTACCATCAGTAACTAATAATGCACTGGAACAGGCTGCCCCCAGAGGTTGTGGATTCTCCTTCTCTGGAGATATTCAAGACCCGTCTGGATGCCTACCTTTGCAGCCTGCTGTAGGGAGCCTGCTTTGGCAGGGGTTTGGACTCAGTGATCTCTAGAGGTCCCTTCCAACCCCAACAATTCCGTGATTCTGTAATCATAATATTTATGCTATCAAAACAGGAGTTCACTTTTCACCTAGCATTTTTTCAGAATTGTACTGAAATTATTCTGAAAGGTGTATTAACCCTGAGAATAAGGACTCTTTTATGAGAGACAAATGCATCCATATTAATTTTCTTCATAAAGTGGACTCTTTATGAAGAAAATTAATTTAAAAGAATTCTTCTTTAAAAGAAGAAGCTCTTCTTCTTTTAATTATACTCATTATACATTTCTTTATGTTGAACTTAATGAAAATGGAAATATTAAAATGGTGTGAGAGTAAACCTTTAAAAGAAAAAAACATTTTAAAGCCTTAATGAAATAAAGATTTTTCATTTTGTTTTAGTCTTGGTTTTATTAAAAAAAAAAAACAATTGTATTCTTTTCACAAAAAAAAATGTGTTTTTTTTTTTTTTTTTTTTTTTTTTTCATTAGGAGACAGAAGTTAACAAGATCTTTATGCAACAGAAAGAAAGTAATAAATATAATGATAATATATTGGCCTTCTTGGCTACCTGGGCACACTGCTGGCTCATGTTTAGCTGAACATCAGCCTACACACTCTGGTCCTATTCTCTATCATAGATCAACCCCTCTGGCTCCCCCAGCACCCTTGGGTGGATCCCATCTGGTCCCATGGACTTGTGGCAGTCCAGGTGGAGTACTAAGTCTTTAACTGTTTCCACCTGAATTGTAGGGGGGGTTTATCCTACTACTCTCAATCACAGCCTTCTAGGTCAGGAGTTAGAGTACCCCAGAGTACTAGAGGATTGAAAGCTTAAGTCATGAAGGAAAAAATAACAACTTTTACTTTTTCTTTTTTTTTTTTTCCCTTGCTTGTACTACATATTGCATGTGCATGCCATGTACTGAATTTAATTTTAAGGACATTAATATCATAAAGTATTTGATTCTTCCAGTCTCTAATTTCCTTTTTTTTTATTTTTATTTTTAATATTTGACACTCCAATGCACTGTCAAAGATTAAAATTTTGCTGTCATTTTCTTGTCTAAGATAGATCCTTTTAACATGAAGAAGGAGAATATTTGTAACTATATGTCACAATAAGAAACTAGTAACAGCTTTAATGAGACACCAAACCTAAACTCAGCACTTACTACGTTGCTTATGTGCTTTCTATGTGCTGTTTCAGTAGGAGTGAGTGATCCTTTTTGTTGTTTGTTGTTGGTTTTTGTTTTTTGTGAAATGATATGAAAGCTGCTCTGAGAGCTTTGGGAGCAACGTGTATTTCCTGTGGAATTTTGGAAATAATAGCTCAGCAATGAGGTCATAATACATACATTATTTTTGTGAAACTTTTCAAATATTTATGCTTTTTATAGAAATTGAGAAAATTTTGCGAATTTCAAAAGAATTCCACCTTTCAGAGTTTAGTTGATTCAGTTTAGAATTTTCCTGTCAAAAATGATTCTTAAGTATTTTATCACAAAATTAGCAGTCTGCAAATTTTACTTGCACAACTTTTTTTTTTTTTTTTTTTTTTTTTTTTTTTTTTTTTTTTTTTTTTTTCCCCCAACAGGAAGCTGTATTGAAAGTAAAAAATTCCTCAAGGATATTAAATAAATTAATTTAGTTTGAAATCTAAGCAGATTTTTAACAAAATTCCTTGTATTATTCTCTCTCTTTGTTCAGTTTCTATACAAAAATTAAAAATTCCCTAAGCAAGGCAAACAAATTAAAAAAAAATTAGTTGACCAGGTGGACATATAGTGGTTATTTTAAAAATACAGAGACATGCAGGTTATTTAGCTCTGAAAAAACTAGGAAAAAAAAAAATTCATTTCTTGGAAAGCAGAGAAAATTTACTTCTGTGTGAGGTTTTTTTATTTTATTTATTTATTTATTTATTTTTACTATCTGATAATAATCAAAGGTAGTAGTTATTTGGAATTTACTCCTGTAAAATTATAAGTGTAGACATAAACATATATTTTTATGAACAATATAAAGCAAGTTACAATCAAGTCTCAGATACATGGATTTCCTGAGAAGTATCTCTTAAGAAGTACAGAAACTATTCAAGAATACTTAACAAATTCAGTAAAAAACCTTGGTAGAACAAAAGAGAAGATAAGAAAAATATCAGAATATGTTCTTTTGGTATTTTCCTATAAAATACACGAAAGATTGCATTCTAGACATTCTAGACATCAAAGAAACTCATTATGTTGGACCAAAGGACTGAGGTTCACAGTTGCCAAGAATCCCTGCAGTAACTAATAGATAAAATGCAATTTTTTACCACTCCAGAAGCGGAAAGTCTGAAAGCTGCAGGGGAAGCTCCAGGAGCCCTGCCAGGACTAAAGGAACCAATAGTTACATCTTGTTCCTTGTTAAGGAACAGCTTGCTAAGGTTGCAGAGCTTTTTAAATAACAGACCACGCACATTCAAATCTTAGGCATGTGCTCATAGTGGATGACCCAATGGACAGTGGTCATGCACAACTGAGTCCCATATCTGGAAAAGTTAATACAGAATGTTGTGGTTTAAGTCTGTCAGGAGGCTCAGCACCATAGTCATTTGCTCACCAAATTTGCTCACCAGGTGGGATAGGGGAGAGAACTGAGATGATAAAAGCACAGGAATTTGTGGCTAGACATAGACTATTCAATAAAGCAAAAGCTAAGCACAGAAATAAAGCAAAACATTTTGCTACTTCCCATCAATAGTAAGTTGGTCAGCCACTTCCAGGAAGGCAGGGCTTATCATATGTAATGTTTTTTTTGGGAAGTCAAACATCACCACTCCTAAGATTCCTCTCCTTCCTCCTTCTTTATCCCAGATTTATTGCTGATCATGACCTCATATGGTATGAGATATCCTTTTGGTCAGCCTGGGTCAGTTGTCCTGGCTGTGCCACCTTCCAGCTTCTTATGTATCCCCAGCCTCCTTGCAAGGCAGCAAGATAAGTAGAAAAAGTCCTTGGTTCTATGTAAGATCTTCTCTGCATTAACTAAAAGCATGGTGTTATCACCATTATTTTTATTTAAGTAAAAAAAAAAAAAAAAAAAAGCAAAAACACAACATCATATGAGCCACTATGAAGAAAATTTATTCTATCATGATACATGGATGAGTTTATATAAAGAAGAGAGAAGCAAGAGAACTGTGTGTGCTTGACCCTTGTCCAAGTAAAACATGGTTCACTACTTGTAACATGCAAAAGATAACAATAAGCAAGAATAGTCCTTGACTGATCACTTAACTCCTTATGGTATCTTCAACAGTGACACATACATTAATGCAATATTTTCAAAACATTTTTCCAAGTATGCATGTTTTCAATTGATTATTTCTTAGAAAAGTAACATGGTTTTAAACTGCCTAGTCTTTGTGTTGTGTGTTTATGCATTTATTTATATAAATTAAAAAAAAAAAAAAAAAAAAAAAAAAAAAGATAAATGCATTACAGTATTCCTATATACTAATTTATGAATAAAAATATGTAATATATAATTTTAAATTAAGATATCTAACAGTTCTTCCAAATGCTTAAAAGCATACTATGCTTAAGAATGACTGCATAAGCATTCAGGAGCAGTCATACTGTCCAAATAATTTTGCAAGGGAGAACAGTAACTTACTTAAATCTGTGTTTCACAAGGACCAATCCATTGAGAATTTGCTATACACAGTTATAAATCTTGGCAAATAAGGATAGATAATGAAAATAAAGATATTAAACATCAAATTTTTTATTTTGGCCAATATGCACTTCCAAATGTGTGGCTCAACTCCATTATAAAGTAGGTGACATGTTTATCCTATCTTGTGCCTTCCTGTTCCCCAATAGTCTTTAACTTACCATATTGTGACCTTTATAATAGCTTTATAGAGGATCAATCAGGCCAAGACAGAACTGCAATGCAAAGAGGTATTCATTATTTTATATTGGCTTAAACGAATAGGCATGACAAGTAAAACATGGATGATTGATTTCCTGACCTTTGAAGTGTTTTATATGTAAAGTGCATAAGTTCTAGCCATACAAGATATTTAATGTTAAAAATGAATTTTAATGTTTAACAATATTTGTTATAAGCTGCCAATGAAACTTATGTTTGGTGGCAGCAAAACCTCTATTTCATCTCTTTCTCTTCTCTTGAATTTCTCTGATAAGTTTTCTTTAAAATATGTATAAATATTGAAATAAAAAGATTTCTTTGACTAGATATTCATCCTTTATGATTAGACCAGTCAGTCTTACCTCTGTGCCTGGCAAGATCATGGAACATATCCTCCTGAAGGTCCTACTAAGGTACATGGAAAATAAACATGAGGTGATTGGTGGAAACCAACATGACTTCACCAAGGGCAAGTCATGCCATTCAAAGTTGGTGGTCTCTTATGATGTAGTTACAGTGTCAGTGGATAAAGAAAGAGCAACTGATGTTATCTACCTGGATTTGTGCAATGCATTTGACAATATCCCACATGACATCCTGGTCTCCAACTTGAAGAAAAATGGATGTGATGGATAGACCACTTTCTGGATAAGGAATTGACTGAATGATTGCACTCAAAGAGTTGCGGTCAACAGCCCAATGTCCAAGTCAAGACCAATAATGAGTGGCATTCTTTAGGGACTGGAGTTGGGACCAGTGTTATTTAACATCTTTGTAGGCAACATGGACAGAGGGACCAAGTGCACCCTCAGCAAGTTTGCAGATGACACCAAGCTGAGTGATGCAGCTGGCACACTGGAGGGAAAGGATGCTATCCAGAGAGACCTGGATGGGCTTGAGAGGAGAGCCCATGCCAACCTCATGAAGTTGAACAAGGCCAAGTGCATGGTCCTGCACCCGGGTTGGGGTAATCTCAAGTACAGATACAGGCTAGGTGGAGAATGGCTTGAAAGTAGATCATAGAAGAAGGTTTTGGGCGTGTCGGTTGATGAATGATTCAACATGAACTGGAAATGTGGGCTTGCAAACCAGAAAGTCAGTTGTATCCTGGGTTGCATCAAGAGAAGTGTGACCAGCAGGTCGAGGGAGGTGATTCTGCCCCTCCACTCTGCTCTTGTGAGACCCCGCCTGGAGTACTGCATCCAGTTCTGGGTCCCTCAGCACAAGATGGACATGGAGTTGTTGGAGAAGAACCAGAGGAGGGCCACAGAGATGATCAGAGGGCTGGAGCACCTCCCCTACAAGGACATGCTGAGAGCTGCGGCTTCTCAGCCTAGAGAAGAGAAAGATCTGGGGGGAATTTATAGTGGCCTTCTAGTGCCAACAGGAAAGCTGGGGAAGGACTTTTTATAAGGACATGTAGCGACAGGATGAGGGGAACTGGCTTCAAACTGGAAGAGGGTAGATTTAGATTAGATATTAGGAATAAATTCTTTACTGTGAGGGTGGTGAGACACTGGAACAGGTTGTCCAGTGACAATGTGAATGTCACTGTGAATCCCTGGAGGCATTCAAGGCCAGTCTGGATGGGGCTTTGAGTAACCTGATCTTGAGGTTATATTGTCCCTGCCTGTAGCAGTGAGGTTGGAACTAGATGATCTTAAAGGTTCCTTCCAACCCAAACCATTCTATGATTCTATGATTCTGTGTACTGAATTGGAATCAAGTTAAAATCAACTTCAGGAATTTTTCAGACTAACTTTCCAAGCAACTATATAAGCTACTAATGGAAATCCAAAGTTATTCACTTTGGGAGTGAATAAAAAATAGTAACAGTAGAAGGTGTGTGGGAGTGGAAAAAATAAAATAATGTTGCATATATGTTCTTTTTTGACAAAAATACAAATCTTTTCCAGAAAGAAATTCATGATCTATCCAGCATTAAGAGTTCCTTGAATACTTATGTATTTGTTCAGCACAAAAAGTAAGTTCTCAGCATCCTCCTGAAAGGTGAGAAGGGCCCCATAAGTGAAAGTAAAAAGGCAAGAAGGTTCACAGTGACTGAGAATAAGGGGGTGAAGGGGAATAGTTAAAGATGGTTTACAGAAGCAAGAATGTACAGCTTGTTAGAAAATAAGGGATGGCAGACACTGGGTCTGGGATAGTGAGGGGGATGAAGGCCATAAACATAAGGATTTGAGAACAGCCTGAGGACATTTGGCAGGGAGCTGATTAGATGTCCACAGGGCAAGAAGAAACCAGTTTGGGGGGATGCCCCCCCCGAAAGGTCAGAAATTTACAGCGAGAATGGTCAGAAGCCTTCGCGAGGAAGACAACAAATCTTCATCCCATGACCCACTACACACGCGCAAGAGGGGAGGGTCTGCATGCTAATGAACTCTCGGGGTGTAATGAATATGTATCCGAATTCCAGGAAAACTATTGATTATGTATTAGTTCAGCCTATATCTTTAGCACGATTGTTCCTGACGGAGTGCAAGTTAGGCAGATCTATCCCCCTTGCACCCGGTGTCTGTGCAGCACTGAATAAACCATAACTGCTTTACAACTACTTTGTGGTTATAGAGTTTGATTCCGCATGTCACTCCTGTAACTCCTTTACAGAAGACTTAGGTAATACGTTCTTCCTTATGTCTAATCTAAACCTCCTCTGTTACAACTTGCAGCCATTTTCTTGGGTCCTGTTTGTTGCCTGGGAGAAGAGGCCAAACCCCTCCTCACCACAACCTCCCTTCAGGAAGTTGTAGAGTGCAATAAAGTCTCCTCTGAGCCTCCTCTTCTCCAGACTAAACAGTCCCAGCTCCCTCAGCTGCTCCTCGTAAGACTTGTGCTCTACACCCCTCACCAGTTTCATTGCCCTTTTCTGGACAAGTTCCAGGGCCTCAATGTCTTTTTTGTAGTGAGGGGCCCAAAACTGAACACAGTACTCAAGGTGCGACCTCACCAGTGCTGAGTACAGGGGGATGATTACCTCCCTGCTCCTGCTGGCCACACTATTTCTAATGCAGGCCAGAATGCCCTTGGCCTTCTTGGCCACCTGGGCACACTGTTGGCACATGTTCAGCCGAGCATCAACCAACACCCCCAGGTCCCTTTCTTCTTAAAGGATCTGCTGTCAGCTACTCTCAAGTTCATGTGTCTCTTCCACAAGTAACTTCTGTTTGAAAATATGAATTATAATAATATCATCCAAAAATCATGCTTAACATGTGGATGGATTATTAAACAACTGTTTAATCCCTGTATTTCATGTCTGTATATCAGGCATCTTTGCATATATTTTCCTCACTTCTATATCCTATGAATGTTAATTTTTATGACTAATGATTTGAAAAATCTGTAATTGGTGCAATACATAGCTACCTTGATTCTGCCTGAAGACTGGAATATAACTCTCAATAGGTAGTGTAGCAAATAATTAACCTCATTTCCTCCCTGGGGTCTTCATAGTTACAGAAATAATTTTCAGATTTTTTTTCTACTACCTCTGTGAATATGAAAGGAATCATATACAATTTTTATTTTATTATTAATTAATTATTTTATTTTTCTGAAAGTAAAGCAGGTGTTAGTATAACTTTAGTGGGTCACTTCAACATTTGTCTTACAGATTTTAGATAACATGTAAATTAAGTTACATGGTTGCAGGTTAAATTGGATTCTTCTAGCCATGGTTCTTCTGGCTCTGAAATTATTCCCCCAAGGCAAGCTACTGAAGAAGAATGAGACTGTATTTATCTATACAAATAAAAATTATTAGTCAAAATCACCATCTATTTTTGGGAGACTGGATTTTAGTTAATTACCTGAACTTTCTTGCCATTAGTTTGTGCCAGCATTTTTATTTATAATAAAGATATATTACCATGTCAAGCAATAGGAGGTTGCCATGTTGCTTAATTATACGAAATAAACATACAGTTAGCAGTTCTGATATTTACTTGATGACTAATTATTAAATCATAAATGTTATAAATTGTGTGAAATTTGTTGGTTAAGTGCTCATTCCTAACAGTAACTGGCGTGTTTGCCTCCTACACAGTGCTGAAAGAACATACAAATAGCATGTTAAACTTAATTTCCTATGATTTTCCTGCAGTTTGACTAGATGCACAATAATAAAACATTGCAGGAAACTGCATGGAATTAGCATAATTTTCTTCTTATTGCATCACCTGCAACTTTCTTTGTTCTATTTTCCTCTGTATTTCTTACTCTAGGTGTGTTTTATTAAAAATAAATAAAATCAGTAACTCTTTTCTTGAAGTTTGGGAGAATTTGATTAAAGGAATGACTTTTAAAGTTATTATTTCTTTTGAAGTAGATGCATTTCTTTAGAAGCATTTCCTAGTTGGAAAATTGAGACCTCCTGAACCTCTCTGATAAAAGTATTAAGTTTTCCTATCCAAATTATCTGGTCTTCCATAAGAACTTTATCTCTCAAGATACAGTCTTGGTCCTTATCGTAGCCGCACTATGTATTTAAGGAAAACTATGTAGTTGATATTGACACATCTTCTAAGAGGTTTCTGAGTTAAGTATCCTTCACCATCATTAACTGAGTATTATTTACCTTCTATAACTTTCACATCCTACAAATGAGAGTAATCATACAACTGTTATTTCCGGAAGAGCTCATTTGAAAGATGATAGTTCCGGAAATAGTGTACTTAGAGGTGGTCTTAATTCCAGATTAATACAAGATCAAAATGCACAACTGTAAGCATCTGAACAATGCAAGTCTTACAGTTATCCACATTTGTCTAGCACTAGTTTTCATTAAATTAAATTCTCTAGTCAGTTCACTCTTAATTGTAGGCTACAGGATATGATTCTTTGATTTTGCCGTCTTCAAAGAAATACCATGAAAAGCACATTAAAAACTGATGCCATTGAATCACACAATATATGATTGGGCAGAGAAAAAGACCCTGGCTCTAACAGTAGGTGATAGTTAAACATAAATAAGAGGACTGATGAGTAAGGAAAATAAAAAATAAATTAAAAAAAAAGATGAAAACAAGAAAAAAATATAATTATAAGGTATAATGTCTGCTGCTACAAGTTTGAAGTCTTTTAGAAAGATATGAAATCGTGCTCAAATTCTGACACTGAAGATTATTATCATGTTATTGATTCTTCTCCACAACTGAACGTGTTTCATCAAAGAACTGAAAATAGTCATTAAATAACAATAAAGACTTTTGGTGCTTCTTTCACTTCCCCTAGGATTCAAAAACCAAAGCAACATGACACTATAGGTCATTATCCTACACAAATGTGATTTAAATATTTTAGAATATATAATGATTTACTCTGCTTCCCTGTGACCTGTAACAGACCACAGTTTTTGCACCCAGTTTGTAAGGCCTCAGGACAGAAGATTTTTAGGCTTGCTCTGTCAGAGCTTTTCTTGACCTGCCTATAGATTTGTTTTACTTTATTTAGCTGGCAGTAATGTATTCTAATTGATCAGATGGCTATAGCTAACTTAGTTTGTCTTTGTTTCTCTCTCAATGGTATCACCACTTTTTTGCAACTCTACCCATAATCATGTAGGTAGTGAAGCAGAAAAATACATTTCTTGTACCATTGCAGAGTTCTTGAGAGGTGAGGACTCATGATATGGGATAGAAGAGCAGAGGCAAACTAATAAACAGGGATCAGGCTGGCACTGGAGAACCCATGGCTGTAAAGAACTTACTCATGGACATGTACTGAAATGCAAAGCTGAAGCAGAGTAAAACTCAGTTCAGGATGACAAAGAGAACAAAGAAATGCTATCTAGCAAATATGAAAGTCATTATGTAATATGTGCAGACGTAGTGTGAAGAAGGAGCAAAAGTGTAAAAAGATGTGTTTAATACACATAAAAAGGTGATCCTAAGTGGTTTCTGAAATGAGA
>JAOWBP010000001.1:135439554-135453574 GCA_028571105.1 Tragopan temminckii | reverse complement strand
TTTTTTCCATTTTCTGTAATAATCATCTCTAGACTAATAAAGTCCTGTACAGATTAAGATTCAAGTAATAATAATAACAATAAAAACAACAGCAACGACAATGAGAATAATTCATTGGCTTTTATTTATACATATGTATTCATATACATATATTATGTACTTTCTCTTTACCCATAATGTATGGTTTTGAGCATGACAACACAAATGAATTATTTTTTTTTATCAGACATTGATCTGTGTTGTCTGAAATGCTTGCAGATATGTGCCACAGAAGAAGCCTAATTTCGATCACCTATGTGGTACTACTTGTTTGCTGTATAGTGTGACATTACTTCCTTAAACATAGGAACTGACTTAGGTGTTTGCTTTGCCACCTCATCACAAGGAATCTGAACAAAACTCTTCAAATGAAATGCTGAACAGTTATGACATATAGACATGTCATGTGCAATATGTGACATGAAGTATGTAATGTATGTAAACTTTCTTTCCATGTACACATATATATACATAAAAGTATATATATACATGTGTATATTTATGTCTATAGATGTGTGTGAGCAAACTGGTGTAGTACACTTATTACATATACCTTTTTATAGGCTACTTAAATTCTTATTTTTATCTATTTCCAAAACCAATGTGCCAAAAAGATCACACAGGAAGATTTTCTCTCAAAATTTTTGGCAGCTCATTTTCAAATTGTAGTGACTTATTTAAGATAGAAAATTTGTATATTTTATAATATTAGTTTTTAGTTGCAGTTCTGCACATTCTAGCATCAACTTTCTATCTTCATGAGGCTTATCATTATTTTTACTTGAATATATTTTAAATTAAGAAAACAATTTTTAAAACTTGAAAATATTCACTTATCGTTTATTACAAATATTGCTGTTGACTTCTTTTAGTGAATAATAATTTTGAGGAAATCTTGGAGAATAACCTCAGCAGGGATTTTTTAAAATAGTGTTCTAAAACATATAATGTGAAAAATGCCTCTTCACTTACTTGAAATACAAGATTTATGGCAGCAAAATTGAAAACAAAGTAGAAGATTGAGACATTTTAAGAAAAAATTGTATTTGAAGAGCAGCTTATTTCATAACTTTAAAAGTTATTGAATGCCTTTCATCTCTCTTTTCCTAAAACATGAGTTACAATAAATAATTAAGAAAGCAACTGTATCTAAGTGATCACAGGTGAAGATAAAATCAAAGATCATATTTGTGCTAACACAGTATTTTGGTTGAGAAAAACATTTAAGATGAATTGGTTACTGTTTCAAGAAAGAGATGAATACAGAATAATACAGTATTAAAACAGAATGATTCACCCAAATTCACATTAGAGGGTGACACTGCTCTTATTTAAAATAATAATAATATCACAACAAGTTGTTCTTGTTCGACGTTTGAGTGTTTGCCTCAACATTTGTGTGGCTGAACTTCACCTGATCTTTTGAATTGTAGGCAATGTAGATAAATATATACTTGTAGGTATGAATTATTTCACCTCAAATGAAATGTCTAATCTTTGTCAGATTAACTGTACCCTGTTAAAAAACAAACAAAAAAAAACCAACCCTACTTATTTTCTCCACTAATTATAAAAGGAATGTGCAGGGAGTTCCCTTAGCTGTTGTTGTCTACAATGTGAGTGGTCAAATATAACTAAAATGGAACTCATCAAATTGCTGTAATACATTTGTATTGTTTTCATATATCTAGTCATGAACTTGTTTTCTACTAAAGATTTAATAGATGAAATAATTCAAATGAAGTTGAGTGAAAGAAGAAAAGATAAACAAAACCTAGGAAAGTTTGGGAAACTGGGAGCCTGTCTCCTTAGAGTATCTTAACTTGAAAATTAAAAAATAAATAAATAAACCTGAGAGCCGCAGTAATTCTTAGTATTTGAATAAAAATTGTTGTACTTCTAAAAAGGTATAGAGAGCAATAGGAGATTTAAGTAACTGAATACTAATTTAACACTGAATAAATCTCTCAGAGTGAGTAAAACAAACAGACAAACAAACAAACAAAAAACATTTTAAATTCACAAAGTTGTACTCAAAATGCTACATTAATAATATTCCATACACTGATTCACATAACATAATTGATATTTACAGTAAGAAAACAAGAAAATATTGATTTCAGCAAATGCATTTATAAACTATATGTAAGAACTCTCAGTGGGACACAGTTTGCTAGAGAATTGAGTTCTTTCATTAATTAGCTGTTTTCTTTTGTTTTCCTTTCCTGTTAGCAAGATACTTTCTCAGTGTCTCTATTTCTTTCTGTAAGTTATTGCATGATAGCTGAGTACACCAGGATAATAAAGAAGCATTGATGTATAGCATAGTGCTGATATCAAGAAGTTTAAATAGTCATTCTCAAAACTGCAATTCACTTCAACATGCCTCACATTATTGTTGAAAGTATGCAGAACTATGTTGAAACTATGTATGTATGCAGAAGTTATCCAACAGTAATTCAGGACACAAAGGATAATTGGACTAGCTGTAGAAAATGCTATTTTAATTTATAAAGTCTGACTCCAGTTACCTGAGAATTTAAATATATAAGAAAATGTTGGAATGAAAAACCTTGCTTAAACATTAACTGTTTGCTGCTTTGTTCATCTTTAATTTTGGCCAGTCATTATTTTTAGCCTGATTACCACAGTGAAAAAAAGTGGGCTGGGTTCATTCATGTGACCGTATGGTTTTAGGGCCATTGAAGACTGCTTAGAAACTCTTGTGGCTTTCAGCTGCTCATTGTGCAGTTTGTGGGCTTTCAGAACACATTTTCCACATTAGGTAGCCCCATATTTTTGATTGTTCTAAACATTTAACAGTGGATCAAGCTGCTTAGGAAAAATGTGTTTTACCTAAGACTCAGTGTCTAAAGTCAGGCATCTTGTCTTGGTTTGTGAGCAGGAGGACAAATTAACAGTACAAACTTTCAATGATCAAAGTCTTGTTTATGAGAAAGGAAGAAACATCCTATATATAATCAATAATTTATCGTTAACATAATTGAAATCTTAACAGTCTAATCTAAGACGCATTATTAGTTCAGATCAAATTATTACAGAAAAAGAAAGAACACTACTGTAGAGAAAAAAAGCCTGAATAAATGATCATGCTTTATAGTTGAGAGGTCTACAATGTTAGTTTGTGCCCATCTCTCAGCATCCAATATCTGTTCTCTACTATGTCGTCCTGTGTCCCCACTTCTCAAAATCTCTTCAATTGTAGCAGGTCTCTATATGATCACTATGTTAGTTTATAAAATGTTGGTGGCACTGTTTAAGGATAAACAAAAGCAAATTAAATCAGCTATAGCTCATAGTCAATTGCAAAAAAAATACTGTAACAGTAAATCAGCTGGGAACAGGTCAAGAAAAGATTAGGATGAGCAGGTCTTCCAAGCCTTAGACTGGAAGCTGTGCAAGTTCAGTACAAAGCCTGTGGCCTGTTACTAGCAATATTTCAAGTTATAGGGTTATAAAACATAGATTTCTAGTGCTCTTTCAGGTACCAAAGCACATCCTGCCTCTCTTTCAGCTGTGCATTTTAGGTGGCCTGTGATTCTATGATTCTATGTCTGAAAATGGAGATATAGAGGATAGTCAGAATGCTGATGCTGACAGATATGAGATAATCAGTGTAAGATGCATTTTCTGGAGGGGTAGCTGGAGACCAGGGAGAGTTCCTTATGGCAGCTAGGATGACATAATGTGCTTGCATTAAAACTTTTATGCATACAGTCTATGAAGAAACTTCTAAGATGGCAATTATTTCCACCTAGAGATAAACTTAATATGAGGAAATTACTTACAACAGTGTTTTCTGCACTGATCTTACTGACCAGCAAATTTAGACTTGAGCACCCAAATTAAAGACAAAAAAAAAAAAAAAAAACTGGAAGAAATCACCATTCCATGCTTCAATTGCAACAAAATTTTCTGAGAATTTCTTAATTATGTCTGATTCATTGGTTGACAACCCTGCCTGCGGCAGGGGCTTGGAATTAGATGATATTTGAATCCTTTCCAACCCAAAGACATTCTATGATTCTATGATTCTGTAATTCTGTGTTTTAATGATTCTATGTGTTAGGTCAACCACGGTTCCAACACTCTGAAGTAAGAAATTCTTCAATTTCTGAAGACACATACCCATGTTAAATCAGCAAGACCTGGTAACACAAAACAGTGCCAGGCTAATATGTCTACTAGTCTTCAGTTTGTTAGGCTTAATACGTTGTTGAGTTCTTTCTGTACAAACATACCCTCTCTTTTTAAACTTCACTTGATTACATTTATTTTTTTTTAACATAAAAGTGCGAAATGTAGACTTTAACTGTCCTGTCACACCTGTTAATTAATTTTCCTTTTTTCATGCTTTGTGAAACAATTGTTTCAGTTCTGTCTCTCTCCTGTTCCTCACTTCAAAGAGTTTCTCTCCTTAGAAATAATATAAATTCTTATATAGGTGGGCTAGATAAACTCAAGCATACTGTATGGGTTGCAGATAATGACATTCAGAGAATAACTTACTCTATAATCATGCCTAAATGACTGATCAGGGAATATACGTGGAGGGAACTGATTAAATAATGAAACCTATCCTTCAGCTAGTATAGTTAGCAGAACTGAATTAGTCTTAAGTTATTTGAGTTCAGCAAAAACGCTGGTCTAGAGACCTTGCATCAAAAATCACTGTGCTTTTTGGGTTCTCTGAAGTCCATTTATTTTGTTAAGGTTTCAGGTTGCTTTCTAACTCTCTTTTAACTATAATGAGAATGAATTCTTATTACTCTAAAGAAGGGTTTGAGTAGACTTTTAAACTGGTGTAATGGGATGTTGAATTTCCATCCTCAGGGACACATACAAGCTTAAAAAAGAGATCTGATTTCTGTAAGACATATTTTGAGTATTTGATTCTCACTACAATAATTAATTGAAAAAGCCATTATCAGGCATAGACAAGATGGGTTTACCAAGGGACAGTCCTGCCTTAGTAGTGTAATCTCCTTCTATAATAAAGTCACCTGCTTGGTGGATAAAGGGAAGGTGGCACACATGCTGTTTCTGAATTTTACAAAGCTTTTGAAATTGTACTTCACATTATCCTTTTGGACAAATTGTCCAACTGTTAGATAAACAGCTTCATGCTATGCTGAGTGATGAACTGGCTTGACAGTAGATTTCAAAACACTGTTGTTAATGGGGCTACATCTGAGTGGTGGCCAGTCAGTAGTGGTGATCCACATGGCTCAGTTCTAGGGTTAATCTTTTTCAATATTTTGTCAATTATCTGAATGCAGGAGTGGAGTGTATCCTTAGTAAGTTTGGCGATGATACTAAACTGGGAGGTGTTTTTGATTCCTTGGAAGGATGAAATGCCTTACAGAGAGATTTAAGTAAATTGAAACATTTGGTGATTAGCAACAGAACAGTAAGAGATTCGAGAAAGCAACATTCCAGATTCTGCACTTGGGATGGAGTAATGCTGGACAGAGGTACAGACTGCAAGAAGAGTGGCTGGAAAGCAGTTCAGCAGAAAGGGACCTGAGGGGACTGTAGCAGACTCAACATGAGCCAGTAGTGTGCCCTGACAGCCAAGAGGGCAAATCATATTTTATAATGCATTAAACATAGAATAACCAGGAAATCAAAAAAAAAGGATATTTTCCTGCTATATTTAGCATTGATGTGTCCAGTCTTTGAGTATTGTGTGCAGTTCTGGTCTCCATGTCACAATTTCAAGTTAATGTCCTTGAAAGCAGCCAGAGGATATTAGGCAACATTTCTTCATCATGAGGATGGTCAAATATTGGAACAGGGTTCCTAGAGAGATGATTGATTCCCCGTGCCTGCTACAGTTCAAGAGATGCTTGGACAATGCTTTCAATAATATGCTTTAACTTCTGTTTAGCTCTGAAGAAGTCAAGCTGTTAACTATATGATTTTCAAAGATCCCATCTATCTGAACTATTCTATTCTATTCTATTCTATTCTATTCTATTCTATTCTATTCTATTCTATTCTATTCTATTCCATTCTGTTCTAAAGAGAGGCTTCAAATCCATGATGACTTTGTCATAGTAACAGGCTAATCCTTCCAAGATGATAACTGAATTATGAAGTCCTTGCAATTCAAAAATATATGCCTTAGAGAAAGAGACAATTGGTAATGATGAACTTTGGTTTTGAAGGAAAATCTACTCCAGAAAATAAGAGTTAGTCTATCTTACAATTAGTTACCCAGACACTCTAAAACAGTGTAAATGGAGCATGCAGCTTTTCTTGTTTTTTAAATACATTTTAACATTTGTTGTTGGTTTTGTTGTTTTTTAAAGAAAGTTATTACATAAAATTTGGAGAAAATAGGAGAAGCTATTCAGGAGACTGAAGAAAGCCAGCTTCATTTCCTTCTTATTTTCTTCATTTCCTTTCCTTTCATCTTCCACTTCTTCTTTCTCTGTGAATTTACTTTCCATGTAACAGAAGATACTATCTGTCTTATTTCAGAAAAGGCTAAAGGTATTCAAAAATGTGCAAGTCTCAAAATCATATTTACAAATTTCTTGTGAAAGCAATATATTATACATTTGAATTAATTTCTTTAAGGCATGTTGCCTTCCAAAGCTCCTCCATTTTGTGGTCTTTTTTTTTTTTTTTTTTTTTTTTTTTTTTTTTTAAATCTGAATTATTTTCTGCATGAGAAGTCTTCAGTACAAAACTAATATATTTGACAATGTTGCAAACAGCATGTTGAGACAGATTCTGATGAGAATGAATTTTCATAAATAAATCTTCTGGAATTTTTGTTGTTGTTCTTCATACTTATCATTTGATAGAACAGAGAATGACTCATAGTTACCAGAATACCAAATAAGAAAAAAAGTATTAAAAAAAAAAAAAAAAAAAAAACAAAAACCTAATGGTTTCCTGCAATCTGTATTTAGTTGGAAATTTAAAAAAAAAAAAAAAAAAAAAAAAAAAAAAGAGAGAGAGAAACACAACTCAAAATTACTCCTCAAACACTTAATCAACAAAAAGTATTTTTTGCATGAAAGACCATTCTCAAAAATAGTATGTGCCCTATTTCAGAAGCAAAGGTTAAACTCACAAAGTAAATTAAACATCAAAAGGCCAAAATATTAGAAACAGATATTCATTTCTTATGTTGATATCTGTGAGAGGCAGAGCGAAAGAAATCCTCTCTTCTACGAGAGCTATGAATTTTATTTCCGACCACCACTACAGTGAATCTTTGCTTTTATATGGATGGACTTCCCCTCTGCACCAGAAATGTAAATATTACTAAAGGTGAAGCACAATGAGAATGACATGGAAGGCATAAAACCAATTTGAGTTTTGTAACATGATTCAAAGCTTTGCCTTCAGCATGAGAGCACGTGCTTGCTATTCAAACTGATCATCAGCTTTATGTGTCCAGCTGAATTGTAGCAGCATATGCTTAGAGTATGGTAGAGTTTAAAAGTCAACAAAGAATTGTGAATTTCCTCTCCTGTAGTTTACAAATGTCTTTAGATGTTGATTTTAGAAGTAACATAAAATAAAATATAGAATCATAGAATTGTAGAATCATAGAATTGCTCAGGTTGGAAAAGACCTTAAAGATCAAGTCCAACCACAACCTAACCATACTACCCTAACTCTAACAACCCTCTGCTAAATCCTGCCCCTGAGCACCACATCCAAATAGTTTTTAAAGACATCCAGGGATGGTGACTCAACCACCTCCCCGGGGAGCCTATTCCAGTGATTAACAACCCTTTCTGTAAAGAAGTTTTTCCTGATATTCAACCTAAACTTACCCTGGCACAGCTTAAGGCCATTTCCCCTCATCCTCTCACCTGTCCCCAGTGAGAAGAGACCAACTCCACTGTCTCTATAATCACCTTTCAGGTACTAGAACAGAGCAATAAGGTCTCCCCTCAGCCTCCTCTTCCCCAGACTAAACAATCCCAGTTCTTTCAGTCGCTCTTCACAGGGCATATTCTCCAAGCCCTTCACAAGCCTTGTTGCCCTTCTTTGGACCTGCTCCAGCACCTCAGTGTCCTTTCTGTACTGAGGTACCCCAAACTGAACACAGCACTTGAGGTGGGGCCTCACCAGTGTCAAGAACAGGGGCAGGATTACTTCCCTAGTCCTGCTCACCACACCATTCCTGATGCAAGCCAGGATAAATACTGCAAAATACTGTATTGCTCTTGGTTGACTAACAACTTTCCTAATTTTTCTGCTTCTTTCTACCTTTTTTTTTTTCTTTTTTCTTTTTTTTTTTTTAATATTCTTAAAGTTTCTCATTATCTCAGAAAAATCCCTATGTGTCCATAACTATGCATAGGAGTCCTATGATAACAAAAATAATTTAATCTAGAAATATAGTTACAAAAAATTTTCTGTGTCTTATTTAAATTTATTAGACTTGCTTGTCAGGTTTAATTCTGCAGTACTGTACACACAATGCTACAGGGACTTGATTGCCTGTTAATATTAGCAAGTTTCAGTGCTTGAATGCAGTCAGTCATCCATAGTGGATTCATGACTTCCTGTCAGCTAAGACCAGTATATAAACAAGTTTATATTACCTATATGTAGTTCAAATGAATTAGAGTCTTCTGCTGAGATAGCTTTGAAAATTTATATCATTTATTGAGCCAGGACTGTCCACATCTAGATAATTATAGAAAATCCTGAAAATATTTTTAGAAAATTTATACAACTTGAAATGATGAAACATTTGCATCTAAGCCTTTGAGATCTAACTCCTCAAATGCAAGTGCTAATAATTCTGTAATCGAGGCAGTTGAATGATGTGAGTCAGGGTTTGTGGAGAAAGATATTTTATTAGACAGATGTCAGCAGAGAAAAACAGGCATTTGAATATAGCATTTCTTATTCATGCTTGGTGCTTGCCTTTCTGTCATGTAGGTCTTCTCTCAGTCTGAACAAAAAAGCGTGAGGAACATTTGTTATGCTAGAAGGCGATTCTGTCATACAAAGGCACCTGGACAGGCTGGAGAAATGGGCTGACAGTGATCTCATGCAGCTCAACAGGGAGAAGAACAATTGTATCAGAGAAAAAAAGCCACATGTATCTATACACCATGATGGGATTCACCCAGCTGGAAAGAAGCTTGGCAGAAAAGGACCTCATGAACATCAAGCTAAAAATGAGCCAGCAACATGCCCTCGATGTAAAGAAAGCTAAAGATATTTTTGCCTGCACTAGGCAAAGTACTTCCAATAAGTCAAGAAAAATGATCCTTCCTCTTTATTCAGTGTTGTTGAGGCCACGCCTGGAGTTCTGTGTCCAGTTCTGGGCTCCCCAGTACAAAAGAATTTGGACACAATGATTAAAGTTCATGTGCAGACAGGACAAGCTAAGGACCAAGAAGATATCAGGGGACTGTAGCACCTCACCTGTGAGGAGAGGCTGAGAGAGTTGGGAGTGTTCAGCTTCAAGAAGAGGAGGCTCATAGGAAATTTTGTCAGTGTGTGCAGGTATCTAGAGAGAAAGCGTAAAGAGCAAAGCCAGGCTCACTTCAAGGATGCCAAGTGACAGAACAGGAGGAAATAGGTGTAAACTGAAACACAAGAGGTTCTGTCTAGACATCAGGAAACACTTCTTTGCTTTATGAGTAACTGATCACACATAACCCAGAGAAGTTGTGGAGTCGTCTCCTTGGAGATCTTGAAAAATGGTCTCAGGCAGCCTGCTCTGGGTGTCCCTGCTTGAACAGGGATTGAACCAGATGACCTCCAAAGTCCCCTTCTAGCCTCATGTATTCCATGATTCTCTGAATTAAGATCAGAATAGAGAATACTGTCATCCACTTTCAGACAGCACAAGAGTTTATGTAAATTTGCTATAAAATATTGCTATGGGTAGCACAAAATGAATTTAAGGTTTGAATGTAGTCATGAAGAAAAACAAGTGTCATTTCATTATTAAAATTTCACCCTTGAAATATATCTGTTCATCACCTCATCTCAAAATTCTGTCATCTGTGTTCATTGAAATGGACAGTAATTAAATTCTCTATAAATTCTTCCTCTTTTTTTTTTTTTTTTTTTTTTTTTTTTTTTTTTT
Source organism: Tragopan temminckii (assembly GCA_028571105.1). Classification (NCBI taxonomy): domain Eukaryota; kingdom Metazoa; phylum Chordata; class Aves; order Galliformes; family Phasianidae; genus Tragopan; species Tragopan temminckii. The sequence continues at coordinate 135,443,433 of JAOWBP010000001.1, read as the reverse complement.
TTTATTTAATGTGTGGAATATTTTTTCTCATGTAAAGTTCTGGAAAGCAAAATACGAATATCACTCACATAATTCCAGAAGAAGACTATAATGATATTGCTGGATTTTAATTAAACCTTATTTAAACCTTATTATTTCAGAGTTCTACATAAGAAGATAATAACTGTAATGCTATCTATTCTCATTAGAAGCCTTTCACATGAAGCATATATAATGATTTTCACTTTTGTATAATATGTATATTAAGTTAATGTGAACCAGAACTATACACGGTGCCTTGTAGCTGTCTGCATTTTGTTCAGGTAGACATTTCCTGTTTATCGCCCTAGTAAGCTGTTTGAGGAAAAAAATAAAATAAAACAAACAGAATTGGCTATGCAATTTAAATTAAAAATAGGTCATAATAGTGCGATACACTAACATAGTTCCTAATTCTGCATAGTGGATCATAAATTAAAAAATTCCAATATCTTATGTTTTGACTAAGATTTTAATGAGAACAGAAACTGGCACAATGTTAATCAGTATGACTCAATTTCTTAAATGTAAGAAGGAACAGAAGAGGTGAAGTATTAGAATCTCAATACATTCTAATTACTGTAAAGGCTGAAAAAAGAGATTGTATTGGGTCACTATCATCCAATCCTAAAGGAAAGAACTCTCTTAGTTTGTCAAGCACTGTCAATAATAAAATATTCTTTTGCAGAGAAATGTATAATTTTTTTTTAATGATACTTGGGCATGATGCAAACATTCAGTCTTTCATTTTATAGAATCATAGAATCATCTGAGTTGGAAGGGTCATGTAGTCCATGTCCCCTGCAGTAAAGAGGGGCACCTACAGCTAGACTGTGTTGCTCAGAGCCCTATCCAGCTTGACCTTGAATGTGCCCAAGGCTGGGGCATCCGCCACATCTCTGCACAACTTGTTCCAGTGCCCTTATTGCAAAAACAGTATTATTTCCAGTGGTCTGAGTTAGAGTGAGATTTGCATGCTTAAGGGATATGTTTAGGTCCTCTGAGAACAACACTGTCTAAGTTAACTTCTTCATAATTCTATATTAGCTGTTAATATTTTATTTGTTTTCATATTGTCAACCAAATACAGCAAAAAGATTCAATACTTGTTAAGAATTTGGTATTACTAATAAATCATAAGAGACATTTAACATACTTCATTCTTAATAAATACAGAATTGTCTTCTGAAGTTCTGAAAATAATTTATTCTAAAATATTTTACTAAATTTAGTAATTCACTAAATTAATAAAACTCAATAACTAATACTGCATTATGCTTATAAAAGGCTTATATCTAGCTTTGTTACATGTAGTTGTACTCATCAGTGGTGTGAATTGCATCAGCATGGATTTAATAATGATAGACATAGAGCTTTGATGTTGATTTTTCTTTTTTTTAATACCTTAATGGAATAAAATATAATGGAAATTTATATAATTTTTAGATGCATGTAATTCCTTATGATCCATATTTGATGATTTTCAAGTAAATATTATATAATGGTATTGGAAATTTGTTGCAATCATTGTGAGGTTTGTGTTGCATTGCTGAAGTAATAACACAGACTCTCACTAACATTACTTGGTGTTTTGACTATTAGAATCTCTTTTCAAGTTGCATAGAATTGTTTGATATTTCCTAGCAAGATGGTTTCATGCTGATTTTTTTTTTTTTTTGTTTGTAGCTGTATTTTGTTTTTTAAAAATGTTAAGTCAGATAACATGTTACATTGTCTGGAGGGAATATATTCTGCATAATTTGTTTATTAATTACATATAACTCCATTGACAATAGAGAAAGCCTGACATGGTAACAGTACTCAATTTAGGAGCAACATTAAAATTTGTAAAATTAGTTTGGATTAAGACAAATGTAAAGCGTCAAAGAAATGCAGTTATTATTTTTTATCTAGTGGACACATATTAGCTAAATAATGAAAGTCATTTGAATTTCCTGAGACTGACAGAAATGCTAAACTGAATTATTTCAGCTAGAATTAGAACTGAGGACAAATAGTTACTATATTTCAAAAAAAAAAAAAAAAAAAAAAAAAAAAAAAAAAAAAAAAAAAGGAGAAAATGAAGGATATGAGGACAGTATGAGAACAGTCCTTTAATATTCCATTAATATAATCTTTAAGCACAAAATAATGCAATGAAAAATGAATCTGTGCTAGAATTTCCTGTTGTTTAATTTAGTGTTTTGAAAAATCTAAATTTCTAGATTAGCCATAAAATATTACTACATTTTCCTATTTTTTAAATGTAACATTTTTGAAGAATAAAGTAGTTATATAACCAAACATTTTATAATTAATAACTATCAATATTGTAGACATATTCTATAAACAAATCAAACTTCTAAAAAAGAAAATTAAAAAAAATAATACTAGCCTTACCTTTCAACTAAATATTGTGTTAAAATTTGATAGTTTATCAAATATTTCAGCGTAATTATGAGTATTTGTAGAAGAAGCTTCTAGGTATTTATTCTGGTAACTTGATATCTTGAACAAGAAAATCTATCTTGTAGAAAAAGGACCTCAAAGGGACACTATAATTCACGTTATTTATCCTTTTCAGTTCTTCTCAAGATCTTTCAGTTCTGTAAAATCATCTTTAGTATCAATTTCTTGATTTTCTTTTGTTTCATTTGCAGATATAGCTAATGCATCTGTAATCAAGAGCAGATATTTCTACATTGTCAAAAGAGAAGTTGTGAGAGTTGGCCTTCTTTATTCTCATGATGAGAAGAAATCTTATAGCCTTTTACAGCTGCTTCAAGAAAAGCTGAAAAGATGATTAAGTGTTCTCTTTTCTTCCTCAGTGACAAAAAAAAGTGGTTACTAACTGTGGCTTGGGAGTTTCGAACTGGACTTTTGAAGTCTTTTGTAAGTTGAATAGTGCAGAACTGGAGATACGTGCCTGGAGAGATTAGCACAGAACTATAAAATTGTAGAAGGGACCCACAAGGGTCATTGAGTCCAATTCCCAGATCCATAAAGGACCACTCAAAATTCATATCCCATGTCTGAGACCACTGTCCAAACAGTTCTTAACTCTTGCAGATTTATTGTCATGGCCAGCAACATGGGGAGCCTGTTCCAGTACCCAGTCACTTTCTTGGTGAAGAACCTTTTTCTAATACCCAAAATGACCATCCCCTAATGCAGTTTCATGCTGTTCCCTTGTATTCTGTCTGTCACCAGAGAAATCAGAACCTGCCTCTCTGTTCTATACATGAGGAAACTGTAGGCTGTCATATAGGCTGCCTTCCCTCAGTCTCCTCTTTTCTTGGCTATACAAGTGACTCATACGTCTTCTTCTCTAGACACTCCATCATCCTTGTTGCCCTTTGTTTATGGAATCCTCATCCTTGGAGATTTCTAGGTTTAACCACCAATGACATGGAGCGACATACAGGCAGAAGAAAGTAAGATGTGGGTGAGAATGATCTATGTTCTTTCAGCGACTCTAAACATATCCTGTTATGTGGACCAAACTGAGCTGCATGATATCTAATCTTTTTTTGTTCTATGAAACACTATCACACTACCTTGTCAGATTTTGAACCCTAAAGATGTAACACTGCAGCATCATAATGCATCTCTTCAAGATAAGTAACTCATACTCTGGTAATCATGTAGCAGAGAGATTGTAGTTGTACCTTCTACACCTCCCACACATTATATCAAGAACTTTAAGTGCAAAACAAACTAGATATCATCATAATCTATCAATATAAAAATAATCAATGTGACCCATTAGATTCTTAGTTCAAAAGATTTAAAGTGATTATAATTCAGTTACTTTAGAGGGGATCAGTTTTCATTAGAGTAGATGGAAGTCATTCTGAATCA
>JAOWBP010000001.1:135420559-135439531 GCA_028571105.1 Tragopan temminckii | reverse complement strand
GGGGGCAGTAGGCCCTTGGGCCCCACCCTGGCCCCACAAAATGGGAAGGAGAAGGGAAAAGGGGTAGGGAGATGGGAGCTGGGCTCAAGGAAGGAAAAAAACAGTGGCAACAATCTATGGAGAAAAGTTTATTTTACTAACTGTGATATTGGAACGCAAGATAACACAGTATAATACAATCTAATTGGAACTGACACTAATAAATCAAAATAAAATAAGAGAGAGAGTTTCTGAGACCAAGTCAAACCTGAAAAGCTTGGAACGGCTAGGAAAGTACCCTCCAGTACCCACTGCCAGGCAGTAAGAGATCGCCCAACCCAGAAGGACCAGATCCCATGACTTCTGTGATGTACAGGGACAGGTACCAGGAATTGGAGCATTAACACTTTAACTTCCAGTGCAGTACATGATGTTATGATGTGGAATACCGAAAAGCAAAAATCACAAAACCATGACAATCACATGGTTTAGAAGCTAGATATTACTTTTCTGAATGGATACCGTTAACAGTGTAAGTGCAGACTACACCCTACTCTGTATAAAAATAAGACTGACTAATGTTCTGACTGTAAATTTGCGATGTATACTTTGAGATTACCACTAAGAGTTCTGTTGCTGCATCACTGTCATCGAGTGCTGAGATACTCCAGAGAAGTATAAAAAGCCGACCAATACAAAACAGATGCTTTGGGAGATTTAAATGATTCCTTGTTAGATCATCTGAAGACTAGCTGTGATATTTAAGATAAGTTAAATGTCTTGAAATTCTGACCAGCTGAAATGAATTCATAGGAGAAGAATTTGTCTCACTTATTCTAGGTCAGTAAAATAGGAGTATTAAAATTCTCTCTGAAATAAACAAAAATCCAGCCAGCACAGTCAACAGAATCTAGAAAGCAATGGATCTCATCATTCTCTAAACACCAGTGACTCTGCTGACATGATTTCCATTAACTATAAAGTAAGTCTATGCATCTTCCCTAGAGGCAGATGACTGGACCTCAAATGAGATGTGATAAATCTCACCTTAAATTTAGGAGGAAGAAAGAAAGAAAGGAAGGAAAGAAGGAGGGAAGGAGAAAGGTTAGTTACCTGTTATATAGAACATTTTTTAAATGATTATAAAAATCAAATGTAAAAGTAGAGCAGATGTATTTTATACTTAATAGCCTATGGTCATATCTGGTTTCAGAGAGTTTAACAAATATATACTTTCATATATTTAATATTTTTGGCAGTGGACAAAAATGACATGGACCACAGCACTGAGTGCACCCTCAGGAATTTTGTGGATGACAGCAAGCTGAGTGATGTGGTTAACACTCTGGATGAAAGGGATGACATATAAAGGGACTTAGACAAAGTTCAGAGGTGGGCCTGCGCAAACCTTGTGAGATTAAACAAGGCCAAGTCCTGCACCTGTACTGGGGCAATCCCAAGCACAAATAAAGGCTGAGAGGAGAACAACTGAGAGCAACTCTGTGGAGGCGGACTTGGGGGTGTTAGTTTATACAAAAGTCAACATGAACTGACTGTATGCTTGCAGTCCAGTATCCAGGACTGATGGGTCAAAGGAAATGATTCTTCCCCTCTACACTCTTGTAAGACCTCATCTAGACTACTGTGTTCATTCCTGGGGCCCCCAGTGTAAGAACAACACAAATTTATTGGAATGAGTCCAGAAGATGGCCATGAAGATGAACAGAGGGCTGGAGAATCTCTCCTATGAACAAAGGGTGAAAGAGTTGGAATTGTTTAGCCTAGAGATGAGAAGAATCTGGAGAGACCTTGTTGCAGCCTTCCATTACCTATAGGAAGCCTACAAGAATGCAAGAGAGGAACTCTTTACCAAGGAATATAGTGAAAGAACAAGTGGTAAAGGCTTAAAATTAAAAGAGAATAGCTATAGGTTAGATATTGGGAAGAAATTCTTCACTGTGAAGGTGGTGGCACACTAAAACAGGTTGCCCAGAGAAGCTGTGGGTGTGTCATCCCTGGAAATGTCCAAGACCAGATTGGGTGGGGATTTGAGCAACCTGGTCTTGTGGGAGGTGTCCCTGCCCACGGTAGTGAGATTGGAACTAGCTGATCTTTAAGGTCATTTCCTGAAAGACATTTATTGAATCACTGAAACATGTTGCCCAGAGAGATGGTGAATGCTTCATCCCTGGAGATATCCAAAGTCAGGCTGGAGAGACCTCTGAGCAACATGATCTAGCTGTAGATACTTGTTCACTGCAGGTGAGTTGGACAAGATGACTTCTAAAGATCCTTTCCAACTCAAAAAATTCTATGATTCTATGAGATATGGGTAAGCACTCATTGACATAACTTCTATTTACTACATATATATATATATACACACACACACTGAAGAAAGAAACAGTCACTGTCCAGATTGTACTTTGAGTTCTGAGACATCTATTGTACACGTGGCTTGTTCCAAAAGCCAAAACAGTTTGTGATCACCTTCCAAAGTGCTTCAAAAGCAGTCCAATCATATTTTTAGTACTGAAAATACAAAACATTTTTTTCAGTGATCTGTGTGGGAGAAGTCAGAGGTCAAATGAGGTCTCAAGTAATCTGAGAAGCAGAATTATTTTCCAGTTATCTCAATTTTTTTTCTCTGTCATGAACAAATATACAAACAACAAAAACCAACCAGTATTTTAACAAAAGCCAAAACAATAACAGTAACTGTATTAAATTCTGAAAGAATAATATAAGTTCAGAAAAGATGTTGATAGCATGATAAGAAGGCCAGTATAAACTAAACCATAAGTGATGAAAAACATCTTGAAAAACCTTTAGAACAAAGCAGCTGGAGGCCAAGGTTTATGCATAGGCATTCTCAAGTGACACTAAATGTATAACTGAATGAAATATTTATATAACATGTTCACTGTTGTCTGCATGATTTAGATAGATGAACATTAAACAATATGACAGAAAAAGAGAATATAATCAGGAAAAAAAGTATGTTTTTACTGTCTGTACTTAAAGAGATTTATTTTCACAGGAAGAGCTGACTTCCATCTTACCAGAAAAAGGCACTTTTTGTGAATTGGATATCTGAAAAATGGTACCCCGAGTATCTATCTACATACATCTTTACACACTCTTTATATTTTTATACACACTTTATTTTTACACACTTTTTATATCACTCTCCCTTCTACTGTACTATGCAGCACTTAGGAACTGCTCTGTGTTAAAATGCATGACTAAATAGGGGAAAAAAGGAAAAAAAACAGAGGTGTAATGATATGTTAAAATAGTTGATCACAGACTTTATATATTACAGTAGTGCCTAGTGCTACTTTCCTTGTGAGAAACAAGCACTACTTGTTTGTTTGTTTACGACTTTGACGAGTTTTACTGAAGTTATAAACTCTTACTTCTCATGAACTACATGGAGAAGGGAAGAGCCACTGAGGTTCTATCTGGACTTAAGTAAAGATCTTTGACATGGTCCCACACAACAACAGTCTCTTCAAATTGGAAAGGTATGGATTTGACAAGTGGACTGTTAGATGGATGGGGAACTGGTTGCAAGACCATACTCAGAGTGTGGTGATCAATGGCTTGACATCCAGATGGAGATCAGTGACAAGTACTGTTCCTCAGGGATCAGTACGGGGACAGATACTCTTCTTTATCAGATACAGCTTCTTTATCAGTTATATGCACAGTGTGGTCAAGTTCACCCTCAGCAACTTTGTAGATGACACCAAGCTGTGTGGTGTGGTCGACATGCCAGAGGGACAAGATGCCACCCAGAGAGACAATCTTGAGCAGTAAGCCCAGGTGAACACCATGAGGTTCAACAAATCCAACTGCAAAGTCTTGCAGATGGGTTGAGGCAACCCTCACTGTCAGTACAATCTGAGGAATGAAAAGATTGACCACAGCCCTTCATGAAAGGACTTGATGGTACTGGTGGATGGCAAGCTGGACACAAGCCAGCAATGTGCCCTTGAAGCTCAGAAAGCCAATTGTATCCTGGGCTTCATCAAAAGAAGCGTGGTCAGCAAGTCAAGGAAAGTGATCTTGCCCCTCTTTTCCGTGCTAGTAAGACCTCACCTGGATTACTGCGTCCAGATGTGGAGTCCTCAGTATCAGAGAGACCAAAACATCCAAGGGACGAAACAGCTCCCCCATAAGGACAAGCTGAGAGAGCTGGGGCTGATCAGCCTGGAGAAAAGTCTCTGGGGGGACATGATAGCGGACTTCTAGTATCTAAAGGGGGCTAGAAGAAAGACCCTCTTTAGCATGGTCTGTTGTGATAGAACAAGGGGAAATGGATTCAAACTAAAATAAGAGACATTTAGATTGGATACAAAAAAAAGTCTGAGAAAAAGCGCTTTGTGGATGTATAGGTCTGGTTCAAGTTATTGTTGAGCTTTGCCACTCATTAGCAGTACAACAACCCACATTAGGTTACTTTGCTTTCTTTCATTTTTTGTTTCTTTTCTTTTTTTCCACTAACTTGCAATACCAGAAATAATCTTTCCTTCAAGCAGAAAACAAACAAACAAATCAACAAGCCAACTTCATACCTAGAGGATTTCACTTATTTGAGACTTCAATTTCTAATGATTAATTTTAAATAAAATATCTGTATGTTGTAATAGTAAAATAAATGAGCTATTCTACATTCATTGGCAACACATAAGGCACTGGTTCAGGAGGATGTGCAGATATTTCCCTGCTTTTCATTTAAAGAATAATCTATTTCTATCAGTGATATATTGATGTTTTCTCTGTTCCATACCAGGTGCATTACTAACTATTCTCATAGATGTAGAACTCATGTTCGTTCATTTCATGAACTTTTCAGCTATTTTACAGTTATTTGTATTGTGACAAGAATACCTGTCAGAAATGTTTTGTTCTTTTATTTATCTTAGATCTAGTTTCTATCCCTTGGTATTATTTAGCTTTTTTGCTGTTTTGCCTTTTGTCTTCTTCCTGACAGTCATCAAAGAGCTCAGCTCCCCAGTTTCAACATGTTCCAGGTGTCTTTAAAAAGTTTGATAGAATCAAAACAGATAGATGATCTGATTCTAGTCTTGGCTCACCACCTCTTTTGCTTCCCTGCACACCTGGAAATATCAACTTCTCACTGAGGTTTTGTTTTGAGTGGGGGAAGGAAGGATGCTGGAACTTCTTTTCCTCTGAATTTCTCTCCTGGTAGAAAATAAAAGGGATTATATAAATAAGATATGAAAATTGGCAGCACATAGCTGATGAAGTTGGGTCAAAATTCTAACAGGAACATAATTATGATTTTTTTTAATTTTATTTTATTTTTTGATGTAGTAAGAAAAAAATGTCAAAAATTAATAGTAATTTAAAAAGAGTCATGTAAGGCATGGAAAAAGGAAAATCTCCATGAGAACTAAATTAAAAACTAAAAAGCTAGAGCTTGGGTTATGTGATTATAAAAAAGTAGCCGGTACCATCCAAGTTGCTTTCATGACTAGAGACATTCCTTAGTTAACTGATGTGACAGGAGATCTACAGGAGAAAAGTGCAATTCTTGACCAGAAGCAGAGCACAGATGTGCTCCATAAGCAGGATGGATGCCTTCAGATGACCAATGTGAGGTGGACAGACCAAGGCTATTGTACTCACTGAAACCAAAGAAAGAATCTATACTGCAGTGCATTTTGCAGATCTGACAGACCACCGCTGAACTCTCTCTGTTATCTTCATGTTCACCCTTGAATTCAAGTGAATTGCCTGAGCCAGCTGAACTTGCAATACATCTAGGAAAAAAAGATTGTATCTGAATTTTCTCTGCCTGTTTTCTCCCTTTCTTTCCTCTAAACTTTAAATATAAAAGAAAACAATACAAATAGTGAAATAAAAGTAAAGCAGTTTGGAACTCTAGCACTAGCCCAGATTATGATGGAGATAAATACAAATGGGATACTTCAGGGGAAATATATTCTGATTTCTCTTTCTTTCTCTTTCTCTTTCTCTTTCTCTTTCTCTTTCTCTTTCTCTTTCTCTTTCTCTTTCTTTTTCATTAATTAATTTATTTTGAAATTGATAAACAAACAAAGGAAAGCTGCCTATGTGGATTACCCATTCGAACTGGACAAGAAAACAGGAGACAGTTGAAACACCTACTTTAACACTGTGCAACCTTCAAAACCAATTAACAGAAAAACTACTTTGCTCTTGCTGTGTATGTTACTGTACCTGTTCTTGAAGGAATAGGAATATGTATATATATGTTCAGCTCTGTCATCTTCTGCTTGCCATAAGTGATTTAGATTGACTTTCTGCTATGAGAAATCTAAGTGGAAGCTAATTTGGCTCATATGTTTGTGCTTCTTTAACTTCAGTCTGGATGGGTGTATATAATACTCAGCAGGAATATGTCCTGTTTTTACCAGCAGGCAGAAGTTGTTTATGAAATGACATTTTCAAGTCTGATTAGAAGTTAAACTTTTTAGAAGTAAGAAAAAAAGAAGAGTGAACTGCAGGTAATATTAATGTTGTCATTTTAGAATCACAGCTCTTCACCAAATGCTACTGTTCCTGCTCACAGCAGGCTGACAGACCGGATATAGAGAGAATAATAAATTTGTTGTATATGTTTATGACCAGTACATAAGGCAGGTGAACTGAATAGAAAGAGAAAATTATATGCCACTAATCCCCGAGAGAAATGCCAGAAAAGATACAAGGTGTGAGAAAATTGGTTCTTTACTATAGAAAATTTAGGCATATAATGTACCTGTTCTCAATGCAGTACTTCTGCAGGAATCACATCCACTGTATCTATAGCATTTTGTAATTCCTAAAGCAATGGTTCTTTTCTCTTTCACTTTTGCTCTCTCCATATATATTGACACATTAATTTTTATTTCTGCTGTATACCTAAAGGTTTCCCTGAGACACTCTATTGTTTAAAATTTCTTAAGTAGCATGCTGAGCAACCAGAAACTAGAAAAGGAGGAATAAATCAGATATTAACTCTAGACAACATTTCCTCTATATTTACCGTAATTCATATTGAAAGCAACCTAGACTACATCCCAAGTCCTGAACAGTGATGAATTTTGTGTCTTTGGATTTCTAGTTGAGAAACTCTCAGCTACAGAACCATGTATCTACAAATATCTGTATCTATCAACCTTCTTATCTTTAAATATATAGATATATAATTTATGTTTATGTACATATATGCATTATGTATGTTTGCATGTATATACACAGACATTTTTATATGTTTGACTCACAAATAATGATATAAGATACACTGTCTTCTTTCCTGAGATACATTAATTTCCAGATTGGTGCTTTCTAGCTATGCAGGAAAATAAGCATGATTTTCTAGGAGAGTTACTGGAAATACATTTCTATTTATATTAGATTCATTTAATTTAAGTTTATTCAAAGCTCAAAGCTGAGGTATTTACAGATCTACATCATTTTCCAGGAAGTCATAACATCAGTGCTGATCTTCAGTTCAGTTTCATTTAACAATGAACTATAGCTAGCTCTCTCCTGCTTGCCACGCTACTGAATATAGCCCTGTAATAAAGCAATTATTTATCATAATCTAAATTAAGATGTGTTTATGATATGCATATATTTTATTATAACTTGTCTTTTGTCTTATTTAAGGAGTGTGGATACATAGCTAGCAGACTGGAATTCATTTTACCCAATATCATGATACACTGATTTGGGTTCTGGAACTTTCTCATGGGGAAAAGATCTGAATTTACTTCTATAATTTAATACTGTATTAAAATGTGTGAATAAAATATTACAACCCCTCTGTGAACTTAGCTCATATTTATGAAATAAATAGTTTCCCTGCTGTATGTCAGATTTCCCAGTGCTGTAAGACCTGTAATAGAAAACCATAGTGTTTATGTTCACTAATGTTTATATAGGAGGCAATAGAATTAAAAGTGCTAACATCAAAAGTTAGTTTAATGAGTTTAGGTCTTTCACAATGAAGCCAGGTAGAATTTAATAGCAAAGTACTGAACCAATGACTGTACAAGTAAGAAGTATTCAGATCTCCAGTTAGTATGTTCCAGCATACTAACTAGCTGGAAATTCTGCTGCAGTGTTCACCAAGGGCAGATTGTTCCTGACCAATCTGGTGGGCTTCTACAATGGAGTGACAGCTTCAGTGGGGTGGGGAGCTCCACAGCCCTTCAGGGGATGTCATCTACCTGGACTTCTGCAAGGCCTTTGACATGGTCCCTCACCACATCCTTCTCTCTAAATTGGAGAGGTGTGGATTTGAAGGATGAACTGTTCAGTGGATTAGGAATTGGCTGGCTGGTTGCAGCCAAAGAGTTGTGATCAATGGTTCTGTGTCAGGGTGGAGGCCGTCACAAGCGGTGTCCTTCAGGGGTCGGTCTTGGGACCGGTGCTCTTCAACATCTTCATCAGTGACATAGACGATGGCACTGAGTGCACCCTTAGCAAGTTTGCAGATGACACCAAGCTGAGCGGTGCGGTCGATACATTGGAAGGAAGAGAAACCATCCAGAGGGACCTGGACAGGCTGGAGAAGTGGGCCCATGAAAACCTGATGAGGTTCAATAAGGCCAAGTGCAGAGTGCTGTACTTGGGTCAGGGCAATCCCAGGTATTTACACAAAATGGGGGAAGATCTCCTGGAGAGCAGCCCTGCAGAGAAGGACTTGGGGATCCTGATGGATGAGAATCTGGACATGAGCCAGCAGTGTGTGCTTGCAGCCCAGAAAGCTGACTGTGTTCTGGGCTGCATTAAAAAAGGGGTAGCCAGCAGGGAGAGAGAGGCGATTGACCCCCTCTTCTTGGCTCTTGTGAGGCCCCGTCTGGAGTACTGCATCCAGACCTGGGGCCCCCAGTACAAGAAGGATGTGGAGCTCTTGGAGTGGGTCCAGAGGAGGGCCACTAAGATGATCAGAGGCTAGAGCACCTCTCCTGTGAAGAAAGGTTGAGGGAACTGGGATTGTTCAGCTTGGAGAAGAGAAGGCTCCAGGGACCTCATTGTGGCCTTTCAGTACTTGAAGGGAGCATATAAACAGGAAGGGGAACAGCTGTTTACAAGGGTGGATAGTGATAGGACAAGAGGAAATGGTTTTAAACTGAGACAGGGGAGGTTTAGGTTAGATATTAGGAAGAAGATTTTCACACACAGCATGGTGACACACTGGAACAGGTTGCCCAAGAAGGTTGTGGATGCCCCATCCCTGGAGGCATTCAAGGTCAGGCTGGATGTCGCTCTGGGCAGCCTGATCTAGTGGTTTGCGACTGCACATAGCAGGGGAGTTGAAACTCAGTGATCATAGTGGTCCTTTTCAGCTCAGCCCATTCTATGATTCTATGATTCTATGTTAGGTTGTCTCAGAGAAGGCATGTATACTGGTATGCTGTCAAATGCTTAGTTTTGTAAGAGTTACTTTAATTGTGCATGCCTTTCTATAAATTTCTTGAGCATTTTTTTTTAAAAAAAAAGCAGAGGACACAACCGGAATTAAATAGTTTCAAACAGAAAAGGTCATCTTTATTGTTAAGTAGTTTATCTTCTGGCATGCCTGGGGTGTGTGCAATCTTTTTACAGTCTATTTCTCACTGCAGATTGCTGGTAATGTTACACTAGAATCTCCTTTCTAATGAAACAAAGGTATGTTATATGTTGAACGTATTAAGTTGCAGTGGGTTTTATTATGCCACCAAAGGCTAAAACAAAATGAATCAAGGTCTACTTTTATACAACTTATACAAATTTAAGAGGCTCAATCCAGGAGCTCAATATTACCTGAAACAGTAAGAAGTATAATTACATGTTTCTAGTTTAAAAAAATATTTTGGAAAATAATCATTTACTAAATGTATATAATGCAGTAAAATTGCAAATTTAATCTCACAAGTTTTACAGTGTTGCTGTAATAAAATTACTCCTTTTTAGAGCAGTTAAGCTAACTGCCCTACTGCTATAATGAGAAAGTCAAAGTGACCTTATATCAGACAGTAAGCAAGGTATATTCATTTATGATTTTCTGTATTAATATAAATTCTGTACAGTTTTAAGAAATCACATACTTGCATGACTAAACTTGGTTTTTCATGATTTCAACTAAAACAGCATCCAACTGCTGATCTGTACCATGGAAAATATATTGTCATGAGTTATTTTAGAAAAAAAGAAAATTCAAAAATACAGTATTGATTGTATAACATCCTTCTCTTGTTTTGAGATACATTTTTTCAGTAGTTAAATATCCAATTTGTATTGTAAAGGTACATGGAAGGTCTGAGCCCCTGCTTCATAACTTCAGGTACAGATATGGAGAAGTCTTACATGGACTTGGTAACTGAATACAAGGGGGAAACAAGAGGAAAGTTAGGATTTGGGATATTCTAGGGGCGTTTGGGGGATAGTGAAACTTAATGAGAAGAGTTCAGTAGAAAGGGATTAGGGAGAAACAGAGATTGGTATACAGAGAGGGATATAAAAGGGATCCACTGATGATACAACAGGGTTGGTCAGTATATACATCTGGCTTAGCAATGGACTTGATTACTATCGTATTTCCTGGAGAAGAGGCTCAAGAGAATCTCATCAATTTATATATAAATACCTGATGGCAAGAACAAAGAAGACAGTTCTGGGATCTAGACGACACCAAGCTGAAAGTGAATGTTGATCTGCCAGAGGGGAGAAAGATACTACAGAGAGACCTGGATAGACTGGATCAATGGGCCACAAGTTGCACTAGGGGAGGTTTAGGTTGGATATCAGAAAAAACTTCTTTACAGAAAGGGTTGTTAATCACTGGAATGGGCTCCCCAGGGAGGTGGTTGAGTCACCATCCCTGATTGTGTTTAAAAACCATTTGGATGTGGTGCTCAGGGACACGATTTAGCGGAGGGTTATTAGAGTTCAGGTAGTGTGATTACGTTGCAGTTGGACTTGATGATCTTTAAGGTCTTTTCCAACCTGAGCAATTCTATGATTCTATGATTCTATGATTCTATTCAGCATGTGACAGAACAGGAGACAATGGGCACAAACTTAAACTCAGGAGGATCCACCTGAACACTTATTTACTGCATGGTAACAGAACACTGTCAGAAGGTTATGGAGTCTCTCTCCTTTGAAATTTTCAAAAGCCATCCAGACATGGTCCCAGGCAAATAGATTTAGGTGTCCCTGCTTGAGCAGGTGGATTGTACCAGTTGAACTCCAGACATTCTCTCCAACCTCAGCCATTTTATGGTTTTATGATGAATCAGATCCTGAGTTTGAGTGTTCTTATAGACTGTATTTTGCAACTCATCTCTCTGTATAATTACAAAGTAACGTAAGAGCACATATGGAATAAGACAGAATATAAAGAAACAAGAATGGAGATGAAAAAATCTAAAACCTTTTAAGTCAGACTCCACAGTCATATTTTCTTTAAATGCAGAGTAGAATATAAATCAGCAAAGAATTTCTTGCAGTCAGTTTTGGAAAGGCCAAGCATGGAAAATATGAACATGATAACCTCTCGTATAAAATGTGCATGTTAATCGCTCATATAAAATGCTTTCTATAATAATCAGACAAAATAACTGGAATATGAGGGTGATATCTCGATGAATTTTGTTCAGTCTCATCCAATTGCTTATGTAATTCTTAGATATACCGCACAGTTTAAAAGCAAATTAACATTGTGTCATTTCTGTTATACAAAACTTGAGTCAAGTGGATTGCCCTCCCCCTGTGTCCTAAATGACACATTGGCTGATTCACTTCCAAAGGAAATTAGTGATTTACACTGCTTGAAAAAAATAATTTACTATGTGATTAGATTTTTTTAGACAGATACTGATCTGAACACTGAAATGAGTCATCATCATTTCAGGCTGCTATGCTGTGTAGGGATTTGGTCAGGATCACACAGGCCCAACTGGAACTGGACTAGGGTCCAAGTCAAATAAAATGTGAAAGAGTTTACGAAACTGAAGTCCTTTTTCTAATGCTAAAGGTGAAGCAGCCAGGAAGCAAAGAGAAAAAATCTCATGACTCAACAGTCTGTTTTTTCTTTCCTTCCAAACAGAAAACAGAAATGGAAAAATATAGTCTTCTGGGAGTTGTAGTTCATTCTTCTCTTCTGAGACTAAGACAGAATTACTGACAGTCCACAGAACTGCAGCATTAACTCTTCAACTCCTAGTGCACTGCATGATGTTATGATGTGGAATACTGATGAAAAATCATAAAACCATGACATTCCACCCATTATTCCACATCACCACATCATGCTTTATGGCTGTGTGGTATGGTCAACATGGCAGAGGGATGGGGTGTCATCCAGAGAGACCTAGACAGGCTCAAGAATTGAATCTCAGATTCACCTCAGGTGAATCTCATGAGGTTCAACAAATCTAACTGCAATGTCTTGCACCTGGATCACAGCAAAACTCTCTATCGATATAAGCAGAGGGATGAAAGGATTGAGCAGAGCCTTTCAGAGAAGGACTTGATCGTACAGGTGGATGAGAAAGTGGACATAAGCCAGCAGTGTGCCCTTGCAGCCGAGAAAGCCAACTGTATCCTGGGCTGCATCAAAAGGAGCATGGTCAGCAGATTGAGGGGGGTGATCCTGCCCCTCTACTATGCACTGGTGAGACCTCACCAGACATACTGCATCCACGTGTGGAGTCTTCTGAACAGGACAGACATGGAGCTGCTGGAAAGTATCCAGAGGAGGGCCACAAAAAAGATCCAAGGAATGGAACACCTCCCCTGTGATGACAGGCTGAGGGAGCTGGGACTGTTCAGTCTGGAAAAGACTCCATGGAGACCTGATGGGTCTCCCTAAACAGGTCTCTAAGAAAGAAGAAGACATGGTCTTCAGTATGTTCTGTTGTGATACTGTCGTGATAGGACTAGGGAAAATTTAAACATAGGAGAGTTAAGACAGGAGATATGAAAAAAATTGTCTCTGAGCGACCTGATCTAGCTGTAGCTGTTCCTGTTCATTGCAGGGGAGTAGGACTCAGTGGCCTTTAAGGATTCTTTCCAACTCAAAATATTATATGATTCTGTGATCATTCATAGTAGTTACTGTAAACTCTGTCATCCAAGAGCATTACAACATGACTCTGTTCATTTTCAGTCAATATAAACAAACAAACAAAAAAACAACTATAATTTTTCTTTTTGAATCATTTAAAAAAAAATTGCTTTATTTTTGTCTTCATAGCTCACACAATTGTTAAAATTCATACATCTTTGCAGGGTTGAATCTTTTTGCTGTGCTATATGCACTTCTTTGTGTGGAGAGCTACATGACAGTAATGTATAATTCTGTAATTCTGGCATATTATAAAGAATTTTACGCTACTGGCAAGGGAGACAGTTTACATTAGCTGCAGAGCAATCTGAGATATCCTGTAATTCTTCTGTTCTTGACTACACCGCCCTGAACTTTTTTTATTGTGGCCCATTTGCCATGAGGTAAACATCAGTAACAAAACCTGTGCAATAAGTGATTGTAATATAACAAATGTGAGGCAATTCCTGATTTTTTCTTAAAGAAAGATATACATCTGGGTTAGATTAATTGTCCATTATGGTTGCCTGCCTCCTTCCACTGATGATAAAGGGAACCACAACACTTGATTTAGATTAGTTATTTTTTTTCCCTAGAAGATGAAAACAATTTCCAACAACAAGAGAAAAAAGATTATTTAAGATTCAAGTAAAATCAATCATATAGGCATTTCAGGATACATTTATACATATTCCAGAGCAAGTATAGATAGCTTTTCAAGTAACAAATGAAGACTGAAAATTAATTTGCTAGTTATTATACGCTTTTAAAAGTTTCTTACATAAGTCCAGTTGCAAATTTACTAGTAGTATTGCATAAATAACATCTAAAGAAGCTTTTTAGGATAAATGTCAGATCTGGTTAGAAAGTCAGGAAAACGAAGGATGAAAGAGCTGTGTTGGAAAAGAAACACACGCAGTATTTCACTAGCATGGATGTGTATCAGGAAAGTTCTTCTTGGGAGAAGGATATACTGGCCTCTGTGCAAACTGGAGCTAATGATTGGATGTACATTCCATGATAACAAGAATTATCATTTAAAACCAAGATATGGCAAATTTTTATCATCTCAGGAGGTGAAATGCTCTTTGTAGGTACCCAGGCCTGATGTCTGGGCATCTTTCCACAAGGTCAGTGGGCATGGCTGCAGCTTTCCTGTTGGCAAGTTCAACCATGATGTACCTTGTAGACACCCAAGTCAGGGACATGGCTGGCCCAGGCAAGATGCTTCCTGCAAGAGCACCCGTGTATATTATGCTACCTAGCTTTATGTCAAATTTAATAACAGACAGTGAAGTAGCCTTTCTTCTCTTTCCCTAGATAGGATAAAAAGTCACTGGTGAACTCCAGTCCAATATTCTAGGGACACTGGGTGTACACCTAAGGACTATGCATTTGTCTGCTTCTTTCCCCTTTGCAGATTCAGCAAGTAGTGAGGCTGAATGTGTCCCACAGACAGACACTGACAGGACTGGTCACAAAGACTGCTTTCAGTAGCAACCGCATGTGGGGATCACACAACACCATCACAGCCAAGTTCCCTGCTCCCCTTGGGCTGGCAGAGCAGCAGGTCCTTGGTACAGGTGCACACACACACACCTCCAGGCTCAACATCACGCATACATGCATGGGTGCCTCAAGCACTGGTATAGTCTCTCTGCCTGCCAGCACACTGAATGGACCCCAGACCTCTCATCCACCCCATGGGTCCCCTAGTCACTGGTTGCTCTAGCATGGAGTTTGCCAAGGAATGTACACACGCATCCCTGAAGCAGACACTGCCTCAGAAGCCAGCTCCAGGTCTACGGCTGTGACGCACATCCCTGCTTTTGCTGTTTTTTCACCCCATTCCTCAGCAACTGCTTTGGGGACACACACTGTTCCTGTCCCAGGGGCTGGCAGCTGAAGACCCCCACCTGCACTCCAGGAGCTGACACTGAGACCCCACCGGTTCCAGCAGCTGCCACCACAGGTTGGGACACCCCCACCCGACTTGGCTCCAGCAGCTGGCAATCAGTCCTCACACACATACAGGTCCCACCAGGAGCTGGCATGGAGTCCTTGTAGCACTGACCCTGAGATAGGGAGTGAGATTACACAGAGATAGATGAGAATAGGACAGAATGTTATGACCAAGTGCAGTGCTCAGCCAGACACTGATGAGCCCTGTTCTACAATCCATTGGTGCCCTTCATGCTCCTCTCTGTCTGCTAACCTCTATTTCTCCCTGATCAGTTTCCAATTAACTTTCTTTATTAAGTTTCACCATCCCCGAGATGCTCCTGGAATATCCCAAATCCTTACTTTCTTTTTGTTTTCCTCTACTAATCAGTTACCAAGTCCAGATTGGCTCCCTCCAAAGCTGTGAATGAATGAATCAGAAAGAAATCTGAAAAAAAAAAAAAAATCAAACAGACTGACAATTTTTAAACCTTTTACAGCCACATAAAAGCACAAAAAGATATTAATTTTTCTTACAGGTGATATTAAAATGTTGCTAAATTTCATCATATGCTTTTGTTACTGGCAAGCCTGCCTTAGGAGTTATTGCTAACACAAAACAGAAGTTAAACAAAAACATATCAATAGAAACAATGTGGATAAAAAGGTTCTTCTAACATATAAATCTACTGAATACTTCTGAATGACTGATTTTTTATTTATTTTTTTGTTTATTTTTAACAAGCTGTACAGTTAATCTGTCAAAGGATGAGTCCTGTACCTTCAAGTTATAAGGGAGATGAGAACAGGCTAGATGTTTTCATCAGTTTGGTGGAAGAGGTGGATCATCATCTGATACTAATTGTCCAGGGACAGACCCAGAATCTTTCTTACATGTCTGTTAAGACTAAATGCAGACACTTGATACAACAGCTGCACCCTAATAAATCAAGATTTTGGCAGAAGGCAGAATGGAGTAAGTTCATCTGTATATTGAACAATAGCAATTGAGTTATAAGGTATTTCCTGGGGCTCATTGATCATGCGGAAGGAAATAAATGCAGGTAGTCATTATTCCCAGGAAACTGTTCTGATGATTTTATTCTTTTCTACGCATTTCTAAATGTTTCTTGACAAGGTCAGATAACAAGTACATGCATATCAGGATGATAAGCATCTTAGTGGTGCTTATGGTAGATGCTCTGAAGGTTGTTATTACTATTATAAGGTGAGACTGAGAAAATAATCTGTAAGGTATTTATTTTTGCAACAGTTATTACTATTTCACTGGTATGTATAAGGTCTTTCAGGAAAATTAATGTACCATTTACTAACAAACCATTTCCTGTAAACTATCTCCCTGCATCCTATTCAGCATGTAATTAATATTTAAACACCTTTTTCCCCTTCTTTATTTTTGTATTGTTTCTGAATGACAAATATTTTTACAGCTTGAATAAACATAAGCTAGAGTCCTTAAATTAATATTTGTGTATATTTTCTGAATATCTGACTTTATCTGTTTTTTACCCTTCAGCGTACATTATTTTTTTCTGCTTGCATAAGCATGATTTATTAATTGAATGAGGCATAACCTGAAATTATCTGTACTAGGAGATAAGAACTGAGAGATCATTTTAAGATTCTAGGATTCTGAAGAAAAAAAAAAAAAGAAAAAAAAAACCAACGACAACAACAAAACTTAGTACATTCTTGATTCAAAACCATTGAATGGAATAGAAAATCTGTATCACTGTTAATAAGAAGGATAGAAAAAGGATAGAAAACCTGAAATGCATTGCAGGCATAACTGTACAAAGCAAAGGACAAAATAAATAAATAAATAAATAAATAAAAATTAAAAAGAAAAAGAAAAACAAAGTCAAAATGGACTACATAAACTTAATAGCTGAGGATCACTGCTTCTGAGCTGTTCCAGCCAGAACAGCAGTGACTGACCATGAGGGGTTTTGGTCAGCTCCCTCATCCAGGGAACCTCAAGACAACAGAGCAGCCTGGCAGCTCTCGCGAGAGCGGCTGATGTGAAGTGGGCATTGCCAGAGCAACAGTTCTGCATCCACACTCCCCTGCCTTGAAATACCCTCGGGGAAGGAGAGGAGGAGTCAGGGTGTGTAAGTCACATGGGGTGTTTTAACGAGGAGAAACTGTAAGCTACCCAATTTCATGGAACTTCACAGTGAGGAGGGCTGTTATCACTGTGAAGCGAGTGGTAAGTGCGGGGGCGACTGTTAACAGCTTGGTAATGGAGCAAGGGCGGTGCCTGCACTACTGGCAGCAGGGCAGGGCTGATCAGTCACACCCCATTAAGGCTATCTGAATAGTGCTGGTGAGTCTGCTGTTTTGATATGGCTGCACCCCAGAGGAAGGCTACTGCCAGGAAAAATTTGGAGACGCAGACAGAGGTCCTATGCTCACATAAAAGGAAGACTGCAGCCAAGAAGAATGTGGAGACCCAGACTGAGGTCCTGTGCACACATGAAAGGATAGCTGATGCTAAGAAAAATGTGGAGATCAGACTGAGGTCCCAAAACAAGACGCTAGTGTGCAGGGCACTGGCTGTAGTGAGTGCCAGAGTCTGGCCTTTGCAGAGCTAGGTGATGGAAACAGCACTTATGTAAGATGTGACAAGCTAAATGACTTAATCAGCCTTGTGGCTGACCTGAAGGAGGAGGTGGAGAAGCTGAAGAGCATAAAGCAATGTGAGAGGGAGATAAATTGGTGGTACCAAAACCTATCGGCCCTGAAATCTTGGCAGCCAGCTGAAGCTCCACATGGAGCATGTCACTCCCTGCTTCCTTGCAAACAGGTGGCAGAGGAGAACCGGCAGACAGTGCTCCTGTTACAGTGAGCCCCCTGTCCTTTCCTCCCACTAGAAACAGTAGTAAAGAATTGGGGGGTGTGGAGCAGTGGCAAAAACAGTGCAAGTCTCTCCCAGAAAGGCATCAAGTTGGTATTCACCAGACAGTGGTGGACCACCTGGCCTGCCATTGCTGAGCAGAGCAAGGCAACCTGAGAGAGAAGGAGTGGAAACGGATGCTGGCGAAGTGGGCATCCCCCATTCTGACCATCCTTGATTCCCCAGGTGCCTCTGTGAAATAGGTTGAGGCCCTGGAACTCGAGGAAGTGGTGAGCGAGGGTGTGGAGGAGGTCCACCTATGAGGTTGCCTCAGGTGAGGTGGTTGACCCCCATGCCTCAAGACTGCCTCCACCCAGAAGGACAGAAGGGTGGTTGTCATAGGTGACTCCCTTCTGAGAGGAACAGAAGGTCCTATATGTTGGCCTGACCCTCCCGGTAGAGAGGTGTGCTGCCTCCCTGGGGCACGGGTCAGGGACATTTCTAGGAAACTTCCTGGACTGATTCGCCCTTCTGATTATTACCCCTTATTGGTAGTTCAGGCTGGCAGTGACGAAGTCACTGAGAAAAGCCTGAGGACTATCCAAAAAGACTTCAGGGGACTGGGGCGGGTAGATGATGGAATGGATGTGCAGGTGTTTTATTCTTCTATACCTTCAGTGGCAGGGCAGGACACTGAGAGGATCCAAAACACCCACCTCATAGATAAATGGCTTAGAGGTTGGTGCAAACACAGGAATTTTGGGTTTTTTTTTGACCACGGGGAAATTTACTCAGCACCTGGCATGATGGATGCAGATGGAAGTAGCCTGACTCTGAGGGGTAAGAGGATCCCAGCCGAGGAACTGGTGGGACTCATTGAAAGGTCTTTAAACTAGCTATGAAGGGGGAAGGGGACAAAATGAGGGCCACTGGGGTTGAGCGGGTTGTTTGAGGGCTCGTACCAAACTTGATGGGCAAAGAGGGTGGAGTACAAAGGGATGGAGTAGGGCAGGGGATACTGGGGGATGCTGCTGTTCTAGGGGATCCTAGATCCTCTATAAAGGCGGTGAGACGGAAAGCCCAGCTGAAGTGCCTTTATACC
>JAOWBP010000001.1:135409261-135419314 GCA_028571105.1 Tragopan temminckii | reverse complement strand
CATGAGACTGAATGTGTATAAGTCTATGGGGCCGGATGGCGTGCATCCCAGGGTTCTGAAGGAGCTGGCTGAGGTGGATGCTGAGCCGCTCTCCATCATATTTAAAAAGTCGTGGCTGTCAGGTGAGGTTCCAGATGACTGGAGGAAGGGTCACGTCACTCCCATTTACAAGAAAGGGAGCAAGGAGGACCCGGGGAACTACAGGCCAGTGAGTCTCACCTCTGTGCCTGAGAAGATCATGGAACAGATCCTTCTGGACGACATGCTTGATCACATGAGAAATGAGTGTGTGATCTGAGACAGCCAGCACGACTTCACCAGGGGAATGTCGTGCTTGACCAATCTGGTGGCCTTCTATGATGGAGTGACGGCATTGGTGGACAAAGGGAAGGTGACAGATGTCATTTACCTGGACTTGAGCAAGGTCTTTGACATGGTCCCCCACCACATTCTTATCTCCAAATTGGACGGATGTGGATTTGATGGGTGGACCATTCAATGGATAAGAAACTGGTTGAAAGGCCGCAGACAAAGGGTGGTGATTAATGGTTCTATGTCCAGGTGGAGGCCGGTAACAAGTGGCGTCCCCAGGGGTCTGTCCTGGGACCAGTGCTCTTTAACATCTTTATCAATGACATCAACAATGGAATCGAGTGCACCCTCAGCAAGTTTGCTGATGACACCAAGCTGAGTGGTGCGGTTGACATGGTGAAAGGAAGGGATGCCACTCAGAGGGACCTCAACAGGCTTGAAAGGTGGGCCTGGGAGAATCTAATGAGGTTCAGCACAGCAAAATGCAAGGTTTTGCACTTGGGCCGGAGGAATCCCAGGCATCTATACAGACTGGAAGGAGCGGTCCTTGAGAGTAGCCCTGCAGAGAAGGATCTGGGGGTCCTGATGGGTGAAAAGCTTAACATGAGCCAGCAGTGTGCTCTTGCACCTTGGAAAGCAAATGGTATCCTAGGGTCCATCAGAAGGGGGGTGGCCAGCAGGGACAGGGAGGTGATTGTCCCTCTCTACTCTGCTCTTATGAGGCCCTATCTGGAGTACTGTGTCCAGGTCTGGAGCCCCCAGTGCAAGAAAGACAGCTGTTGGAGAGGGTCCAGAGGAGAGCCACGAAGATGATCAGGGGACTGGAGCACCTCCCCTATGAAGACAGGGTGAGGGAGCTGGGCTTGTTCAGTCTGGAGAAAAGAAGGCTGCAGGGTGACCTCACTGCAGCCTTTCAGTACCTAAAGGGAGCCTACATAGAGGAGGGGAATCAACTCTTTGAAAGGGTAGACAGTAGCAGGACAACGGGAAATGATTTTAAGTTGAAGGAAGGAAGATTTAGGTTGGATGTCAGGGGGAAGTTCTTTACAGAGAGAGTGGTGAGGTGCTGGAACAGGCTGCCCAGAGAGGTTCTGGATGCCCTGTTCCTGGACGTATTCAAGGCCAGGTTGGATGGGACCCTGGGCAGTCTGGTCTAGTATTGCATGTGGAGGTTGGTGGCCCTGCCTGTGTCAGGGGGGTTGGAGATTCATGATCCTTGCAGTTCCTTCCAACCCGGGCCATTCTGTATGTGATTCTGTGTGATTCTCCTTTCAAGGGACAGTGAAATCAGAAAATGAAATTGATTATGAAGTTTTATATATCAGTCTTTATTTTTGATCCTGGAGTGGACTGATACTTTTTTAAATCTAAGTTATACTGTATTACATTTAGCTGAAAAACCCTTGGGAAATAGATTGCTCATATATAGGCAACAGTAGAGATCATATGTAGGCTGATCTGAGCCTACACACACTCCCCTCAAGTACTGGAAGGCCACAATGAGGTCTCCATGGAGCCTTCTCTTCTCCAAGCTAAACAAGTCAAACTTCCTCAGCCTTTCTTCATGAGAGAAGGGCTCCAGCCTTCTGATCATTTTGCAGCCCTCCTTTGACCTGCTCCAACAGCTCTGCTCCCTTCTTGTGTTGGAGCCCCCAGGCCTGGATGTAGTACTACATACAGGGCCTTAATAGGGCAGAGTAGGGAAGGACAGTCTCCTCCCTTGTCCGGCTGGCCTGCTCTCTTTTGTTCCAAAATTCTTTCCTAATATTTTGTTTGCTTATCTCTGCTGAGCGCTATGTAGACAATTTGGGAGGATGATTCACAGAGCATGCACATCTTACTAGATCCACACAGACACCAAGATCATTTTCCTGAAGTTGTAGCATCTAATTGTAAGTATGGTACTCTGTAAGTATGCTCCTGAGATAGAATATATGCACTGTAAAAAATCTGATATGAAGATCCGCAAGTTAATAGAAATCCAACACAATTTATACAAGATGCAATACCATGTAGAGTAGTTTGGACAACTTAGATTCAGTATATCTATTTACCGTTGCTATGGTCACACAAGTAATGCATGATCAGGTTAACTTGTCAACTGGAGCAGGGCGTACAGCCAACCTTCTAACTCTTGGTCCAGTCTTAAAAGCTTTATTGTTTGTTTTGCTAGATTTTAAGCCCCTGAACAGCACGATCTGTGAGTCGCATTAAGTTAGCAGATGAAACTACTCTAGTCCTAATTGTGAA
The DNA here is from genome assembly GCA_028571105.1 of Tragopan temminckii. Classification (NCBI taxonomy): domain Eukaryota; kingdom Metazoa; phylum Chordata; class Aves; order Galliformes; family Phasianidae; genus Tragopan; species Tragopan temminckii. The sequence goes on along the minus strand of JAOWBP010000001.1, from coordinate 135,416,752 downwards.
GGTTACTCCCAATCAGACCTTTTTGTCTAAAGCCACAAAAATCCGTTTTATCTCCAAAAAATGAACTAAGCAGTCTAGTTGGTTTGGGTATGGCATATACGCTGGCTAGTTTTTAAAATGCATAAAGCTGAGGAGAAAATGGAACACTCAGTCATTAACCAGCTAAAGGATAACCATTGCCAAGTGAGAAGGAAGAAAAAATGCTTCCAAGTTAGAAAAAAAGCTGACTCAACATTAACACCACATTTGTAATGAAGAAATGTTAACGTATTTAACTTCAGATTTTGTTTGTTTGCTTTGTAGTATTTTACCACATAGGAAGGTTCATTAGAGCTGTGATGCCTACCATGCTAGCAAGTGGCTCTAGAAATGCCACAAAAGCAAATTTCTCTGGCATGAGAGGAAATTTATGAAACCTCAGGCTCATCTTAACTGCCTGAAGATTTCTTGCCATTAGACAAAACAACTGTAAAGGGAAGGATTTAGTCCTGCTCTTATTTTTTGTTTTATACTTTGAATAAGGAAAAGTGATCCCAGAGGAATAGAGGAAGACTTAATTAAGAACAGGGTGTTATAAAGCATGTGAAAAATTAAACCTAAAGAATAGTTTTCTGTATGGGGAAAACTTACTGTGCAATCCTGTAGTGCAATGCATGATGTATTATTGTTATTAAGCATTATTATTATTTATAATGTTCTTGTATACAATACATAGTATTATATATAATCATTTATAATTATAATCATGATTATATTTAATTATTGCATCCATTATTATAAAAAGTCAGAATATTCACAAAATTAATCATTATTCAAATACTTTTTTTTTTTTTTTTAACTGGTCTTTTATCATGTGGATTAAGCCAAAAATATTTTGAACATCTTGAAAACTCTGAGCAAAAACAGCTATTGAATAGTTGGAATGCAATATCAGTTCTGTCACAGTATGGAGAGCAGGATATTGTTTTTACTGAATGCACTGCAAAAAGTTCTTCTTGGACTTGAATACTATATGCTGCCAATTTTTGCTGAAGATTTAATAGCTCTGTGTGGCATATAAGGTATTTTTCCATCAAATTCGTGATAATGTAGTGTTTATTCTGTGTATTGCACACTCAGTGGTTGAGATTATTGGATATATTATTTTACGTGTTTTCAAACTATTTTAGTTCCTTCTTCCCTTGTATGACAAATAAGTATATATTCAACATATATTCTTGACTCTTGAGTCCTACCATGGGGTTGTTTGACACAACTAACTGAAGAAGATCTTTTGTAAAGGGTGTCTAAGCTATGCAATTAAGATAATGTGTCAGTGATGATGTGAGGAATATATAATCTCTGGAGTCACTCATTCGTACTATGGGGAATAAATCACCTGCTAAACCATTAACAGTTGAGACAATACATTGATGTGAAATGTTGATTACTAATATATCTCAATGTGAATGTTGGTACATTAGTCCATAGCAGCAATGGTACAGTTGATACATTAGCAGGCTGCCCACGGAGGTTGTGGAGTCTCCTTCTCTGGAGATATTCAAGACCCGCCTGGACACCTACCTGTGCAACCTGGTGTAGGGAACCACTTTGGCAGGGAGGTTGGACTCGATGATCTCTGGAGGTCCCTTCCAACCTCTACGATTTTGTGATTCTGTGATTCTGTGAATTTCTGCAATGGTACATACCTTTCTGAAGGAAATCCAAACATTAAACTTCCCATCGCATCTTCAGTGATTATAATATTCAATTTATGTTCAGTATCTTCTTTAAAATGAAAAAGCTTGTTAGTTTCCCATTTTTCTTTTTCTAAAATAGTAAAAGCAATTACAGTAGTTGTCATTCTTATAGAATAATTGACTGTCAAATTTAATTTGAAATGCAAGTCATTTTAACTCATGCAGTTCTTGCATAGTTTAAAATTCCAACAGATCCTTTAAAGCTCTTGTATCAAAGATAAAGGAATTTTCATATATATATATATATATATATTTACACGTGAATACAGGATATTCACTTGCAAAATTTAAAGATTTTTAAATTGAAAAATTAAAATATTAAAAATATACAACCTTTTAAACAATATAATTTCCCATTTTTCTATAGAACTACCTTTTGTGGACATGTTTGAAATGCTTTTCACAAGACTGGAAGAATGAAACACATAACTGTATAATATAAGTGTACGATACTGTGACTCTGAGACAGCAGATAGGTGGAAACCAAAATCTGTGCACAGAGACCTACCCAAACACTTTGCTGTTCCAGAAATGGCAATGGGTTTATGTCTGTAGACTGCTTAAAGTGCAAGAAGAACACTATCAATCTGCCATATGGCTATGTTGCAGAATGCTACTATACCAATATGTTTTCCATGCCCTTTATTCTTTTAAGAATTGCCACCTGTTATGAAATTTTGTTTGTAATTGGATGTTGTTTATGCTCTTCCTGTAGGAAAAAATCATCAAAGCAGATTTTCAGTGATTAACGATGGTTAATCTAGCTTCTCTCTTTTCTTCTTGAGTGAGAATCTGTATTATTAACCTAGAAGTATAAAAGAAAGAAAGCAACATTGCCTAGGGAATCATTCAGGCTGTTATCTGTATCTTGAAAGAAGTGGAAAAATTTGTTTTGCACTTTCTCAAAAAAATTATTTACTCTCACACTGTCTTTCTTTTCGTAAGTATTATTCAGTGCAGCATGCATTTTTGTTTAAATGGTGCTCCTTGCAGTTACCTCAGCAGTCTCTCTCCGAGAGTAACTTCTCACGAATTCTTTAGAATCACACGAGGAGCTTTATGAAACATTATTATAAATTAATTGCTCTAACATCTCCCTAATGATTTTCAATTTGTTGATAGATTGTGTCCTGAAGCATATAATTCCTTGGAGCAAATAATTTAAAAACTGATGTTTTCATTCTCTCTCTGTATGCATTTTCACTGTCTGTGTGTGGTGGACTGAGCCCAGCCAGAGCTAAACATCTACCCTGTCGCTTACTCACTCCCTTGTACCACAGTGGTCTAAGAGAACAGGAAAACCAAAAGCTGAAAATTCATGAGTCAAGATTACAACAGCTGGTCTGGGTTAAGCCTGGCAGGCCACTAAGCACCACACAGCCATTCACTCACTCCCCTGCAGTGGAATAGAAGTGAAAAAACTCATGGGTGAGTGTAAAGACAGCTTAATAGGCAAAGCAAGGAGAGGATTTCATTTATTGCTTCCCTTTGTCTTGCAAATATTTGCCAGTTCCAGGAAAGCAGGGTTCATTACATCTAATGATTACTAGGGCAGAAAAACACTTAAACCACAGACATAACATTCCCCCTTACCTCCTTTTCTTTGGTAGATATTACTGAGCATGGAATCATGTAGAATGGAGCATCAAGTGTCCCTTCAGTCAACTGGGGTCAGCTGTCCTGGCTACGTCTCTTTGAAGTTTCTAGCCCATCCCCAACCTCCTTGCTTCATTGGAGAGTCAGACTTTGTCAACACTGTTTCAGTCACTACTCCGTGACACAGCACAACACAGGCTGCTGTGAAAGTTGCAAATTCTGCCCCAGTTGAAGCCAGTACACTGTGTTAACAGCTCACTTATCTTGGAAATTCACTACACTGTTGGCTGTGGGCGGAGGAAGGGAAGATGCTATGAAAATGAAGGTAAATACTTCAAGTTTTTTAATTATTATTATTATTTTTTAATGTACTATATGGCATGAAAGGTTTTAAAAACTAAGAAAATTTGGTCAACGTACCTGTGCCTGTCTTAGCAATCCTATTTCTATTAAAAGATATCCTGGAATTCTTAATATATATTCATGCACATTTATGTATATGAGAATACATGCACACACATTTATAAATGTACATGTATGTATTCATTTAATGTCATTTATATATATCAAAAGTTTATTTGTTGGGGTTTGATGTACATTCTTTTATTTGCATCTTTGTTTAATACTGACAGTAAAATTATAGCAGAACAGGGACAGAGAGTTACTAAGAACAAAAATATTAAGTAGCATTTCAAAATTTCCACTATTTTTAACACAGTATAGTTTATAGAGATAAGAATTTATATGAAATGAACAGCCTTGAAGTCTACAGATTCTGCCAGCTATAAAAATTTCTCAACATACAGATATTTTTTTCTGTATATGAAAGTACTAACTGTACTGTGATTATTTTTTTTTTTTTTAATTAGGTGGTATAAATAAATTTTCGGAAGTCACTTGATCTAAATATTTCACAGCATAACTGCTAATTTATTTAACTGCCCCTTCCAATGGTGGACAATATATTTACTTCAATTAGAAGCTATAGTCCACCCATTACTTTACAAGGAAATAGACTGAATTTATCTGGTAAACTCTGCAGAATATGAGGTAATATATATGAAAATATGAGTTCAGATGCATGGTTCCGTATTCAGTGAAACCTAACTTCATAAAAGTAACTTAGTTAAAGTAACTTCATAAAAGTAACTTCGTAAAAGTGTATATTCTTTGAGTAGGTTTCAATGATAAACTGCAACAACTTAAATCTATTTTATTATCTGCCTAAAAGTGTTGAAGTCTTTGTGTAATTGGCTTTTTGTTTCTTGACACTGGGGCTGTAAAGCAGTTCTGATCCAGAATACATATGTACTATGCACAGACAGCAAAAGTGATCTGTACTGATCAAAATGCAGCCAAACATATTTACAGCTGAATATTTGCACTATCAGTCACAAGAAAACAGACATATCAATACCCATTGAACTCATTGGTAACCTTGTGAGTTGAAAAGGTCCTGGTTTTCTTGTAAAATGGGAACTAACAAATTCACTAATGCTCTCTTTGGGTCTGACTCAACCCCACTGACAGTAAAAAGATTATTGAATTTTTAGATCTATTTTGACCACAGTGGGGCTACATGAGGTATTTGGAAAGAGGCTATCCTTGATGCTCACAGTATTCAGAGATTTTTTTCTTGTTTTCTATTTTTTTTTTTTTTCTATTGCTTTCTGTGGGTTTTTTTTTTTTTTAAGTAAGATATTTCAAGCAAATAAACAAGATTCATTAAACCATTGTGCACTAATCTTACAAGCTTATATTAGTAGTTAGACTAGAATCATTCTGTGAATCATATTTTCTCTATTAAAAAATTTAGACAGTTTCCATTACATCAGCTAAAATTAACATAAAAGTACAAGAAAACAGATCTGTGAGAATATGAGGTATGAAAAGTCTCTCTCAGGCATGAAATTCAGGCATAAATACAAGTATTTTATATGATCATCAATGCTTTGTAGCTTTTTTGCTGGATATCTATTCTTCTATGCTCTCTCATAAGGGCTGTCTTTCTCAAAAGCCTGTTTTTATTGATGTCTTATAGTAAGTAATGCTTCGGCATCATTAATTTTCTCTTACTGCTTGGAAGCAAGGTTCATACTATTAAGTTCACTCAAATCTATAAGCTGATAGACCTAGACAGAAACCTTCCCTTAGTCAGAGATATAAGCATTTGTACAAATACAACCACATAGTTGTATTTATAGTAAATTGAAATAGCTCCTCATAATAAATGTGATTGCACTCTATGAAATTATATACTTAAAATAATAGAGAAACAAGCAAAATTTTGAAGTAGTCACCAAATTAATTGTATGTTTAAGCTCTGACTTTATAATGAACTGCTTAGAAAGTGTGCATGCTTAATTTTCTTTTTTTCAAGTAAGATGGCTTTACTTGATTATTGGAAATGGCATTTTTTACATCTCACATTTGTTCATAATTAATATAATTAGAGTCAGACATTGAAGGAACTTCTGTAGCTCATAATTGATTCCCTGCTCATTCCAGTTGCATTTGTAATTTTTTTTAATTTTACCACAGACATCTGTGAGATAATAGCTGTGTTCACTTTAAGGCAGTCTGTCCTAAAGTACAAATCCAAGCTGACTCACAGAGATCACTGTGTGAACTTATTAAATTATTATCTTCGAATGTAACATTAGGAAATGTCATAGCAAAGTACCTCACTCACATGTTAAGTACATATACTCATTAAAGATGGCTAAGGAGGTAGTGCTTAGATCCAAGTGGGGTTTGTATTAGCATTTGGGGTTCATTGATGCCAAATCTTTGAGCTTCTCTAGCCAGATTTCAACACCATATGGCAGATACCAGTTTTATCTTATTGTAATCTTGCACCAAATCTCCAGTGAATACAAATAGAAACTAGAAAACTGTCATTTGCTTTTGAATCCAAAATAGAACTGAGCCAGACTGAATTGTTCTAATCTACACAGAAATACTGACTGAGAATCTAAAGTTATAGTATAATCAGTATGAAAAACGATTTCAGAGGTAATAATGACTTTTCTACAGAGTTGACAGTAGAATCATAGAAGATTTTAGATTGGAAAGGACTTTAAAGCTCATCTAGTTCCAAACTCCCTGCTGTGAGCTGGTTGCCAACCACTAGATCAGGCTTTGCAGGGCCCCATCCTGCCTGGCTTTGAACACCTCAGGGATGGGACATCTACAGCTCCTTGGGACAACCTGTCCCAGTGTCTCATCACCCTCTGAGTAAATAATTTCCTCCTAAAATCTGATCTAAATAAATCTCTCCTCTTTTAGTTAAAAGGCATCCCTGTTTGTTCATTTACTAGATGCCTATGTAAGCAGTTTTATAAGTCCTCTTTCAATCCTGAAAGAACACGATGAGATATACCTAAATCTTTCCATTCTCTAGGCTTAACAAGCCCATCTCCCTCAGTCTTTCTTCATAGGAGAGGCGTTTCAGCCCTTTGATCATCTCTGCACCTGCTCCAACTTCTCCATATCTTTTTATGTGCTGGTGGCTCCAGGCCTGGATACAGTAATCCAGATGGGGCCTTGGAAAGGCAGAGTAGAGGAGGAAAATCACCTTCCTTGCTCTGCTGGCAGCATCAGAAAAGAGGAAGAATAGTAAAGATAACAACAATTAGAAAATTCAGCGTAAGCAACTCAGGCAACTAAGAGAGAAAGTGCTCTGGAGAGAGATATTAAGGGCTTGAGGATTGTGAAAGAAGTGGCAGTAACTGAAAAGGCAAGATCATATCATCAGAATGGTAGATTATTCCACTGGACAGGAAAGATAGGAAGCGTAGTAAAAGAGCAATACACAATCCTAAACTCTTTAAAGACCTGAGGATACGTATGATAAATAAACAAAGTGTGGAAACAAAGACAGATAGCTATGAATGCACATAAAGGAGAAAAAAATGTATATTGGGAAGAAATCAAGGAGATTAAAGTATAAAATAAGTTTTCATTAGCAAGAAACAGAAAAATAGTATAACAAGATTCCATAAACACAGAAAAAGAAGAAAGAGTATAGAGCAGACACAAGATTGGACAAAAGTAGACACAATCAGTGCTCTCTGGTTAAAAGAAAAGAAAAGAAAAGAAAAGAAAAGAAAAGAGAAGAGAAGAGAAGAGAAGAGAAGAGAAGAGAAGAGAAGAG
>JAOWBP010000001.1:135394613-135407631 GCA_028571105.1 Tragopan temminckii | reverse complement strand
GAAGGAAGGAAGGAAGGAAGGAAGGAAGGAAGGAAGGAAGGAAGGAAGGAAGGAAGGAAGGAAGGAAGGAAGAGAGAGGCAAACTGAAAATAACAGTACTTCAGTATTTAATTAATAACATGACATTATAAAGGTTATCCTGTTCAAATATAGTAATCAAAATTTGCACCCATATGAAACCAAATTTTTCTTTTTAAAATGATACCTACTTCTGTATAGCAACCTCCGTCTGGCATAGGGCAGTTTTGTCAGGATGATTACCATTAGCCAGAGTTCTATGAGTCTGTAATTTCTCTGCAATCATTGTACAGCAAACATCATGAGCCATATGCAATTGAGTGTAAATAAACACCACTGACGCTATTGAACATGACTTATATCATCAGCAATGAATGGTTGCCAGTAAAACAGACATTAATGTTCTACAAAATTCTATCAAAAAAATCTCTCAATGTTTTTAACCAGGAATTTTTTGAGTCTATAAGTACATCTTTTCTGATGAAATAAAAGTTATATATGATATGAAAAATAATTTTTCTTGCAATGTAATAAGGAAAAGTGCACAAAACTAATCACTGTACTGTTTTTGTCTCTAAAAGAGAGCAAATGAGTTCAAAGCATAATATGATGAAAACTTTTAGATAAATAACAACATTAAAAAACTTTTTAATTACAAGTGTTATGCCAGATGCAATTAACATCATCATATGAATCATAAAATGCTGAACAGAAGAATTTAATACATAATTTCTGTGTTTTTTTAATGTTAAAGCTCCCTAATTTTTTGTTCCATTATTGATTCAGGATTCAATATATATATACTAATTTATAGGTCCACTTTGCAGCTGAGATTAATGGTTGAGAAAGGAATTATCAATTCAAATACAGTGCTTATTGTTTTTTTTTACATTATTTTTACAACATTTTATAGATGTTACAATACTCCTAAATTTTGGATTATAGATGAAATATATTTACTAAATGGATTGTGTCTAAATAAAAAGAAGTAATACATTGGACTGGATTCTTATCTGACCATTGATGCAAGAATGAAGAAGTTCCATAGTTAAATGTTAGTGCTGTTTATATCAGTGGAAATTAAATTGATTTATTTGGCCCAATGACTATGCTTACAAGAGATTAATGTTCTTATTACATGCTATCCTTTAACACTGTAATGAAAGAAAAAGAAAAAGAAAAAGAAAAAGAAAAAGAAAAAGAAAAAGAAAAAGAAAAAGAAAAAGAAACAGCATGAAGGTAAGGACAAAGATGGATAGCATGCAAGAAAAAGAAAATAAATTATTTTAAAAACCAGAGAAAATAACAAAATCAGTGTTTGAAATCTTCACCTTTACTTAGTTCACAAACTTAATTTTCTCTTTTTTTCTGAATTACTTGAATTTTCAGGCAGTCTTTCCTTATAGCCCAAAATGTTGTCATATAATATTAATAATATTAAGTCCATATATAGATAATACACTCATTCTTAGTGAGATACTATATTTCTCCTTTCCCTCCTTCCCCAAGAATCAATCACAAACCATAAACTGATGTTGATTTTGCTATTTTAGAAATACTTTTTCTTGTGGGTATTTTTCATCCAGTATGGTCTCTTTATACAGCTGAAAGTGATCAGAAATCTAAATCTGTCATACATCCAGCATACAGTATTTTCTTGTCATTTACTTGTAGCTATGGTTTCATCAAGAACGTATCATAATTTTTTATTTTGTTTTTTTTTTTTTTCTTCCCTATGTCCAGAAGCCATTTGAAAAGCAGCCAAAAAGGTGAAGAAACATATTGAAATTGGGCTTTTACAAGGACACTGAATGAACTAAGAAAGGAAGAATACTTCAATATCCCTTACAGAGCAATTCTAAGTCTTCAAGTACTCTAAAGAAAATGCAGTGGTGACAGCCACCATAAATCATTTCTCCTTTTCTCATAACTTGATGTATAATGACTGAGTGGAAAGACAGTTGGCATATTGGGCTCATAGGTACGTATGTCTTTAAGTCACAAGGGTCCTCAACCAAAATAAAAATGGCCATGTTGAGAGTGTTTGAGAGAAGATAATGAGGTGAAAATTAATGTGGAACTGACGGAATATCTAATCCTGGCAAATATTTCCAGGTACATGAATGACAAGAAAATCATCAAGAGTAGTCAACATGGATTCACCAAAGGAAAATTATGCTTGATAGACTTCTATAATGAATTGACTGGCTTGGTAGATGAGACAAGAGCAGTGGATGTTGTCTAGTTTGACTTCAGTAGGGTCTTTGACATGATTTCCCACAATGTCTTCTTAGACAAGCTGACAAAGCACAGCTTGTATGAGCAAACAGTGAGATAGATTGAAAACTGCAAGAACAGCTATGCCCAAAGGCTGTTGATTAGTTGCACAAAGTCTAGTTGTAGGCCACTAACTATTGGTGAACCCCAAGGGTTGATGCTTGTCCCAATCCTATTCAACATTTTCATTAATGTTCTGAAAGCTGTCATGGATGGCTATGTTCTCTTTAGGAAAGACAAGCTGGCAAGACAAGGTGGCGGTTTTGCTCTTTCTGTGAGAGAGCAATTAGAATGTATTGAGCTCCACTTGGAGAGGAACAATGAACAAGTGGAGAGCTTATTGCTAAGAATTAAGGGGCGGGCTAACATAGAAGACACTGTTGTGGGTGTGTATGACAGGCCACCTGATAGTAGGAAGTGGCTGAGGCCTTCTACAAACAGGTGAAAGTAGCTTTGCAATCACCTGCACTGTTTCTTATAAACCTTGGTATACCGGTGAACACCAAGCTGAACTTTAGTCAACAATGTTCCCTTTCCTTTGCCATAAGAAAAAGGCTAACCATATTGTTGTGTGCAATAGGCAAAGTATTGCCAGAAGGTCAAGAGAGGTGATCCTTCCCTTCTACTCAGGATCAGGAAGTCCACACCTGGAGTACTGTGTCCAGTTCTGAGTTCCCCAATATCAGAGAAATGTGGACATACTGAAAAGAGTCTAATTTTGGACCACAAAGATGAATAAGGGACCAGAGAACCTCTTGTGTTAGGAGAGGCTGAGAGAGCTGGGACTCTTCATCCTACAGAAGAGAAGGCTCAGATGGGATATAAATATGTTTCTAAGTACGTGAAGGGAAGGTGCAAAGAGGATAGAGCCAAGGCAAGAGGCAGTGGACACAATCTGGAACATGAGAGGTCCATTTGCTGCAGAGTCTGGCTTCAGGACAGGTGAGACTGCACTGGGCAAGGGATCTGAAGAGAAAAAGGCTGACAAAAAAAGCTCTTTTTAAGGCTTTTTTGAAGCCAGCGACAGTGCTGCACTTGTGCTACAGGGCTAGCAGCTTGTGGGCAGGCTGCTGAGCAAGCACTAGCGGAGCTGACACGTTCCTGGCGCAGCTTAAGCACCCTATGAACATGTCATCACCTGCCCTTGACCCTTGACACTGGTGATAAGCTTTAAATAGCCTCTGGGAGCACACCAGCTGAGTAACTGTTTTGTTGCCTGCTGAGAATGGGAAGATTCAGTGAGTGAGCACAGCCTGTGCTACCCATATGGTGCTGCAACTGTGGGTGTGGGAGGTGGGTAAAGTGGTAGGGTGTGTAAGAGTTGTTCCTCTTAGCTCAGGAGATCAACTCTCCTCTTGGCAGTTACTGAGATGACAGGCTTAAACATGGTCTCCACCAGACAGTGGACTTGCTCCAAGAAGATTGTGGTGACCCAGATGGAGGGCCTGCCCAGAAATTTAGCCGTTCAGGTCTCTGGCTGCAGGGAGTGTGTGAGCCTGCTGCTGGGAGAGAGTGGCAGGAAATCCACCTGTGTGAGGTGTGAGCAGGTGGATGAACTGCTCAGCTTGGTGGTGGAGCTCAAGGAGGAGATGGAGATACTAAGGACCACCAGGGCGTGTGAGTGGGAGATTGACTGGTGGAGTGACTCACTGGTGTGCTGGAGGGAAGGGTGCCAGGGAGATACCCCTAGAAAAGTGGTGAACCCCCAGCCCTGTCACAGTCAGACAGACCTGACTGATGAGGAGGATTGGAAGAGATTCCCAACTCGGTGTCACAGGCACCTCCCTGCCTCCCTAGCCCACTTCCCCAGATCCCTCTAAGCAACAGGTTTGAGACACTGGAAATTGAAGGGGAGGTGAGTGGGGAGGCGAGGGAGGATCTGCCTAGGGGGGAGCCTAAGGCGAGGCAGTCACCCACACATCTTGAAACTGCCTCTGTCACGAAAGAAAGAAAGGTGGCTGTGGTGGGTGACTCCCTTCTCAGAGGAATGGAGGGCCCCATTTGCAAACTGGACCTGAGCTGTAGGGAAATGTGCTGCCTTCCTTGGGCCCAGGTCAAGGACATAACTAGAAAACTCGCAAAGCTGATTCGCTCAACTGATTACTTCAGTAAGTAGTAATTACTACTTCATTACTCATAGTTCAGGTGTGGGCAGTGATGAAATCACTCAGAGAAGCCTGCAAACTATAATAAAGAGTGGCTAGATGACTGTGAAGAAGAAAGGGACCTGGGGGGTGTTGGTTGATGCTCAGCTGAACATGAGCCGACAGTGTGCCCTGGTGGCCAAGAAGGCCAGTACCAGCCTGGCCTGCATTAGAAATAGTGTGGCCAGCAAGACCAGGGAGGTAATTGCCCCCCTGTACTCAGCACTGGTGAGGCTGCACTTCAAGTATGGTGTTCAATTTTTGGCCCCTCACTACAAGAAAGACATTGAGGCCCTGGAACTTGTCCAGAAAAGGGCAACAAAACTGGTGAGGGGTCTGGAGGAGCAGCTGAGGGAGCTGGGATTGTTTAGTCTGGAGAAGAGGAGGTTAAGGGGTGACCTCATTGCACTCTATAACTTCCTGAAGGGAAGAGATTTAGATTAGATGTAAGGAAAAACTTTTTCTCTGAGAGAATGGTCAGGCACTGGAATGGGCTAACCAGGGAGGTGGTGGAGTTGCCGTCCCTGGCAGTGTTCAAAAGTCACTTGGATGAGGAGATTTAGTAGCTCGTGATAGTAATGGTGATGGGAGGATGGTTAGATTAGATGATCTTATTGGTCCTTTCCAACCTTGTGATTCTATGACTCTATACATGGAGGACCATTTCATTACTATGCAGATAATGACCTGTAGCACAGGTTACCCAGGGAGGCTGTGGAGTATCCTTCCTTGGCATGTTTGAAAGCTGTGTATTCTGGGAAACCTGCTTTAGGCATCGCTGCTTGAGTAGAAGTTTGGAACAATTGAGCTCCAGAGAACATTTCCCACCTCAGTCACTTTTATGATTCTGACTCTGAGAAATAATGATTCTTGGTTTTGGTTGGAAACATTATGAATAAAATCTTCACAGAAGCCCTAAGAAAAGCTCCCACATTTAAAGTTAAAATGTTTTACAGAGTTGGAGTTTGGAAGGAATTTTCTTCCATGTGAAATTGTCGGAGATTATTACAAGTTTGCTACAGCATATGATATTTTCTACATCTTTTAGCTTATATTTTTTATCAAATGAAGTGCAAGAACAGCAGACCATAACAATACACTGTCTCTCCCTTTCCTCCTCAATATCCTCTCTCCCCCAACTCCTCCTATTCAGTAGATATTTGTTGGTTTTCCTTTTTCACTTTGTGGTTAATGGAAGTATGTTGTGGGTTGAAGTATAGAAATGAGCACCAATGAACCTTTCTGGATTTCTGCAATATTACACATTGACAGCGATTGTGAGAAATTTGATTAGAATTGAATTGGACTAAATGAGAAGTCAAGCTCTGCATTCTTATTCTCACTCTCAGTTAAAATATCAAATACTGAGGCAGTAGACTGATGGTTTATGAAGCTAGAGAAAAGTGAAGTCCACGTTTTTGGAAGGCCAGCTGATTTACTTTTTTTTTGCTGAGATGTTGTTTTTTTCCATGTCAAGTTTTTGTTTGTTTGGTTGGTTGGTTTTTTGCATGTACAAGTCAGAGATAACAAATATCTCTGTGAGGAGAGTTTAGTAGTATCCGAAGATAAGACTGAGCTTCAGCAAATGACAGAATTTCCCCTACTTATCTGATTACTGCTAAAACTCATAAGAATTTGCAGCTTACATCTAGAACTGTATATATAATTGGAGGGCCAGGGAAGGATTACAATAATAAAATGACAAATTTTTTTTTACTCAAACAATTTTTCTCTATTTTGTGTAAAAAAAAAAAAAATCCCTTGTATACTGATTTGAGTAAATAAAAATTGCTACTTTTATATCTTTTATAAAAATAATGATTACTACAATGTATTTTAAATATCACTTAATTTGAAAATACATTCACTTCCAGTTATGAATGGTCTTAAAAATGTAGGAGAGAGGTGGAGATTCAAAATTTATTGGTAAATGTGAAATGAACTTTCCCTGTTAAATAGGCACTTGAACTCTTTTTCTAATTAATTCATTAATAAAATCCCCCTTTGAAATTACTTGGTTCAGTTTCTAGCCGTCACCATGTCTTAATGCTTTTTTTCTCTATTTATTAAACAATAAAGAAAGAAAGATATAAGAGAATAGTTCAAATATGAGACTGATATAATTCACAAACAAATAATAAAATGCATAGGAAACAATACAAATGAAATCTGCATAAAAAGAAATAAAATATAAAAGTATAAAGAACAAGAAGAAAAAATAAAACAACAGGTTTTTCTGTTGTAAAATATATCAATGTCTTACATTCTCTGTCCTGTTAGTTAAGTCTGTTCTTTTAATTTGTTTAAGAGTCTTTCCTCTTGTTTCTCACCTCTGTCTTAGTTTGTATATTCAGCAGCTGGAAGTTTGTAAATATTTTGTTTTTTTCAACTCAAAGTTATAGGCTTTTTTCAGAAATAAAGAAAGCATGATATAAACATAAACATGAATTGATTGGAAGGGAAATAGTTTAAAGCATGTCTTCTGCTTACTTTCATGACTTTGTCATTTATTGCATTACAAAGATTGTATTGCAGAATTCACTGATTTGAATAATATTCCTGTGAATTTCTTGAAATTACCTTGTCTCCGGTATCAGCATGTTGTGTGCGTGAAAATAATAACTCATTTGAATTTTTTTGTCTAGATTTGCAAACACGCATTGGTGCTTTAGTTGCAGAGCAGTGGATACACTAAGTCAAGATTTTTTTCAGCTTCTTGTGCCAATGAGAAGTCCAGGGGTTCTCAAGAAGATGTGAGGGAACAGAGCCAGAACGCAAACTGTCTAAAGGGGTGTATATATATTTATTTTTTATAACATTATTTTTCCCCTTCCTTTTCTGTTCTATTAACTTGTCTTCATTTCAACCCAATATTTTTATATTTTTCCATTTCTCTCCCCCATCCCACCACAGCAAATGGTTGTGTAGTGCTTAGCTGCCTGCAAGGCTAAAAAAAAAAAAAAACATACTCCTGTCATGAGTTAGATGGAAACGTATTTTCTATACTGTGACAACATTGAGATTTTGCAATAATGTTAAGGTAGTAATCAAACACAAACTAAATTTGTGCCCTGTTATTTGTTTATTTGGAGTACATTTATAACAGAGAAATTAGGGAAATGGCTTTATTAAAAATCTCGAGCCATTTTAAAACTCCACTAATACAGAGAACTCTGAAGAACATTTTATGCAATATGTCAGGGAGATGTAGTGACAAGAAAAGGAAAGTATTTGATGGGTTACATTAATCATATTTTTATTACATTCACAGACAAATGTTTGTTCAATATGTGATTTTCAGTTCTTTTAAAATGTGAAACCGAGCTATGAATCTATGATAGGAAAATTCACTAAGAAATAGAGGGAGAAAGATGCTATGGAGGGCAATTATAACTTCCCATTTAGGAACATTAACCCATTCTATTCTAAAATGTGGTCTAGCTTTAATAAAATTGATTAATTTGAACTCAGAGAGAAAGCAACATAAAAAAGAAAGTCAAGCAAGAAAAGTTCACACACAAAAAAAAAAAAAAAGAAAGAAAGAAATGACAGATAATTATGTGATTAGGACCATCAAAATAAATTAATATTAATCATTTAGAAACAAAATATAAACATTTTGGGACATAATGTAAGCATTATGTGTGTCAGCATCCATCTGCATCTGATTTAACAATCAGAGTAAGTTGATGCTCTGCTTTCTATGCAGGTGAGGTACCAGAGAAGTATGTTTTTCCAGAAGAAAGGCAGCAGGAAAGGTCTGTGTTAGGCTGTTAGTGGAATGAGAGCAGTTGCCCAGTATGGGGCCTGCCTCATCCCTGGCTATCATTTTTCAGTCCTTAAGCATGCTTGTGAGAAGTGTAGCCTCCTGCTGCAGAGCAGATGTTGCATTTTGGGGTGGCATGTGTCCTGTCAGTTCCCTCTTGTGTCCTTTTGCAGAGCTGAGGCCTTGTGGCCTGTTGTCAGGCTGGTTCACCCTGTCAGCTGCATGAAAAGGTGTCTCCGTCCCATCTGAAAGCTCAGTTCTCTGGAGTTTGGTTAATATTAGGAAAAAATTCTTATCAGAAAGAGCGATGAGGTATTGGAATAGGCTGCCCAGGGAGATGGTTAAGTCACTGTTCCTGTTGGTGTTCAAGAAATATGTGGATGTGGCACTTAAGGAGACATGGGCACTTGGTTGGCATGGTGGTGATGGGTTGACAGTTGAACTAGATGGCCTTACAGGTCTTTTCCAACCATAAAGATTCAATGATTCTATGATTAGATGATTTGAAACATTTGCAAAGACTCATAGCATTGATAACATCACAATTAGCTTAAAGGAACTTTTCATTAGAACAAAGACAGTGTTACAGACAGAAGAAGAATTTAATACTGACAAGAAAGTAAATCAAGCATTTTTGCTTTTAGAGTGGAAGGACAAGGGGAAAATAGGAACTACCAATGATAAACTGGAAAAAAAAAAGAAAAAGAAAGAAATTTACAATAATGAGTTTGTTTTTATTAAACTAATGTATGATATTATACGTAAGGGTAAGCATACAACTTATAAGATGCTGTTACTGGATAACTTTTGGTACCAAAAGGAAATGTACTGAAATGCAAATGTTTCATACCCCGTGCCTCATCAAGAGAGTGTAACTGCAAAGAATCAGATACCATCACCCTTCAAGATGAGATCAGGTCTTCTGAAGATAAAGTATTTTGGCATTCTAGAAGAGTCCCTTCTGAAGAAGGGTCAATGTCTCACATTCCATAGCCTTGCCACAGTTCCTCTATGTGAAATTAGAGTAAGAATATATCTCTGGAAATCACTGTGCATTAAATTATATTTTTCTCCAGTGTAGGAAAAAAATATCAGAAATCTCTGCTTGTAAACACAAGATAAAATAATTGTATTTAAGATTTTCTTCAGCTTTCAAAAGAGAGATGTTCAGGAAGTGTTGTGTGATGCCAAATATATATTTCTTTATGCTTCACATATCAGCAGGATTATGCTAGATGCCTTTAGAAAAATAGAAAATATATTTGTGCATGTTCAACAGCCCCTTTGGGAAACACTGCTTTCTCAATCTGCCATTTGGGTTCTGCTCAGTACATGAGGTGTTTCACAAAAAGAAAAACAAAAAAAAAAAAAAAAATAAAAAAAAAAAATATATATATATATATTGATGGCATACAGGTTACTGATTTCTACACAGATGACATTTTGATCTGGTGAAAAGCAGAAGATCATGGCCAGAGACTCTAAGCAGCATTTGAATGAAGAAAAAAAAAAAAAAAAAAGAGAGAGAGAAATTAACAGGAAAAAAAAATATATTATGCAACAAATATGCAACAGTATGTTTTGGGTTGTGAACTACTCAATTAAATTTGCATCAAGTCCAGCTGTCCTAGTCAGAAAAACAAGAGAACTAAGGTATCAGAGGGAATCATTTAATGAGATGTTTGGAAACAAAAGAGTTTTAAAAGGCCTTAATAGTGATGAGCTATGAAAGCACTCCCCAAACTATATTTTCCACTGTTACATCCAAGAAAAGAAGTATTGCAGTCAGAACTAGTAGTGTTTCCGTCAAAAGCTGAAAATATTACTCTTTACACAACCCATCTAATAGCATAAGAAACTCCAGAATGAATTGAACATTGCTGTTTATTTCAGATGCCAGACTGACAGTAAATTTAATCAGTGAATTTAATTTATATTTAATATAATCAAATTCAGTATAATGCTGTATTTATTGTTAACTTATTTGTCTAGCTTTACTGAGAATTAATGTGTTGGGACTGATATTCTGCAACAAAGTGTTCTAAAGAGCTTTTAAAATCCAACCAACCAAGCTAGGTTTAAATATATTTTACACAGTGGCAAGGAGCTGAAATGGAAGAACTCAATGTGGCTGACTTTCATCTGCCTCTTCAGTGATATCATTCCAACATTCAGTTTCAACCACCCTATAGCAAGGGGGTTGAAACTAAATGGTGTTTAAAGTCTAATCCAAACCTTTCTATGATTAGCAAGCAAGGGATGTCCATGCTTAGTGCATTTCTTACCTCTAACACAGAATCATTTTTTATTAATTTCATTGCTTTGGAAAATGGCTGACACTCAGTCTGGCTGAGAGAACTAACATATTTCTGAACTGATTTCAACAATTTTTCCTATTGACAGCCAGGTTGCAATGAATTAAACTGGGTAATCAATTACTCATGTCTGAAATAGCTGTACACCTGAAACACATCTTGAACTTGTATTTCAGATAGATTTGGAGCTATGAGTACATTAATATTTGGAATAATTTTAGAGGAACCTCTCAAATCTTGAATGCTGAACTTTGTAAGATAAATCAATTACTTTAAGGAGATACATTTGTACCATTTTCTTGCTACAGCTAGGAGCTGTTAATCTGTTTTCATTTGCATTTTCCTGGGAACATCTCTTCCTTAGGAGCTTGTCCATTTCAGCATTGCCTTTCTTGTGATCAATTTACAGCAAAAGTTCAGGTTGCATGATTTTGAAGTGATTGAAATGAATAGCATTTCTTTGAGAATGTTTATGTTTCTGAAATATCTAAATACTGTTGTTAGCAATTACTCTAGTCATTTCTGCAGAGTGTGGACTCTGGGCTGCTTCTAAGGATCCAAAAATATAATTATTACTACTATTTTTAAGCAATTCCATTTTCAATAGTCTTTCATTAACTTAGAGTGAAGTATGTCTGGCAGTGCAAAACGTGTCTGTTCTGCAAGTAGAAAAGATTTGAAAACTGTATTTTCTGTATGAATCTCTCCATGATTTGATAACAAAGGAAAAAATACATTTTCTATTTCCGGAGCTATACTTCACTGCTAGCACAATCTGGGTGGGGAAGATTTTTCTTTACTATTCTATAATTCTGTTTAATAATTCTAAGAACTTTCAGGATATTTTTAAAATATACTGCTATCAAAGACAAAGCATGCTTAAAAGTGAAAATAAGTGTATGACAAATTATTCATATTGTTACAATCTGCTTGCTACATCTGACACAAAGCATGCATAAGTGATCATCATAAAATTAGCAGCGAAAGTTGTTTTAATTCTGTAATAAAAAAGTGAAAATTCCCAGCACAAGTGATACTTTATTAAACCAGTAGAATCTTCATGCATACCCAAACTCAAATGCATAAATTACTATGTTGTAAAAATTGCTTCTTATGCCTGTAATGTCACTATCACAACATTTTATGAGACATTTTGCTCCAATTCCACTGCTTTTAATAAATTAAATGTATTTGTGAATGTGTCTTGATTTTGTTTCTGCTACTTCTCTTATTTCCACTAAAAGTAAATCATGCAAAAACTTGTAGCAGTAATTTTTAGGTAAGATCGCAGAATTGTAGGTGTTAGAAGAAACCTCTGGAGATCATTTAGTCCACCCCCACTGCTAAAGCAAGTCCCCTATAGTAGCTTGCAGAGAAGTGCCCAGGTGGATTTTTAATATCTGCAGACAATGAGACTCCACAGCCTTTCTGGGCAGCTTGTTTCAGTGCTCTGTAACCCTGAAAGGGCACGCTGCTGGCCAGTGGTCAACCTGTTGCAAATTTCTGAGAGTGGACTCTATCCTTTCACCCAGGACATTGATGAAGATGTTAAACAAGACCAGGCACAGTGCCACTATGTTCACTTGGGGAACATAGCTACGTACAGACCTCCAACTAAACACTGTGCTGCCAATCACAACCCTCTAAGCTCTGCCAGTCAGCCAGGTCTCAAGTCATCTCATTGCCTTTTTAGAAGACTAGAGTGACTTTGGTTTCCCTTCAGTCTTCAGCCGCCTCTCCCATTCTCCATGGTCTTTCAAAGATGATAGGGAGTGACAATATCTGCAAGGAAAATAATATATCTGCTTTTAAAAATAGAAGTTTATGAGGTGGATTCTATACATATTACTAAAAAAATGACAAGAAAAAGAAGTTGTCTGGTTGTTTCCTTGTCTTGACAAATTCCCTCTGGATGGTGGGTAATATAAGAAGAGAGCAGGAAAAGTTACCTCCCTCAATAACATCTGTATGCTCAGCCAGGATGTGGTTCTGGATTTCAGGGCAGGACAAATACAGAGAAGGAAGTGGAGAGATGTTGCAAATTGGAAATTTCACTGAAAAACAGAGAAAAGAGTTTAATCTGAAGAAGTGCGTACATATGTGATACAAAGGTAGTCATCAGTAGTCCCTTAAAAAGGAAATAAATTAATCAGAATGTCCTTAGGTAAACATCAAAATTATTTTCTGAACCACATTATAAGTATCTGTTCCTTTCGACTGGCTGATTATAGAGCTTACCGTGACTAACAGATATTTAAGCAGGACTGTATCAGTATATGCTATTAGATTTTATGACTACCATTTAGTAAATGCCTAAGAAGAAAAGGAAGCAGAGACACAGAGACACTGTCACATCTGAGGTGACAAAACAATTTTCTCAGAAACCAATAGAAGAAAGTTTGCAGTTTGGTATTCTCACTTTTCCTTCCTTCCTTCCTTCCTTCCTTCCTTCCTTCCTTCCTTCCTTCCTTCCTTTCCTTCCTTTCCTTCCTTTCCTT
>JAOWBP010000001.1:135369231-135394603 GCA_028571105.1 Tragopan temminckii | reverse complement strand
TTCTTTCTTTCTTTCTTTCTTTCTTTCTTTCTTTCTTTCTTTCTTTCTTTCTTTCTTTCTTTTTCTTTCCTTCTTTCAACTTATTACGTTATTACACACTCCCTGGTCTTTGAAGAACATCAGATGCTTTGAGTGACAGGAGGAAACTTGACAGCATTTGGCTTTGTATGTAGCCTTTTACAATTTGTGAAACCACAACAAGTATATGCTTCATCTGTGTACTTTGTCTAAAGTAGTTTGACATGAATGTCTCCAGAGAGACATTCAGAGAACTAAAGAATTCCCTCACTAGTTTCAAAATAATGATAAATAATGATACTCTGATGAACATCAGACTGGAGCAGTGTTTCAATAATGACCTCTTTGATGAAAAAGAGAACATGATTATTATAGTAGATGACATGAAGCAGGGATGAACAGTTAGGACGCTGAAGGACAGAATTAGAACTTCATGACAAATTGAAGAAATGGCCTGGAAAATAGAGATAAAATTAAATAGGGACATGTGCTTTTTCATAAGCTTAGACAGTGTATTGATTAGGTACTTAGCAGTGAGAGGCAAACTTTCTAAGGCATCTGTTAGGATGTATGAATAAGGTTTTATCATTTAAAACACAAGCAGTAATGCTTCCAGTATTCTGAACCTGGAATTGCAAGAAACATCTGAGCTGCGGACACTCCCAAGAAATGATCTAACAGCTGATGTAGAAAAGAAGGGAATCATATTTTTTTGAGGCACAAGATTTAATAAAAGAAGATAAAGGCAATTACAGCAAGAAAGAATTCGGTGAGCCACAAACTTTTTTAGGTAAAAAATGGTGATACTCTTCGCACGTGCAGGTGGAACAGCTTAAAAATATAGAAATACATTTGATTGATTGTGTACCTCTGAATTACATGTGCCTTATAATTAAGAACTAGAGTTTTTACTGAGTGGAGTATATGGATTTTTCCAATGCACAAGGCTTTGCGGTCAACCACCACTTTCTTCTAGAAGGCTTCTTTTGTATGTTTGTTAACTAAGGGATATCTTTTCACTGTTTTTAAACTTAATAATTCACAGTGATTGGCAATTTTGAAAGTTTCAGCTCTGTGTTCTAAAATTTAATTTTTTTATGAGAGTCTCAGTTTTTAATTGTGCTGTGCATCTATTTCCTAAAACTTTGAAACCATTATGGTTTTCAAATATGCCATTTAAAAGTTTACATATAAAAATTATTATAGCAACACGTACCAGAGCTCTCTGAAACTATGGGGGGTAGATCCCCAAATCCCAAAATGAAATTCTTCAACCAATTTGCTTTCATATTCAAATGCTAAATTTAGTCTGAGTGTACCTGTGGAAGTTGTGGATTTTTCCTCAGTGGAAGTATTTAAAAACAGTTTAAGAAACTTTTGTCATGAGTGATGAATGTCCTTGCTTTTAAGAATTATTTTCAGTCCTTTGATTTGCTATATTTATTCTAATTATTATGAAAAGCAGGGGGAATGATGAAACAGAAGTTCCTGTATGTGAGATATGGGATATACAGAAAACTTTTTTCATTAAGTAAGTGGCAGAATGGCAAGCAAGGATCTTCTTCTATAAAGAATGGACAAAGATAAAGGATGAAGAGATACTCCAGAAGAAATTATAAGTTGTCTGTGCTCAGGAAAAGAGTTGGATGACCATTAGTTAATTAATTGTTTTATTATTTATTTATGGAGTGCCCAGTGGGCCTTTACTTGTGGGTAAAAAACGCAATCAGTCCTGCAAGCAGAGGCTACTTGAGTGGCCTGCCAGGTGCCAGCCCTGCTTCTAGCTACCAAAGCTGCCATTCTTCTTGAAGGTGCCACTGTGCAGTAATCCTTGGCTTGCATCCTGTGACTGCTTCTTCAGCTCAGGCAGCTCCTTAGCCACCGCAAGGTGCCAGCACCAGGCATCCTGCCACTGCTCTTATATATTACTCCACTCATCAACAGGCATATTGAAGCACACTTCCATTTTCTGCTTGAGGAAATGCGTCACAGATATCTTGTCATCTATTTCCTCACTGTGCTGCTCCTTCAGGCCTCTCCAGACTTAGCTCATGGAATGCATCTCTATAGAGCACTGTAGCAGCATGGTCACAAAGCCTGCAGTTGAGTAAGGAGCACTGTTGTATGAAAGATGCCCCAGAAATATGGGTTAGAGCTGCCATCAGGACATCAACTGCCCCTTTCTCCTCTATGAGCTCTCAAGCTGACTACCTAAAGTAGTCTATCGCAGAAGGAGGTTGTTGATGTGCCGGAAGGCTGTACTGCCATCCCATGAGACCTAGACAGGCTGGAGAGTTGGTCAGGGAGAAATTTAATGAAATTTAACAAGGACAAGTGTAGAGTCTTGAATCTGGGCAAGAACAACCCCAGGTACCAGTATAGGTTGGGGACTGACTTGTTGGAGAGTAGCATAGGGGAAAGCAATCTGGGGGTCCTGCTGGACATCAGAATGACCATGAGCCAGTACTGTATCCTTGCAGCCAAGAAGGCCAATGACATCCTGGAATATATTAGAAGGGGTGTGTAGTACGTGTAGAGAGTTTCTACTCCATCTCTACTCTGCCCTGGTGAAATCACATCTGGAATATTGTGTCCATTTCTGTGCCCCTCCATTCAAGAAGGACAAGAAACTGCCTGAGAGAGTCCAGTGTAGAGCCACAAAGATGATTAAATGAGTGGAGCATCTCCCTTATGAGGAAAGGGATCTGGGTCTGTTTAGCTTGGAGAAGAGGAGACTGAGTGGTGAATTCATTAATGTTTAAAGATATGTAAAGGGTGTATGTCAGGAGGATGGAGCCAGGCTCTTCTCAGTGACATCCAGTGATAGGACAGGGGTGCAAGCTGGAATACAGGAGATTCCATATAAATATGAGAAAAAACTTCTTTACAGAAAGGGTAAAAGAACACTGGTACAGACTGCCCAGAGAAGCTGTGGGATCTCCTTCTTTGGAAACATTCAGAACCTGCCTGGATGCATTCCTCTGTGACCTAATCTAGGTGTTCCTGCTTGTAAAAGATTATTCTTTAACTTTAGACACTGCTCTGGCAGTGGAATTTGACTTGATGATCATTCGAGATCCCTTCCAATCCCTGACATTCTATGATTCAGTCGAAGTGAAAAAGAGCCAATCTAGTTGAAGAAAGAGAAAATAAGAAGCAACTGGCAAACTTCATTTTACAAATTAGTTCAATCAATTTGTTGAGAAAGACAGAACAGAAATCAAAGAGAAGGATGAGAAATATCTTCACCAAAGTCTGACGATCGAGTCATCTGATACCTTTGGGATATGAGACTTAAAAAAAGGAGACCATCGGAGACTTTTCTTCTGGGTGGAAATATGAATATACTAAATGCAACACCAGATGATGTAAAGATTATATTCAACAAATTTGTATGTAATTTATCTATTTTATTGAAAGGAGTTGTATCTAATTTTCACATTTATTTCCATACCTGGTTCTTACTCCCTTTTGTTTCCGTGTTTGTTTTACTGTTTTCTCTCCTAAACTTTTCACTTTCATGTGCTTCACTTACTTTTTTTTTCTCACATGCAGACTTATGATTTTAGTGTGCTACCTTGACAACTCTTGCCTTTGCTCTTAATATTGTCTTTCTTTAGCATTTCTCTAAATACTCTGTTTCTCCTCTCATCATCCTTTAGTTCTCATAGTCAGAAATCAGTGCAGTGCCTTTTATAAGCACTCTATAGTACTATTTTCCTTCCTTCTACTTGCCCCTCTGTTTCAATATATCTTTTTACTATGTACTGCATTTGTTCTCATTTCATTACTTCTGCCACTGACATTTTACTTGTTGCTTGTATTTCAGGATTTTATTTTCATTGCTAATTTAGCTACTTTTCCCATAAACTTTGAGGTGTTTTCCAAAACAATCTTTCACAGCTGGAATACTCTCTTGCTTTATTCTCTTTTTCATATTCTTCCTTTAGATTCATTGTACTTAGTCTATACAAAAGAATAGATTTTTAATAGTAAGTTAACTCAACAAAACTTCGTATGCACTTAAAAAGAAACAACTGGACATTTCAGGACAATCCATCTAGTTCCCACAGGTAAGCATGAACATTTTTGTTACTTTTCTACATCTCTGATCTCTTTTCCTTATTATACTAATTGATGTATTGATTGAAATGAGATTGCACATTCTTTGGTAGATGGATCATAGATGACCATAATCTGTCCTGAGTTTGCTAAGATGCTATTTTTGCTTCAGCCTAGATAGGCCTCGCAGTAGGACAGAAACTAATTCAAGTGGAGGCATAAGCACCTGCTAGTTAGTCTAGTGCAGCTGCTTAGAACTCAGTCTCTCAAAAGCTTTAATTATAAAAAATACTACGAACAGAAGTGACTCATAAAATCACTGAAGCTTAGTTGGTATGCCTGATTCAGAAAATTCTTGGCAAAGAAAATGTGTTTTGATTTTGAAATGCAATTTGGGTTCAGATGAGAAAAGTCCGTTTCCAAAATCACCCACAGGGTGAATACTACTGTGATTCTTCCACAACTACTTCCAACTTGCAAAGAAAGGAATATAGACGGAGTAATTTTTAGATTACTGAACTTTAATTTTTCACACCTCCTTCACGTACAGCTGGGGTGGTTTAAGAGTTAGTAATAGGCATGATTAATTGCTTGACTTTTTGATGTGTGCAGGCATTCGTACTATATAATTAGAGTTTTCACTGAGGTGGTTACATTATTTCAAATCTTACGTAGATGGGGAAGGCTTTTACTTCAAAGATTTCTCACCAACAGCAACTTCTCTGTGGAAGGTATTTTTCACTGGGGTAGACATTTCCTAATTCAATAATATGAAGTTTAACAGTTCAAAGTAACAGTTATTTTTGATGCTTCACTTTTATGTACCCAACTCGAGGTTGGGTACATAAACTTGAGGCAGTCATGATTTCCTAGTGTGCTAAGCCCTTATTCCTGAAAAGATTTCCTAGGCTGTAAACAAAATATTGAGCACTAAAATAATACCTGTGAAAATAGTAAATTTATTCAGTACTGTCACTAGGGAACAAGAGACACTTGATGGCTTCACAGAATCACAGTAGTTGAGGTAGGAAGTGATTTCTGAAGGTAATTTAGTCCAACATCTCTCCTCAAAGCAGGGATATCTAGAGCTACTGTCAAGCTTCAAATGGCCTTTGAGTAATTTTGAGGTTGGAGACTCCATAACCCCCCTGGGCAACCAGTGTCAGTGCTCAGTAAGCTTAATTGTAAAGATGCATTTCCTGATATTCAGACAGAACCTCTTGTACTTCAGTCTGTGCCCTTTGCCTCTGGTCTTGTCACTGGACAAGAGGGTGAGCACCATTGTACAATATGAGTATGTTAAACAGGACTGGACCCTGCATTAATCCCTGTGGTTCACTGTTAGTTACTGCCCTCCAGCTAGACTTCACATCACTGACCACTGTCCACAGGGCTCAGCCATTCTGTTCATTCTGTATGTCCATCCATCAACATCTTGTCTATGCAGGTCTTCTGAGGAACAGTATCAAAGGTCCTATGTAGGAAATAACCACTGTTCTCCCCTCATCAATCTGAGTAGTCAATTCATTATAGAAGCTTATCAAGTTGTTTAAGAATGATGTCCTCTTGGTGAATCCATCTTGACTATTTCTGATGATTTTCTTGTCCTTTTCATGCACCTGGAAATGATTTTCCGTATTAGCTATTTCACCCACTTCCCAGGGATCAAGGTTAATATATGGAACTATATATGAAATATATATATTTTATAGTTCCGGTCTCAGACAGTCCTGATCTCTCTTTGCAGAACACCCACAAAATGCCAACACCTTACCATTGACAACCAGTATAGTTTGTAACTGTAACATGTATGAATGAATTTGTTTTTTCATTATCTGTCTCAGGGAGCACTGAAGAAGTAGGAATTAGATGCTTCTTGTCTTTCTTTGGCTGCATTGATATGACTGATTTATGAACCATGTGTATCTAAGAAGGGAAAGATACAAGAATATCTTGTAGAGGAATACCACTGCTTGAGAAAGACAAGGAAGAGAAAAAGGAAAGGGTGAAGGAAGAAGGAAAAAAAAAGCAGGGGAAGAAAAGTTGAATAAAAAGAGGTGAAGGTGAAAGAACTGCTAATTCCCTTTCTATATTAGGGGTAAATCCTGTCAGATCCCATGATGATATGAATATTTAGTTGGTGCAACTGTTCCATTTCAGTTTTGGAGGCCATGGATGGAAAGTCACTTTTATCATGGTCATCCAGCTCTGAGGACTGGGCCAAAATCTGTCTTTAGTATAAAAAAATGAGAAATAATAATAATAAAAAAGGTAGTAAATATCTCTGCCTTTTCTTTATCCATCCTCATCTTTACTTGTTAAGTAACTACCTACACCAAATATCTGTCCAGTGTTTTCCTTTGACCAGTTCTTTCTGTTGACATACTTGAAAAATACTTTTCAGAGTTGTCTGACACCACACTAGCCAGTGTCAATTGAAGCTGAGCTTCGCATTTTCTTGTTTTCTCTCTGCAAATGCGAAGCACAGCTCTATAATCTATCTGTGAAGCCAGACTTTGTGTCTAGAGTTTGTATATATTTTTTTTCTGCCCTATTTCCAAGAGGAGTTCCCTGTTCATGCATGTTGGTCTTCTGTCCTACTTGCTTGCTTGCAGCACAATGGAATTGCTTGCTCTTAGGCTTTTAAAAGGTGATTCTTGAAGAGAGACCAATTTGCATGGATCTGTACATCCTCTAGAGCTGTTTCCCAGCAAATACTCCTTACCAGCTCCCTCAGAAACTTAAAGTTTAATCTCAGAGACTTCCTGGGAACTCTGCTGACCTTTCTTCCCATTGCACCAAAAATTTAGAACTCAGCAATTTCATGATCACTGACAAGGGGGAATGATTTTAAACTAAAAGAGGGGATATTTAGATGATGATGATGATGATGATGACGATGATGATGATGATGATTATTATTATTATTATTATTTTATTTTTATACATAGTGGTTTGAAGCACTGGAACAGGCTGAACAGACTGTTCAGAGAAGTTGTGGATGCCCCATTCTTGGAGGTGTTCAAGGCCAGACTGGATGGAACCCTGGGCAACCTGGTCTAGTGGTTGGTAATTCTGCCTATGGCAAGAAGGATGGAACTAGATGTTTTTTAAGCTCCTTCCTAACCCAAGCCTTTCTATGACTTAAGATAAACTATTCCACTATTCTCCCACTTGAGTAGGGCAAGTGGTTATGTGGTGCTTAGCTGCCTGTGGGATTTATACCATAACAGTTTCTCACTGTCCACATTTTAATTTGCAGTAAATTACTTTCCTGAACTGGAGTCATTTTTTCTCGTGATAGTAAGTGTACTGGATTTACATGGCAGGATTTTAGCAGTTTGAGGGTTGCAGGGCTGGCCTTTGTGAGAAGAATTCAGAAGTTCCCCCATTTTAGCTAAGAGACATTTTGAAAAGGGACCTGATGCTGTCCAAAGCTGAACCAATGCGTACTGACTGTGCTTTTGTGATAGTAGATTTAATAGTGTGAAAAACTGTGAAACAGCAGATGGGAAATGAGAATGAAAAAAAGGTAGAGAGAAACAACTCTGTAGATAGAAAGGTCAGTGAAGGAGGAGGAACTGATGCAAGCAGTGAAGAGAAATTCCCCAGCAGCCAAGGAGAGGCCCGTGGAGGAATAGATTGTGCCCCTGCAGCCCAAGGGCACCACTTAGAGCAGATCTCCTCATGTAGCCATGGAGGAGCTCATAGTGCAGCATTGAATGAGGCCTGAAGGAGGCAAAGCCCATGGACACTCCTGAAGGAGCAGTCCCAGACTGGAACTGTCGCCTGTGGGGACCTGTGTGGAGCAGCTCCCAAAGGATGGGCCACATAGTAGGAGGCTGTATTGGAGTAATGCTTGAAGGGCTGCAGCCTGTGGGGAGCCCAAGCAGGATCAGTTTGAGAAGAATGGCATCCAGTGAGATACACACCACACTGGAGCAGAGTTGGAGTGACAGGAGCAACAGCGATAAAGCATTATGGACTATCTGCAGCTGCTCAGGAAGAACATAGGAGAGGGCAGATACGTGGGAATGCGGTTTTAGTTTGATTTTAGTTCTCACTGCTCTGGTCTGTTAGTTGTTGGCAATCATTTGCATTAATCTCCTTTATACTGAGTCTATTTTGCCCATGACAGTAATTGGTGAGTGCTGTCTCTGTCCTTATCTCAACACATGAATTTTTTAGTGCATTTTCTCCTTTGTCCTTCTGTGAAGGGGGAGTGAGAGAGTAACATGGTAAGGCTTAGCTTCCTATCAGTGTGAAACCACTGCAGTAAGTGATCTCCCTGTCTTTATCTTGACCTGTTAGCTTTTTTATCTTAATTTTTCTATTGATGAGGGAGAATAAGAGAGTAGCTTAGAAGGCTTCTGGCAGCCAGATAAGATCAACACAGTTCGTAGTCTATATCACAATGAGGCCCTACATATTCTTAGGAGAAAAAAAAAAAAAAAAAATTGCTAAACATATAAATAATTACTCATTTATAAATATATAGATTTCATATCTTCTATATTAAGGAAGTTAAAAGGTGTATTGTGTTAATAAGTAGCAAGCAGGTGAGAAACAATCATTCTCAATATCATACAAGGCAATTAGCCATAGCAAAGCCAAATTCTCATCTTCATTGAACTCAAAAAGAAATTCATGTTTCTTGGCTCTTCCTGTTGATTATTTTTAATCAGTTAAGGCTATGGAAAAAAAAAAAATGTCACCAAGAGTAATTAGTGAGAAATGAAAAGAGACTTCTACTGGGATGCAGTCTAGAAGAGATCGCTTTTCTGATGTTAGTGTTCTCTTTGGTAGCTCAAATTCCAAACCTCCAAACTTCAAATCCTCCTTTCTGACAGGTGGATTCATGATTTTATATGTTCAGTGGTCCTTCAGTGTCAAAAAAACAAAACAATTTTCACATTCATGTTCTCAAAGTTATGCAGACAAGTTAATGTTTTTTGAATTCAGCCAATAAGATGGACTGTATAATATCACATTCTTTTATTCCATAAAGAAAAAAAAAGATCTAACAAAAGAATGGCACAAAAACTAGAAGTGATTTTGGCAGATTCATCAGGATTAACAAGTCCTGATGAAGTTACTGCCCACAGTCTTACTCGTCAGTGATAGGAATGAAGAACACATTTGTTTTGCTTTTATAACTTCTTGCAACACTTTATAACGTTTAATTTGGCTTCTACTTTGATATTACCTTATTGGTTAAGCAGGTGCTTTATTTGAACAACAATGTTTCCATGGAGACTGCAGAGTAGGAAGGCGTATTTCTGAGATGGCATCTATCAGATATAAATTACAAGATTTCTCTGGGTGGATGGAACATTTTATGCTATGCCACAAGGAACAGATTGGTGATCAGTGGTCTAACTAGCATACCTATGTTGATTCAACTCTTTTCTCTAATTACCATTCTTAAGTCTTTGCAAACTAGCAAGACAGATGCAAGAGGAAGATAAAATAAAATAAAAGGCTAACTTTAATTTCGGAGCTGCATCTTTCATATAAATTTTGCTTTTGTCTGTCTTGAAGCATTTCATGTCTCAAATTACACAATAGTATTAGTTTTTACTTCCATCTGCCAGTCATGAAGCTAGAAATCATGTTTGTACTTGCTAAGTATTCTGGGAAGGTAAGGATTAGTACTCTAATTTATGTTGACTTGCATCCCACTGAACTCAGTTAAAATTTTATATATATAAAATTATATATATATATACACACACGGATGACAGTCAATTGTAGAAGTGAAACCTAACTTTGAGTCTTGGAAGGAGCCCCTTAGCACTTAAAGTGGATGGATATTTTGTAACTGAGCAACCGAGTAGGAAGAATACAGGACTGAACAAAGGAAACAAAGCTGATAATTGAAAGCACTAAAACATGTTTGCTGTTCTTTTGGGTTTTGTTGGGTTATTTTTTTGTTTTGTTTTGTTTTTCCTTTCCCTACTTGTTTGTGGAGGTTTTTTGTTCTTGCTCTTTATTTTATTTTCTGAGAAACTAGAAGTCGGAATATATAGCTACTTCTGAAAGAAAAGGCTTATAAATTAAAAGAGTTAAAAATACAGATTTCAGAAACTCAAAGGTTTCTTTTTCCTCAACACAGCTCTCTTCAGCTTTTAGAAAGTTTTAAATAAAGTCCTTCCCTAAAATAAAAAAATGATCTGATTTTTATCAGAGTGCCAATACTGTATTTTGTTTCAGTTAGAAAAACATCACTGTATTGGATTTCTGCTGGAAGTCAGGTTTTTCCCAAATGCAGCAGAGTCCTAATACTTTTAGATTCAAAATTATGAAACAAAAACAAATCCATGAAAGAGAAAAGCACTCTGCTTACTGTAACCTTCTATCTTAATCACGTCTTTTTCTATTATTCAGATTTTTAGGTAAACAGATCTATAGGTAAACAGATCATAATTTATATATATATATTTTTAATTTATTTACTTACTACCGAGAGACAGGGTGTAGATATCACTTTCTTTTACAGTTATTCTATAATAAATCACCATTAAAGGTAATTTCATTTTATTGGAAAATATATGTATACCCGCATTACAGTATCACACTCTAAGAACAGTATTTTATGCTTTTTACAGTTTGTAAAAAGTCACGCTGATGCCCCTTTACTTACCTTCATGTACTTAGACACACGCAATTCTTGTTTTTCTCTTCTCTTCTGTCTTCCTCAAATGCACTGAGTTTGACCAAATATTGTGAGATGGATGTATCGGTGCACTGCCAGGAACAATCATTATTTCATACCTTTCTCTGAAGATGTATTGTTCCTCATAATGAAAGGGAAAATGGGAACTGACGACTAAAAAGCCGTTATGAAAAGACATATTTTTTTAAAACTGCTAAGACAGGTGAACCTTATGAAATACTACACTTTTTGCTTGCTGTGCTTTTATCTAATTTTATAATAAAAGATATTTTTATCACTTTGATGGGTATAAGGTACTGTGCTTAGTGACTAG
The DNA here is from genome assembly GCA_028571105.1 of Tragopan temminckii. Classification (NCBI taxonomy): domain Eukaryota; kingdom Metazoa; phylum Chordata; class Aves; order Galliformes; family Phasianidae; genus Tragopan; species Tragopan temminckii. The sequence goes on along the minus strand of JAOWBP010000001.1, from coordinate 135,383,534 downwards.
AGATACTACGCAATGACACTTGGAGTACATTGTAATCAACAAAATAATCCTTTTGGTTTGCAGGCTTCCTTTGAAGGCCTGTCACAGCAGAATGACATTTTATATATTCTATATTAAAACTATTTTCCCCTGGCTTTCATCTCTCCTGCAAACCATATAACATAATGGCAAATGGCTTAACCAAATGGACATAAATGTTAGTGCCATTATTTTCCCTTTGAGGACCAAACTAGCACAGCAGGGCTGCTGAATGAAGCACAGTGATGTAACAACATGCATAGATGCTTTTTTTAGGAAACTGTGAAAAGGATATGGGAGAAACATGATGACAACTATCAGAATAATAAGAGGAACAGAATCTGAAGGGTTGGCTGGTAATCTGTTCTGATCAGAGCTGTACCATGTTTTAACTGTCAGCAGCAAAACTGGAACTGAATAGACTTCAAAGGAAATGAAACCCCACAAAGGACATAAAGAATTATCCAAGGGTTGCAATTTTATTTGTTTTCTGGGACAGTCTATGATGAGCAAACATTTTCTTTTTTCCTTTCTTTCTTATTCTTTTTCTTTTCTTAATTAAAGCAAAATGTAGCCTTAGAGGAAAAAAAATCAGTTTATGGTATACAGCAAGAAAACAAATATTCATTTTGAAGAGATATACACAGTAAACTGTGAATTCACCTTTAAATTATGAACACCTTGGTAATTCCCTTAGAAACTAATCTAATGCTTGTGAAGTGAAAGAGCTATTGTTTGCAGTTTTGTTTAACAAAAACATTAATTTAAACTTTTTCAATACTGATGTTTTGGATAACTGCATGTAATTGTACTATACAATGATGGCTAGAGTATATGCAATAAAGGTATTGTATTATATTGTTTTGTAGTGAAGTAATATTTTTTTCTGCATGGGAAAAAAAGATATATATGATGTTTGGGTTTTGTATTTTCTCACTGAAAGTGCCTCATTTTTGTTTCATTATAACTATGTCGCTTACACAAGCCCTTTGACAAAGCCTAACTATTCCATTTTTGTGGAAAGACAAACCCTAAGAAGTGGTTAATTATATGCAGCACTGCATAATGTCAAGGAACAGAAAAAATATTTTCATCTGAAAATGCAAAGGAAATACACTTTAATTTGAGAGTTTACTTTCACAAGCATGCTTAAGTCATAGGCCTTTGAAAAAGCTGACTTTGACATTTCAGCCAAAAGAAGCAAAATTGTGAAGGGCAGACAAGGTCTACCAGTGCCAGACACCAAATACATATAGTAGTTACTATAGTGTGTACAGTTTTCATACTGCTTTCTAATTCCAGTTGAATTCAGTCTATTCAGTTTTCTTAAGCTAGGTTTGTCCGATCTTACCCCCAAAAAATTGAATTCACAGAGATAGGGGAAGAAATGATTCTGTTTCTGTTGTCCATTAGCTCATGCTATGCCTAGGATGCACTATGAGGTGATAGTTAAAGGGTTTTTCCAGAGATATGAGACAGTATAAACCAGTTTTGGCCCTTATTCAGCTACAGAGTGCAATTAAGTGTTGGGATCTCAACTTGCAAGAAAGTTCCCTTGCTACCATAGTAAAGGGAATTTTGAGTCACTACTTCAGGACAGAACTGTTTCGGTTTATGTATTATAAATGCTGAAACAGTAATTTATCCGGACCGAAGGCACATATGAATTATTTGCTAGCTTGGAGGCACAGACTTGCACCTGAAAGGGGAATTAAATGCTGATTTGCTCTACAGGTTGTATTTGCCTATTCACAGAAAAATGAAAGACTAACAACAGAAATTATTCAAGTGTCTTGATTTCCTGTATTCACATAAAAGTGCTTATGCTTCATGAAAACATACCGTTTTGATGGAAGTAATCTCAAGACAGGAGTATTACTTGATCCAAATTTGTGTCCATGTAAGTCCATATTTCGAATAAATAAGACAAAATCAGAGTTTTTGAGAAATTAGTATGAATTTTCTTATTTTCTTTTCCCCTATAACTGACCCTATATAAACAATGTGATTGATATGTAAAATTTCAAGCTTACAAGCTTTATTTTTACTTTTTTATTTTACTTGTCAAAAAAACAATAAAATGCTAAGTTTATTTGGGATTCAGACAATTTTTTTTTCTAAATTTTTCAGCTATTTGACTGAAGAACCAGTTATTGTTTCAGCCTTAACCTCCAGATAATAGTTTTAAAATAATAGTTTTTACCTTATTATTTTAATGTGCATAGTAATAAGATGGCGCACACCTTGATGCAGATAATCATACGCAGTGCTTCAAATGAAGCAGTTTAGTCCAGTGAAAACAGGTAACTTTAAAAATGATATAATTTTGGTTTAAAAAGTACAGAATTTCTATTCATAACTAATTCAACTCTTTTAAATTTCAGATGTAAATTACTTATTCAGATGTGTTTGCCTTTTATTGTGCTTATTACAAAATATATGATATATCTAAGAACTTATGGATAATAAATGCCTTAGATTTCCAATCTAACTCAAAGACTGAGCACACTCAGGTATAGTTGATTTACATCTCAGTATATCCATATTAAATACATGTAATCCTTTGAATACCTCATAATGTTAAGGAAGTTTTTGTAAATTGAGACTATGATTATGATGGTCCTAATGCATATGTGCACTTATAATTTTCTGTTCTTGTGCATGAAATATATATAAGCCAAAAAAAAAAAAAAAAAAAAAACCAACAACAACAAAAAAACCCACAAAATTAATAAAACACAAAACATACACTGAATTACTTTTATCTGTATGTTACTCCTTTCTCTTTTTGATGCTTAATTGTCACATATATCATTTGAAATTGCACTTTGTATGGTATCTTAATTGTAATATTATACTGCAGTCTTGTAGTTTAGAAGAGTTTTTTTTTTAAAGTTTCACATATTCATTCTGAATTTTTGGGGACCAAAAAGACAAGCAGTCAATAAATGGTTGGTTAAATAGATTTCTAGGGTTGCATTTGGAACTTGAAAAATAATGCTATTGTTTCTAGCTAGCTTACAGGCATTTCTTTTTTGTGTCCTTGCATAGACCTTCTGTAACAAATGCTGCAACTTCTGTTACTCTTTGTGAACAGTGGCAATAGCAGAAGACGTGACGCATCGAGAGAAAACTGAGAATTGAAAATTGAGAATGTTCAGAATTACAGAATACAGAAAACTGTATAGGAATGCATGGCCTTATATATGTAACATGCCCTCTAAAATTGTAGAATCCATGTATTTTGCTCAGTGTCTCTTTCAGGATGGATCTAGGAAATGGCTGCAGCAATTAAAGCTCTTGAGCTGACGATGAATTTTTGCTTTATAAATTCTTGGTTTTATACAATCAAGCAGATCTTCTTGTGCAGGGCTACCTGTTCTCTCTGGGCTGATTACAGCTGAAGTGATTTTGCTCCTTTTCATTAAGCTTGTCTCTCGATCCACTGAATTTAGTGGGTGTCATTCACTTTGTTATCCTGGAGATCCAGCTCCTCAGATCCATAGACAGGTAACGATGATCACAAACATGCCAGTTTGCATAACCTCAGCTTGTGATCCTCAGTTCCATTTCCCCTGTGAACCTAATATTTAGTGTTTTTAGTTAATTGTGCATTATCACTCACTGTAATGCCCCTCCTGTACATCTCCTTGTAACCCTCTACATAAAAATGTACTTGATCTATTCTCTCTCTCTGTGTATAAACAAAATTTATCCACACGTTCTCTGTGTTTAAAAAGGCTTATGTGTTCATGAAAATAAACAGGAAATTGGATTTTTTTGGCAATCTGATATTCTGCGTCTAGAAGTGTTCACAGATGATTATGGTAACAAATATCCTAGACTCAATTAAAAGTAATCTATTAAAAACATTTGTCCTGGTTATAGTATTTATGTGTATTATTTGAAGAAGTGGGAGATACTTACCACTCCTAATAGTTACATTTATTGTGGGAGTTAAGATTGTAACTGTAGGATATATTGCAAATGAAAAGTACTGAAAATAACACAAGGTAGGAAAAACTGACATTACAATTTAATGTCTATTATTGTAACTGAATTAAAACTGATTATAGGTCAGAACAAAATATTTCTTTCTACTCATCCAGCTAATCAATACAGATAACTTCTGCTTAAGTCACAGTGGGAATTTTGAATTCTCAAATCTGCAAGACGATCTCTTTGAATTTGCCTTTACATTTTTGTATTTTTTCCCATAAGATGATCCCATTGTCTTTAAGTGCATTTATAATGTTTAACAGATTCAAATTGCCCTTGCCATAAAGAAGAGTAATAGCATCCTAGACTGCATTAATCAAACTCCTTCCAGCAGGTCTGTGGAAGTGATACTTTCTCTGCATCAAGTGATGTGGTCATACCTGGAATGCTGTGTCTAAAACAGTTCTCCTCAGTACAAGACAGATGTAGACATGTTGGAGAGAGTCTAGAGTGAGGAAAGGCTGAGAGAGCTGGGGCTGTTGCACCTGGAAAAGAGAAAACTCATAAGGGATCTCATCAATGTATGTAAATACTTGTTAGCAAGACCAAAGAGACAGGCTTTGATGGTCACTGATGACCAGTAGCAGGACAAGAGGCAGTAGTCACAAACACAGAAGGTTCCATCTAAATATAAGGAAGCACTTCTTTACTGATTGACAGAACATTGGAACAGGTCACCTCTCAAGGTTGTGGTCTCCTTCCTCAGGAGGGAGACTATTTTAAAATCTGTCTAGAGGTGGTCCTGGGCAAACGGCTCTAAGTGTCCCTGCCTCAGAGTGGGATTGAACCAGATGACCTTCACAGATCCCTTTCAGCCTAGCTATCCTTTGGATTCTATGATTCTCTTAATAATATTCTAGAATGTTGTAGCTGTGTACGTGAACCCAATCAAAGAAACTTCATTTCTCATTTCAAGGTAAAATCCTTCATTTCCAAATTTTTGCATGTAAGAAACATACCTCATTCGTCTGTGATTTTGAAAGGAAATGAAATTGCACATTGTACTCTGTGCTGAAGTTCAGTGCCCAAGTGTGGAGTGAGGCATCCCGTAGAACTTATGGAAGGTGTTCCCATGACAAAACTTGGCAGAAGCCACATGACAAGGTACTCAGTGTACACAAAATGGTGTTGTATCTGAAATATTCACTAAAAGGATATTAGATATTTAGGTTACATAATAGTAACTGTAATAATTATACCGTTGCTGGTATCTGTCTCTGAACTGACAGTTTCATCTTGATCATAACTTCACTGTAAGATGGTTAAACTTAAATGATATTATTCCTACTTTTTGTTCTTCATTTCATGGTATTAAATGTGTGTAAAAGCCTTTTTTTTACAGAATGTCACCAGCACAAGTTGATTAGTCACTTTGAGAAGACTGGATAATGTTTTATGTACCATTAATAAATAAAAAATCTGTTTAATGGAATTCTTATTATTCTGAAGTTTACCATATTATCATTATCCTGAATTTGTCCTGCTTAAATTGAATTGTGTACTTCACAAATAACTTAATATTTTCCCTAAAAATGTTATAAGTTATATTGTTATGAAACATTCTGTCATCAATATACTCTATGTCATCTCACAGAAGTCAGCAGGATTAAAAAGGTGTAACTGATGCAAAATTTGACAAAAATGCCTAATTCAATCCATCTTTTTTCTTTCCCATGAATGTAAAATCTCATTTAAATCAATGAAAAATTAATCAAATTTTTACAGATAACAAAAAGCAAATTTTGTTCCACTGTTTAACAAAGTACTAACCTCAGAGCATGCAAACAAGGAAAAAGCACTGTAATTCTCAAAATTGCTGTTCATTAGTTTTTATTTTCTTGTGCTCTGATAATGAGAAGAAATAAATTTCTGCCCTATCAGAGTCAACTTGTTGAGTGATAAATAAGGATATGTGCCATGAGCTGGGGTTTACTGGGATTATTTTCCTACCATTTCTCATTGCCTACTTATTTGGTCCAAGAAGGGTGCTTTGCAGTTTGTGCTTTCCCCACCCTCCTACTGTTTTCTGTTGTTTGAATAATCTGTAAGGATTTAAGGTATTTTAAATCAGTTAGCTACATAATCTTTACCATCCAGTCTTACAGGAAAAATATTAACAAAAATGATTACAACTAGTAGAAAAAATGTATTAATTGTCAACACAAGTGAAAATAATAGGGTTAAAACTCTGCTTCTGTTCATAAATCAGTTTCTGAATGTCTGAAAGGCAAAATGTACCTGAGTTGTATCCAATCCATGCATTGTAGGGCAATGGTAGAAGTGTAAGCCTATATCAATTTACTGCATCAACATCCATCACATAAAATTATCAAATTTACGTCTATCATTTGGTGTATTAGAAATAAAGTCATTGTAATAGAATTTTGTCATAAGATCAATAACTTAGAAAATAAATGTCTTGGCTTCAACCCAGTGTTTACACTCTTTGGTAGAAGGAGACCATTTTCCTTTGACAGTGTTCTACAGTAGTAGCAATATATTTTAATTTTAAGATCAAGTATATTGTATGCCCTTTAGTTCTGATACTATTTACAGATTTTCCACATCAAAGTTACTATGAGAAGGTACAATGAAGCACCATTTATTTTAGTCATTCTTTCCTTTATTGCAAATCTGACTGGTTACACATTTGCATTCAGTTGTTTCATTCTTCTGACTTATCTCTGCTGCAGAGAAAATGTAATACACAGTAAATGTCATACAATATATTTATTAAATGTATACTAGGCCTGATTCCTGTCTTCAGTTGATATGTAGAATGGATGTAGGAGTTACTGGCATATGACGTTCTTCTTTGGATTTAGCCAAACGTCAGTATAATTCCTTTGGCTACTGAAATTTTCTTGTTGATTTACAGTGGCATGGATGAGAGAGCACTGTGTGTCTGTGAATATTTACCACAGCCACTGATTTTAGAAAACACATAGTATTTTAGATTTTTTTCCCTTTTTATTTTTTAAACTCTTTAAATCACTCAAAGCAATTACATATGACCATATTGCAAGCAAACAAAAGAGTTTGCAGTAAAATAAAGGTAATTTGTTTTTTTTTTTTTCTTTTACCATCTCTGATTAAAGATCAACATTAATATTAATCCCTGTTTATTGCTGATAAAAGATTGCTGATAAAAGTGACAGAATTGCTAAATTTCAGCTCTTCTTGAGAGAAACAGTAGTGGTCAGTAAGTGCCTGGCTTGCATCTATCCTAGAGAAGAACAGATGATGGAAATTTCAGCAACATGTCTCCATAGCACCACTACTTCACTTTAAAAAAGCACTCTAAAAATCCTAGCACTAATCTAACTTAAAATCCAAACCAGAAGGAGTTCTTTACTGATTTTGGGACTAAGACCTCCTTTCTGCTTTCTATAAAAATTGAACAAGTTGGAAAATAGTTCTGGAACTGCAGTACCAAACTCAGTAATCCAGATGATGCCTTACTTATTTTTTATTGAATGACAATTGTGTTCACCTTCTTTTAAGGGAAGTAGAAAACCTTACAAAACTTTATAATATATTTTGTCCCAGTAAATTTTTTATCTTGTCTTTTCCTTCTGCTTACCAAGCTGATGAGCTCTCAATACACAGCAGAAACGTTCAGACCATGCATTAAACTATTTGTGCTGAATGGAATACTGATTCTGGAAGTCCGTCTCCAAAATCATGCAGAAATTCCTCTAAAATATATTGAAACATTTCTGTTCAGCAACCTATTCTCACCTTGTCCTAAAAACCACATTTATGAGAAACAGACTTAAAAATTATTTCTTTTATATTTCTTTTTCTTCTTCTTCTTTCACCATTGTGTTTTCTGTTAGTCTTGAATGCTTGCAAAGTCAAGAGAGCACTGATATGACAAGCAAGAGAAAACATAGATACAGAGTACAAAAAACAAAGGTAAATATAGCATCAAAATATGTTAAAAAAAAAAATTAAGAATGATTTTTTTTTTTTTCCTTAAAGAATCTCAGTATTTTTTTATATGCTTCAAATCCTGAGCTAAATGAATCTATATGTAGAGAACATTCATGACAGGTAATCATATAGAAGAACCATTGTTAAAATTGCATTGCAACATATGATTTATCATTTGTACTATTTATGGGATGATACTTTGGATGAAATACTGGTTTGAACTGGAAGAGCTCAAATATCTGCAAATGTATTATCTATACATACATATATGTATAAACACACATACAAACTGAAATATTTGTCACTTGTATTAAAAAATCCGAAGTCATTCTGAAGGTTTACTCATATAAGTTAACTTAAGGAAAATTTAAAATGATATGATTGGAAGTTCTCTGAGACCTAACTTTATAATAAATGTTACCATTTGCATTAAGTGCATATGGCAAACTTTTTAAGATGAAACTGTATTTATTTAGATTTCTATGAGAGATATAAAAATTATATTTTATATGATCTTCATCAATCAAATTCAGAACTGATTCTTTGTATAATTCACACCTGTGGAATGGAAATTCTGAAATCGTTTTAATTTAAGAAAAGCCAGATATGAACTATGCTGCACTTGGTTTATCTGGTTATGCCTATGTAAGGGATTATTCTTTTGTGTCATTGTCTCAAAGCTTGCTGAAGGCACAGATGAACAAGTCCAAGCAAGTCCTGGGCAAGGATTGAGAAATCCATTGTCTGGAGAACACTGATGGACAAGTTCTAGGCAAGGGTTGCAAAATCCTTTGTCTGAGGGACACAGATGGACAAGGCCAGGGGCAACGAGAGAGATAAGCTGCAGATTAATGGCCGTAAAGCAGTCTTTTGTGTGGGCTTATCTCAAGGAAGATGGCCATCTCAAGAGATGCTGTGCATGACTCTTACCCAAGCGCCCAGGAATGCCACGCTGGCAGAAGAAGGATAAAAAGGGGACCTACAGCCATGAGGTTTAGGTTTCTGGCAACAGATTCCTCATGAAGAAGAAGGGGGTTTTTCAGAAATTAGAAGCCTCATGACCTGCCCCTCTCCCTCCTGGGCCTGCTCCGTCGCTGTACCTTCTTGCTGCCTAAGACCAGCCATGCTGCTGCTGCTCTCCCCTGAAGGGTTTCTGACAATGGATTCCTCATGACATGATGCCTGCATGCTGAAGAACAAAGGTGTCTGCCATCAGATCCCTCACTACGGAATGCCTGCAGACTCTCCTGGGCCTGCTACCTGAGTCCTGCTGCTTCCTCCCAGACTTACCCTGCGGCTTCTTCCTGCTACCTGCTTGCTGCCCAAGACTGGCCACGCTGCTGTTGCTCTCCCCCTGTGCAATGGCATTGCTGCTGGATCCTGGTGGTGACTATCCTCACTTTACACAATTCTTGCTTCTTTCCTATCTTTTCTATCACCCTCCTTCTCTTCTCCATCACCCTAATTCATAACAGTCGCCATTCTTCCCTTCCCCATCTCCCTGATTAGGATTTATAATAAACTTGTCAGACCAACATTTGAACCGTTGTTTCTTAATGTCACGCCAGGTGTACGTATATCAAATAACCTCCTCTCCCTCCTATAAATTGGAGCGAGACACCCTGGTAATATTTTATAAATATTCTTAATACATATTCACTTTCTTGCTGTCCATGAAGTATAGGCTCTACCTAATCAACTACAATGTCTCTGAAAAAATATTCTTCACATTAACTTTGGAAATATATATAAATATTCGTGGTAGATCTGCCTGCCCATTGACTCTCATTTGATACTGACAATACTTTCTTTCATAATGTATAAGGAGCTTTCAAGGTGAATAAGTATAATAGTTAGATGTAAATGTTTGGACCCCCCAAATCAAACCAATGAATAACTCAGAGGTACCTATTTTTATAGTATTTATGTATTTACATCTTTGTACAGTGTCTAAAGCTTATAGAAATAAAAGAAAATTAACATAAATATATAGATAATTATTACAGACTAATCAAAAGACAAGATGATCTCTAGTATTCATTGAAGCCACTTCTACTATTCTGATTTATGTTAATTAAAGATTTATTCATATACTGAGTAAAATTCTGTGATCACTGTTTTACTGGATGTGGAATTGGTGCTAATCTTTCCTGTCTTTCAACATCTGTTAGCCTTATTTTATTTACCTTAGAATGGGTTTGAATATATTTCTTACAAGGTAATTGGCAAAATGTTTAAAATGAGTTAGCAAACAAAAGATTATTAAATGTTTCAGATATTCTAATTGTTCATTTTTTTTTTCACAGAGAGTATTTACAGAATAGAGACTGCTTGTGTTCCTGTCTCACCAATTTTTTATTTTTTATTTTTTATTTTTTATTTTTTATTTTTTATTTTTTATTTTTTATTTATTTATTTTGTGATGGCATTACTACAGACAAGACAAAATTACTTTGCCACTCCGTCAATAAAACTCACAAAAGTTTGTTCAGCTGCATCTAATGAAATTGCTAATGTAAGCAACGTGGATAGAAAATAAGAATGAAAGAACTCTCTTATTAATATCTCTTATTATATAAATAATATATATATATATTATATATATAATATATAACCTAATATATAACCTAATATATAACCTATAATAAAGGTACTTTATGATGGATAGTTGTATCGTTTGCTATACTGAAATAATTTCTGTATGAACCCCAAAGAGCTGTCTTGTGCTATTTATAAATTCTGGGAAAACTGTGCAAGCCTTGTTAACACAGAACACTAAGACATTCTCAAGCTGGTATATCATCTACTTCAAGCGTGTGTTTGCCACTAAATCTGAACAGAAAACCATTTATTTCTTCAATTAGAAGTGTGTCAACCAATCAGCCACAATGCAAAGTATTCCTGGCTTTTAGAAATTGACACTACGGGTGAAAACTAGCAAAGCTGAGGTAGCTCTTGATAGCTCCCATTTGAGCTCCTAAGTAGTTGATTTTTTCTAGGTTTCAAAAATTGTAACTTAGTATTTTGTTGTTGTTGTTGTCATTGTCAGGTACAGTGACACAGACATACAGAGAATGACTTCTATAGGCCTCTAGGCTTTTGTCATTTGTAGTGCTGAACCACTGTACCCAGCAAAGTTGTATGGTAAATGCAAGTATATTTGTAAAATTGTATCTGAAAACCATTTTAAGGTTTTAAATAGTCTTTACTCATTCATCAGCACCAGTGAGTATCGGTGATCATACTGCCGGTACAAATAATGAAAATGAAAAAAAAAATCATTTGTGGTCATAAATACACTGCATAATGCAACACAGTATGGAACATCTCCAAAGTAGCTCTCAGCAAGCTTGAACCTCTATTTAAAGTGACACACTGTCACGCAGAGGCATGCTAACTTAGATGCTGCAACAGCACTGAAGTATCAGCCTTATACAGCGTCATAAGAAATTATCTCAAAGGTATGAGGAATTAGTTTGATGCAGCTCTGTTGAAATGACTATAGTGATTACAAGTCTACAACTAATTCTTTCTATAATAAATTGGGAGATCTCTGCATTATTTTACATTACAGTCATAAGGATTTACAGGCCATCACACAGTAGAAAACCAAATAAAGCAATAGTGTTGCCAAAATTAAACTCCTTCTTTCTAATTCAACAAAATTTGTAATTAGTAATAATATATAAAAAACATAAAGTTACCTCATAACCTGCAATTTTTGATATCTTGATAATGCTTAAGCTTATAATGGATAAACTAATCACATAATTGCTCTCACATTATACAGTTGTTCCCACATAGAGTAGCTGGTACTCAACTAACTAATGAGGCGTGACTACAAATGCAGTATTTTTGACGACTTAAAAAAAAATAAATAAAAAATATCTTCCCATATGTCTTAGAAAATGAAAGACAATATGACAGTAGCAAGGAAAATAGCACATAATAAACATTCATTACAAATAACAAGTCTGAAAGATAATGTCAAGATTCCAGGATAGAGCTGTTTAAATAATGGATTATTATAAAGTGGAATGGTATGGTGGAATCAAAAACATGTAAAATAAAAAAACAGAACTGGAGAAATAAAATTGAAACATATCAGTTTGTTTGTTTGTTTGTTTTTGTTTTCTTACAATAAATAACAGCAAAGAAATGTAAAAACATATATTTCCGAGATCTCCTCCTACTCAATATGAAACTGCATTTAGTTTTTTGTCTCTATTAAGCTTTTGATCTTTTTTTCTAAAATTAAGACGGATATGAAAACGAAAAATAAAATAAACAATAAAAAAGTAAGTTTTTTTTTAAGAAAAATCAATTTTTTTGTTATAAATTGTGGAAATAAAATGCCAACATGCTTTGAATTCCTTGTCTCCAATATCTTCAATGTTTTGACTGAAATCATTCATTGTATTCTACCCAAGTACAGCAATAGTTACCATCCCTAACTCATTCCATCTACTGAGTTTGAGAAAAAACAAATTTCCCAGTGGTAAAGACCAAAGACTGAAACACTATGGATTGTTTTAATATACTTTTTGCAGACTTCATCATGACACATTAACACTCTTGATTCTTTTATTCATTTCATACTTTCATCCACAAAAACAGTATGCTACTTTAGAAAAATCTGTTTTAGAAGAACATCTTGAATGAGGGTTGTTTACATCAGACTCATCTCCCTGCAGACCCTCACAGCTTTGTTGTATGTCCTTATATGCTATTTCTCTTTAAGATTCTCTACATAGTGTTATGATGTGATTTATTTGAATGTGTAATTTCTGGTACAACATTTCTAAATATTTCTATATTTCTATATTTATTTATTTATTTCTATATTTCTAAAGCTGTTCTCTCAGAAGTACAGATTATAATCATGACAGCGTTTAAATATATGTATATGGCACACATTTATTTAATTTAAATATTTATGTACATTGTAGCAAGACACCATTTTGTTTCAGAAGGAGCTCATAAGCACCATTGTGTACTGGAATAGCTATCCAAAAGATCTCTGTTAAGACTCACTTAGCATCAAAATGTCAGGATATTCCTAATATGTATCTGGTCATTTGTAAGCATTCCAAAATCCAAGAAATTCAGTTAAAAATAACAGAGGAAAACAAGACATGCACAGGTAAAACCTCAAAATTTTTTACTCTTATTTGCTCTTTCTGAGTATTATGCAGGATAAGATGATAGGCACTCACCAGCATGCTTAATATTTCAATCAAAGGAGTATAACAAATACCAGCATGCTTAATATTTCAATCAAAGGAGAATAACAAATTCATGGATATTATTGTTGTGTGATTTTAATATGAATATTGTATCCCATGTATCCCATGTACACCCTAGCAAGTCATAAGTCATAAAAAATGCATTATTTTATTTATAGTATTTCTTTTATTCCTAAAAAATAATTAGGAACTTTATGAAATTCATAAAAATAATCAAAAGACTAAAACACTATTAAAATCTATGGTGATTTAATAGTTTACGGAACTGAAAATCAAGCTCAAAAATATTTAAAAAATAAACATAGTATTTCAATTTTACATTATTTTCAGCAGCAGAGAGTCCATACATCTTTACTAAAATCTACAGTATGTAACATAATTGATGTTACATCAACAACAATAAGATTTCACTCTGATCATAAATATTTTGTATTTTATGTATATAATATATATATTTATATACTGTTGTATTACATAATCAACCTAAGTTCTGAATAGGTGAAAGAAGACCCAATATAATTGGTGATAAATAAAAGTGAGTAGTTTACATGCTTCTGTGTTGATCTACAACAGGAAAGTTCATTATGTTTATTTTTACCTCAGTACATCCAGAGGTAACCAAACACTCTAAAATCGTATTGAAAAGAATATATATTTTCTTTTTTCAGAAAGGAAAAAAAAGATGGCATGTAATTACTAATCTAATCTTTGTTAACAGAAAATACTATCTGCTAAAATGAATGATCTTTTTACATCTAAAGTCATGACTCTGTTTGCTAAAGGTATTGTCTAAAATCTTCTGACTTCAAACAGTTTCCAACTCTTAATTTTACCAACAGCCAGTATGAATTTCTTCTGTTTAATACAGTTATACAACTTTAGGTTCCAATCACCCATATGAAAATATAATAAAGAGTAAAGATCATAGAATCATAGAATCACAGAATGGCCTGGGTTGAAAAGGACCATAATGATCATTTAGTTTCAACCTCCCTGCCACGGGCAGGGTTGTCAGCCTCTAGACCAAGCAGCCCAGAGCCACATCCAGCCTGGCCTTGAATGCCTCCAGGGATGGGGCATCCACAGCCTCCTTGGGCAACCTGT
>JAOWBP010000001.1:135334862-135347304 GCA_028571105.1 Tragopan temminckii | reverse complement strand
CAGCCAAGTGTCCATCAGTACACCAAGGTCCCTTTCCATCAGGCAGCTTTCCAGCCACTCCTCCCCAAGCCTGTAGATTTGCTTGGGGCTGTTGTGACCAAAATGCAGGACTCGACACTTGGCCTTATTGAAACTCATACAGTTAACCTTGGCCCAGTGATCCAGGCTATCCAGGTCCCTCTGTAGACCTTTTCTCCCCACTGGCAGATCAACACTCCCTCCCAAATTGGTGTCATCTGCAAACTTACTGAGGATGCTCTCAATCCCCTCATCAAGATCGTTAATAAAAATGTTAAATAGAAGCAGACCCAGTACCAAGCCCTGGGGGACAGCACTTGTGACTGGCCACCAACTGGATTTAACTCACTGACCACCACTCTTTGGGCCTGGCCACCCAGCCAGTGTTTCACCCAGCAGAGCATACAAATGCCCATCCAAACCATGGGCAGCCAGCTTCTCCACAAGAATGTTGTGGGAGAGACAGTGTCAAAGGCCTTACTGAAGTCCAGGTAGACCACATCAACAGCCTTACCTTCATCCACTAAGTGGGTCACTTTGGCATAGAATGAAATCAGGTTTGTCAAACAGGATCTACCATTCATAAACCCATGCTGACTGGGCCTGATCCCCTGGTTGATCTTTAATTAGTCCATGATGGCTCACAAGTTTATCGGTTCCGTAACCTTCCCTGGCACCGAGGTGAGACTGATAAGTCTGTAGCTACCAGAATAATCTTTCCACCCCTTTTTGAAAATGGGCATCACATTTGCCAGTCTCCAGTCCACCGGGACATCCCCAGTTAGCCAGGACTGCCGATGAATGATCGAGAGTGGCTTGGCAAACACATCCACCAATTCCCTCCGCACTCTATGGTGCAACCCATCTGACCCCATGGACTTGTGAGCATTCAGCTTTCAGAGCAGGTCCAAAATCATCTCATCATGGATCATGCAGGGTCTATTCTGTTCTTCATCCCTATCTACCAGCACAGGGGGCTGTGTTCCCAGGGAGTAATAAGTCTTACTATTAAAGACTGGGGCAAAGAAGGAATTAAGTACCTCAGCCTTATCCTGATCCTTGGTCACCAAGTTGCCCTCGTCGTCCAACAGGGGATTGTCCCTAGGCCTCCTCTTGCTGTTGATGTATTTATAGAAATATTTATTGTTGTTCTTTACCTTAGTGGCCAAGTTCAGTTCTAGCTGTGCTTTGGCTTTTCTAATTTTCTCCCTGCACAGCTTCACTGTAATCATCATAAGTAGCTCACTCACTCTTCCACAGACCATAAACTTACCTTTTGCTCCTGAGTTACAGTCAAAGGTCTCAGTTCAGCCAGTCTGGCCTCCTTGCCTGTCGACTTGTCTTCCATGACTTGGGGATGGTCAGCTCTTGTACCTTTAAAATTACTTCCGTAAAGTATTCCCAGCCTTCCTGGGCTCCCATGTTCTCCAAAACTACCTCCCAAGGGATCCTCTCAACCATGGTCCTAATGAGGTTAAAGTCTGCCCTACGGAAGTCCAAGGTGGCAGTTCTGCTAACTCCTCTCTGTGGTTCAACAAGGATCAAGAAATCTAGCATCTCATTATCACTATCCCTCAGACGGCTTTCAACCTTTATATCCCCTACAAGACCTTCTCTGTTAACAAACAGCAGGTCCAGGATTTTGCTTCCCCTTGTTGACTCCTTCACCAGCTGTGTCAGGAAGTTATCTCCCACACACTCTAGGAACCTCCAGGACTGTTCCCTCTCTGCTGCATTACAAATCCAGCAGATGTCTGGGAAGTTGAAGTCCTCCACAAGAATAAGGGTGAGTGACCTTTAGACCTCACCCAACTGTCTATAAAGTGTCTTGTCCACCTCTTCATCCTGTTTGGGTGGCCTGTAGCAGACTCCCACGATAATATCAGTCTTATTGGCCTTCACTTTTATTCTGATCCATAAGGTCTCAACCCTATCGTCACCACCATTGATTTCCATTGATTCACATTCTTTCTTAACATAGAGGGCTACACCAGTGCCTTTCTTGTCTTGTCTGTCTCTTTGGAAAAGTCGGTAGCCATCCATCACAGCACTCCAGCTGTGTGAGTCATTCCACCACGTTTCCGTGATGGTGACTATATCATAGCTTTCTTACTGCACAGTGGCCTCCAGCTCCTTCTGTTTATTACCCATGCTGCATGCATTAGTGTAAAATCACCTGAGATGGGACTCCTTTTGAGTGGCAGTAGCCCTAATACTCTCACGACCATACTCAGGTGTTTCCATAGCCACCAACCTCACACCAAACCTGGTGTTCTTCCTACAAAACGGTGAGTTGTCCTCTTCCTTCACCAAGACACAAGACTGTGGGATCTTACTAGCACACCCCTCTCCTACAAGCACTGGGATGTTACATACAGGCTCTGTTCTAGTGACCTCATTTACACCCCCACCCCACTTCATACCTAGTTTTAAGCTCTATCAGTGAACCTTCCCAACTCCCATCTTAAGACCCCTTTCCACCAGTGGGAGAAGCTACTCCTATTGGTTGCCAGCAGGCCTGGTCATGTGAAAACAGAGCAGAGGTCAAAAATAAATCCATATCCATATCCAGTTTAGAGGAGGTTTGTGTTAGCATCTGTACTTCAGAGTAACTCTGAAAACAAAACTAATTTCCTGAAAACCCTGGAATTTGGCCATCATCAATCTTCTCTAATAGCTTCACACAGTTCTCTCCTAAATCTCTTGTAAAAATGATTACTTCTTCATAGGAAACATTGCATTTAAAATAGAATGGAGTAATCTGATACCAGAACAAGAGATGTTAACTGAGAAAGATGATAAGGGGAATGAAATCTATTCATTTAGAAAAACAAAAACAAACAAACAAACAAACAAACAAAAACACTCAGAACAAATATAAATAACTTCCATTTATTTAATTTCAGTTAACAAGACAAATGAGGAAGGGAGGAAGGGAGGAAGGGAGGAAGGAAAGAAGGGAAGAAGGAAAGAAGGGAGGAAGGGGGAAAAGGGGAAAGGGAGGAAGGGAGGAAGGAAAGAAAGGAGGAAGGGAGGAAGGAATGAAGGCAGAAAGAAAGAGAGTTAAAGTCATAATAATATTGCATAATATTTGTTTCATCAAATTTATGCAAGAAATAGCATATTTTGAACAACATTATAGGATGCTCCAGTATATAAATATAATAAATAAAATTTTATCCACAAAGACATATTAGCTATGAGGACAGATGAATCTTTCTATATTGAAGTTGTTATAATTATTGAGCACACATAAAATATTATCTTGTTTTAAAGCACCACCCAGCTAATATTTCTCCAGTTTGAAATAATTTCTTAAATTCCAAAAGAGAAGGTACAATAAATCTACAAATGATATATTTTAACTGAATTAACTGTGATACATGATTTTATGAAGAATTTGAAATACATTAGATATGTGAAAATCAAAACCAGCATCCTTATATTAAGAAATACATTGAGATCTCTCTGCTGTAAATCATCTGGCATTCTGAAGTAGGTGAGAGGAGGATGCAGATCAAGAGGCAGACTGGACAACTATCACTTTTAAGACACATAATATAGCCTAGAAACATGTAATTAAAGAGTGTACTTAATGCGAAAAAGAAACTAAATAATAGCAACTAAGATGATGATGATGGTGATGATGATGATGATTAGCATATTTATCACTGACATTAAAAAAAAAAAAAAGAAAGAAAGAAAAGAAAGAAGAAGATAAATTATTTAACTTCACAATACCAAACAGATGAAAATCTTGTCACAAGAAACTTACATTTCTCTTAAATTCAGCTTTTGGGCAAGCTGTTTGGACTGATTATGTGCATAGATCAGTACATTTGCCACCTTGTAATAAAATATCCTGAATTTATCATGAATCACATTTCCTTGAATCAAAATGCGCTAAAGTTTACAGGAGACAATGTCCTTGAACTAATCTATCTAAGCATAGGCATCTAACCAACAGCTTAATTAAGCCCTGTCATTTTAGTTTCTCCCTTGCCAATGAGCACAGACACTTCTGAGATGTGATTCAGCATGCATAAGATCTAGACACAACCTGCCTACCTCTTTTCATAAGGTGCACAAAAATTTAACAGCATGGTGCTCAACTTATTTGCTTACTGCACACTTTTAAGTGGGGCAAAACTACATTGCAATTGAATTTTAAGCTGTGATTTAGGGTCAAAATGGCATAACTGAGGCCCAGATTGAAAATCTTACTACTTAGAGATTAGTTTGGATTAGTATTCAAATCTTTATAAAAGCAATAGAAGTTATGATATTCAGATCAGAATTGAAATCTAGAAAATTTTGAAGAGATTTACATCTGTTATTCTGACCCTGATTTCTTTAATTCAGAACTTGGAATGATTTCAGTACACTTCAGGAATAAGCATTGTCCTAGAAGGCTGGCATTGAAAGTGAATAGAAGGCAGGATGAACTAAAAAGCCCAGCTTGAACAAAAATAGTTTTCTACACGGATCATGAGAAAATACACGTTTATAATGAATAAAATTTAAACAAGAGGATCAGGCCCAGCAAGCATGGGTTCACAAAAGACAGGTCCTGCTTGAGCAACCTCATCTCCTTCTATAAACGAGTGACCCAACTGGATGAGGGGCAGGGTGTTGACGTAGTTTACCTGGACTTCAGCAAAGCCTTTGACACCATTTCCCACAGCATTCTCCTGGTATGGTTGCAGCCCATGGCTTGGACAGCCTGTTTGCTAGGTAAAGAACTGGATGGAAGGCAGGCCCAGAGAGTAGTGTGAATGGAGTTAAATCTAGCTGGCAACTGTTCATGAATTGTCTTAGGAGAAGTGGCTGAGGGAACTCGAACTGTTCAGTTTGGAGAAGTGGAGGCTCAGGGTAGACGTTATAGCACTCTTCTACCTGAAAGGAGATTGTGGTGAAGTGGGTGTTCTAACAGCATGTTACAGCAATAGGGTGAGAGGGAATGGCCTCAAATTATACAAGGGGAGGTTCAGGTTGGATATTAAAAATAATTTCTTCTCAGAAAGAGTGGTTAGGCATTGGAACAGGCTGCCCAGGGAAGCTGGGGAGATATTGTCCCTGGAGGTGTTCAAGGAAAGGGTAGATGTAATACTTAGGGATGTGGTTTAGTGGGCAATATTTGTGGTAGGTGGATGACTGGACTAAACAATCTTAGAGGTCTTTTCCAACCTCACTGATTCTATAACTCTATGAATCTTCTAAAACATCCATGGTCAGATAGATGTGGAACATGTCATGCTGTGCACTAAGTCAGCTATTTGTTATGGTGTGATTCTACGTATAGGTAAATATCTACATCTTACAGATTTCATGCTTTTGCAATCAGCAATACAGCAAACAAAAAGTGAGTTCTTTTCCATAAAATACATAACCTCTAAGTATTGCTACAAATGCAGGTGTGTGGAAAATAATACACGTGTTTTGATAACCATGTGCCTAAAGGCATATGGTTATTATTATTGTTGTTTCTACTCTTGTAACTATTAAAAACCTTACAGAAAGAATTTTTAACCTTCAGGACCAAGAACACCTGAATCAAGGCACTTATACATGTGTAAATTTTAGGCAAAAATTGCCTGACAATTGAAAGCTCGAAATTAAGGAATTTGAGAAGTAACCAGCTATTAAATTCTTTGAAATATGTTGTCATGGGTGACATTTTAGTGAGGATGAAATGAAGGAAAACACTGAATAACAAGGATTTGTGCTGACTAAATAATGACAACTGGGCATGTATACTTCCATGATCTGCTGTGACACTGAGCTTGTGAGTCTTCACTGACATTGTGAATCCCACAGTCTGTAACTTTTCTTACACAAATTTTCTGTATTTAAGTACAACTTTCTGGGCAGCAGACAGGAAATAGACCTGTTTGCTATCCTAGAATACTATCTTTCCAGAGATACTTGAAACTTGTATCTGAACTGCTTACCAAATGTTAAGGTGTTAAGACAATGAGTTCAAATGTTATGAAGGATTCTGTATTTCCTTATATATATGATATAAATACATAGAGAATATATAAATACTCTTTTTCTTCTTGGACTACAGCTACCACAGTAACTTTTCCTACTTTGTACAAGCTTCTAGCTAATCAAAATCAGGTAATATATAGCACAATAAAAAACATAAAAGACTTATCACTGAAAATAATACCTTAATTATATTACTATTATAAAATTCCTCAACATCTTTATCAATATTTGTGGTGCCATGTAAATAACTAATTTTTTTGTTTATTTATTTTTGTTTTTCAGAAAGATGATCTGGAATCGATAATGAAGATGGAGCTACTAAGTAAATTTGTCTTCAGAGGTTGAGATACATGTTAACTACTCTGCTGCTTTCCAGGAGGAGGCTGTCAGTGAAAGTGATGGATAAGGAGTTGACAATGGTCAATTCACCATTCTGCTGAGAACAGGTAAGCTGAGATGGTAACTGAGACATTCCACCCACCAACATGAAAGAAACCAAGTCCCAGGCTGCGGGAAAATGAGGAATTAGGAAAATGATGCCTAAAAGTGTGCTTTTGGGAGGCAATGTCTTTTCCAGACCACATATCCAACACCTATGTCCAGAACTGACATTCACTTTTAAATCAGATTTCTTCTCTATGAAGAACATTTAGTACTTAAGATGTTTTTAAAGTATGAGCACTTGATGGTTTTACAGCTGAGGCAGGATTTACACTGACAGTGGCTAATACATTATACGAGCTTAGCAGGTGTGCTCCCTCATCTTTGCTATCAAGTTTCACATTATCACCAGAGCATAAGTAAGCGCTGGGTGATTAATCAATATTTATTCTGCTACCTGATCCACTGAGAAACTGTAGACAGAGCCTGAAAATGTAGAAATTTTGTTCATGTAGTCTAAAACTGCATCTAAAATTTTTACTTGGTAAAATAAGTTTTTTTATATAAGAACAGTAAGTAATCTAGGAGAAAACAAGTAAAACTTTCCCCTTGGCATAACCTATCTCTCTAATTTAACATGAAGATAAATTCTCTGGTAGACCATTTTGGGGAAAATAAAGGCTGATATTCATTTCATTTTTTTTCTAGCTGTAAGTGCTCAAGACTTTATTTTATTGTTGTTTTTATTGTTATTATTGTTATCTATTATTATTGTTATTATAAAAATATAGCAATTTACCTGGAGAAACAAATGGAAATCGTTTTTGCAATTTAGAAAGTACTTGTAGATAATGTCATTCTGCTACTGACTCAACACAAAGCTTTGTGTTTTGCCTGGTGACATCTCTAGAAGTAATAATCTGCAGTATACATACTAGTTTCATTCACAAAATATAGTCTCCAAGGGAAGGAGACCAACTACTCAGCTAGACAAATGCTGCCAGAGCGTTAAGTGTAATTGTAGAAAAGATATTTTGTGGCTAGCATCTTTAAGTATTGCTCTTAAAGAGTTGACAATTTTGTTCTGTTTTGTAGTTTATTTTGTACAGTGTACATTTACAGAGAAAGTTCCTTCTTTACCATCTTCACCTAATCCCACTCTTTCAAATACTGTCACAAAACTAACCTTTTGTTATGAATAAGAGTGAATCACTTCTTCAAAATTGAATTCAAGTCTCAGATTCACAGTCTGGTTGAGGAGATATAGCTGTCACGCCTCCATTATACAATCAGCCTCACAGAAAGTGAAATAAACCACCCAGTAACCACTACTCCATTTTCATATTAGGTTTGACAATTCTGTTGTGTGTTCAGAAGTCCATGGGGTATTTTCATTGTTGACTTCAAATTAGTTCTGGCAATCAATGAAGGGAATTCTGGACTTTGTGGCATAAAACATTCAAAGAATCCCAAAGCTTATCCTGCTAATGTTAACTGCTGATCTGACAAGACCAGGGTTGTACAAAACACCAAATCTGTTCACTTAGATGATCAACATTTGGCCTTATTATTGTATCTTAATAGGACACTGGTCTAATTACCAGTAGATTTATTTGTATTGGTTAATAATTAAATCGGTTTCCCCTTAACAAAAGAGTCAGTAGAACCACAGCTAGCACTCCCATTATTTCACTTTCTAATTCCAAAAGCAACCAATGAAACCTTAATGAAGTGGAGGTTTTAAGCTGTCATTAATCTCTGTCTAAAGAGATTAATCCTTTAACAAGATTATTAGTTAAAAAAAAATAAAAGTAAACAATCAATTATCAATCTCAGGTCTTTTTTTTCTGGAAAAATATGAAGCATCTGTACTCTTGTAAAAAGATTTTGAAGGACCTTTTAAATCCTGCAGGAAAATCCCTTTAACAGAGAATAAATAAGCATATCCATAGTGAGTGAATATCACTTGGCAGGAAAACCTGTTTTCCTATGGTTTATGTAGCTGTATAAATAGGAGCGCCAATTAGCAATCACAAAGCAAAACTGACATTTTCATCATGTATTTCTGCAGCAATATGTGCAGTGACAATAAAAATTCCAAGATAAAAAAGCTTGAACTACTTTGTAGAATTTGATGAAAGTCTAGTGTTGGGCTGGGCAAACCAGAAAGACAGATGAAGAAGACTGCTATGAATGTAAGTTTACAAGAGAGAACATTTCCCTACTGCATTTTCTATGTTGTGATGAATTGTTCTAAATAATTTGGATGATATATATTCTGTTTCTTTTGGTTGCATAATACATAGCAGACACTATTTTTAAACTTGCCTATAATGAACTTGCTACAGTGTTGAATTTATTTATTTGCCTTTTTATTTACTGTTTTCAGTGAAAACTAGCACCATAAGCCAATTGCTTCCAGCTGGTAAGTTTATAAAATATTACTTGTACAGATACTCTCTTCCTAGAATAAGAGTTAAAATATAAAGCAAGATTTTGAATGAAAAATCTGTAACTATGAAAGTACAGAAGAAGGTGCTACACTTAAAAAAAAAAAAAAAAAAAAAAAAAAAAACA
Source organism: Tragopan temminckii (assembly GCA_028571105.1). NCBI lineage: Eukaryota > Metazoa > Chordata > Aves > Galliformes > Phasianidae > Tragopan > Tragopan temminckii. The sequence continues at coordinate 135,338,334 of JAOWBP010000001.1, read as the reverse complement.
ACATTAAAAAAAAAAAAACAAAAAAAAAGAATTATTTTTTAAATACACACATCTATTAACAAAAGTTTCCTAACGTACGTTTCCAATGAGGATCTTATTCATTTGGTTGCTTGTGTTTCTGAAAGGTGCACATTTGTCTGTGTGAACTTTAAAAATTAATACAGCCATACATAAGGAAAAATCAATCCTACATGTCACCATGCATATATTATGCATGAGCTTACTGTAGAATGAAAGCTATCCTGTATGAGTTTGTGCACTATTTGAAATGTGAAGTCTTTCAAATACTTTTTAGTCCAGTCTGCATGAAATATTTATGTTGAATTTAAATATCCTTTTTTTTTTTTTTTTTTTTTTTTTTTTTTTGCTAGGAAGCATGACCTTCTTTTCAAAACTTAGACCACACTGATTCTACTTGAGCATGTAAGTACATGTGAAAAACTCACTATGCTTTCTAGTCAAAATTGAATAGACATAAACATTCTGCTCTATATAAAGTTAACAAGTCCAGTGTATATATATATACATATTTTTTTAAAATCCACATGACATCAAACCTAGTATTCAAGTGCTAATAATAGCATGTAACTAATTGTTCGAAGGCCAGGTTTTGGCTAATAGGAATTATGTATGCAAGAACTTCCTTATTATCTAATGAAGGATGGGATGTTTTGTGTGAAGGTTATGACCTTTAAACCCTATGTTTAGTCGTAGTAGCATTGGTAACATATCCTGAAAATTCTAAGAACCCATTTTACTTTCACATGTATTTTTAATCTTCCTTCATTGTTTCTTCCTTCCCTTTACTTCCATAACAGTCATTCAATTTAAATTTATGATGCTTCAAGTGTACTCAGATCCTATCTGAAAAATAAAATGCAAGTGAGCAGAATAAACCACTGTTTACTATTCTATCACAGAATGTTTAAAGTCAGAAAGGACCTCTGTATGTTATCTTGGTCAGAACCATGTCAAGGTGATTTTTTGAGACCTCCAGGGAGACTCCACAACTTCTCTGGGGAATCTGCTTTATTATCTACACAGTGAAGTATTTCTGATTGTTAAATGTAACCTCCTGTGTTCCAGTTTGTGTCCACTGCCCCTTATCCTGGCCCTGTGCACCACTGACAAGGGCCTGACTCCATCCCCTTTGTACTTCCCCTTCAGGTATTTATACTGGTAAGTTCCTTCCTAAGCCTCAGCTTCTTCAGACTGAATAGTCCTCCATCTCTCAGCCTTTCTGCATAGGAGCAGTTCTCCAGTCTGTTGATGATCTTGATAGCTATCCACTGAACTCTTTCTAGCATGCTTAGATCTCTAATATAATAGGGGGCCCAGAACTGAACACAGTACTCCCCAGAACTGAACACAGTACTCCCCAGAACTGAACACAGTACACTAGATGAGACCTCACCAATGTATAGTAGAGGGGTAGGACCATCTTTTTTAACTGTTTGTGATAATTTGCTTACAGAAGCCAGAAATACCATTAGCTTTCCCAGCAGCAAGGGCACATTGCTGACCCATGTTCAGCTTGCCGTCAAACATGTCCAGCAGGGCTTTTTCTGCAGTTATTTTCCAGCTGGGGGACTACCAATATATAGTGATGTCTGCAATTTTTAATTGCTGACAGGTGCAAGACTTTGCACTTCTAGTTGAACTTTGTTTTTGTTTGTTTGTTTGTTTTTTTTCAGCCCATTTCTCCAGCCTGGCAGGGACTCTGTAGATGGCTGCATGGCCCTCTGGTGAGTCAGCTACTCCCCTCAGTTTTGTATCACTTGTAAATTTACAGGTGTTGCATTCTATCCCATTGTCCAGATTGTTAATGAAGCTTTTGAACAAGACTGGGCCCAGTATTGACCCTAGGGTACTCTGGTCATTACTGGTGTGCAGCTGTACTTTACACCACTGACCACTATCCTGGGTCCAGCTGTACAGTCAGTTTTTGATCCAACAGCTATCCTACCTATATCATTACTAAATAACATGAGAAGTCACACACCAGCTCAATTCAAGAAAATGCTACATAATTTAGCCAAAACCACAAATAAAATTGGAAAAATTGAGATTTTAACACTGGTGCAATCTTTTGTCTGATCAATTTCCTTCAAGTGTCAAAAGACATGCATTGGACATAGGTCTGCATATACAGCTGAATAATAATCAGCAGAACTCAAGTCACAAAAGCCAATATTGCAATCTAACACAATCAAAATCTAGGATCTAAGATATATATATTTTTTCTCATCACAGATGTCAGAAACCTTTGTGTTTTTGTAGTTTGCAAGATTATTCTCCCAGTCTGATAGAAGCTCTTATTTTTTCAAGTAATTGGATTAGTTTGTCAACACGGTGGCACATAGCTTCTACTTCCAGTGTACAAAGTGTGATGACGTTTTGTTATTTTATTTATGTGATACATATGCCACTGAGTCCAAAGATTGCTGATCAAGGAAATTATTGTTTACAATGCTTATATTAAAAAAAAAATAATAATTACACTTAGATTTCCTCATTAAAGATGTTTGACTTCAAAACCTCAAACAAAATCATCATCTAATAGTATGATAAATATATAAAAAAATATGAATTAGCAGAAAAGCATGAGTTTAGAAGTAACACTGGACTAACAAAAATTTCTGATTAACAATCATGCTCTTGAATGGTCTTGGAATTATGTTGCCTTGAAGAATAAAGGAAAAGGAGGAAAAATGGAAAACTCAGGAAAACTGTGCAAAACAGACATCTGGAAAAATCAGGAAGCTACAAAAAGCACAAGGTTTTAAAGCTTCAGCACTCTGAGGTTGAACTGTGAATATCCACTGGAGCTAATCAATAGAGCAAGCCAATTGTACCACTGAAACCTTTATCTTATCTACTCAGCAGGATGGGATGAGCTACAGAGGAAGAACCAGCTGCTGCAGTGTTCCTGCACTCTGTATTTCCTGAGCAGAAGCTCTTTCTTAAAAGACATGAAAAAAGCAACCAGTATCTCATGAAGCATAGAATACTGCTAGTATTATAATGATATGTGGATAAAATGCTAAAAAACTAAGTAGGCAAGTTTCAGAAAGGTTTGTCTTCACAAGAAGTCAAAACCTTACAATATTTCAAAATATGACACTGTCCTTGGGAGCTATCCTATTCCTCCCCTCTTATAAAGGTCTTCTCTTTGTCTTTAATAAACTGAAACATGATCTTCCCTTCACTGGGTCTTAAGCAGTTCTTCACCCTTATGAGAAGACGTTATGTGTCCGGTCTGCTGACCTACCTCTCACCTTCTGACACAGCAAATGGATTTAGCTGAAGGATCACTGAAGAATATTTTAAATCTGAAGTAATGCTCAGGCTACTGTCTGATCCAAACCCCACAGGATACCATGCAATTCTGAGTTCCTCATGGGTGAGCAAAACCTTCTATCTTTCACTGTGAACAGTTCAAATTAGAAGATATCTCCTCACGTGGGGGGGG
>JAOWBP010000001.1:135315569-135325742 GCA_028571105.1 Tragopan temminckii | reverse complement strand
ACTGAGCACCTGGGTGCACATCAAGACAGTGAATAAGCTGAGAATCTGCCTTCTAAAAGAAATTAGAGCTCAATCCCATGCCCTAAATGGAGCACAGGCGTACAGAGAAACAATACAGAAAGTAATCAAGCTTTAGTCTCACACTTCACTGACAATACAACAAGGTTTCTGTATTTAATCTTTGTTTAACAAAGAAAAGTTTTTGACGGTGTGGTTATAACTGTAACATGAAGCCATGAGCAGAATATTCATTTACTTCAGATGGATGACTGATGATCCAGTTGTGGTCTCTCATTCATAGAAGTTTGTCTGCATCATAAAGGCACCTTGTGGCTTTTTGGACATCTGGTACTTGCTGATTGTATTCAGGGCAAGAGCAGCAGGACTTTTGTTTGGCCAGATTGTAGCACAGTACTAAAACAGCAATGAAGAATCTTGCATTTTACTTGATTCTGTTGAGTATTATCAGCCTCCTCCTTTCAGAAGCATTCGAGTATTAAATGAAAACCAGGGCCCATTTATGAATTACATTGTTCCAGTTCTATATACACTGTACAATTAAAGAGCTATTACATTAGTAAGTGATTACCCAAAATGACTGCAGCCAACCATAAGGGAACACGGAAAACTATATTCACCATTTGTTTAGTAATTTTAAAAATAATATAAAGATAATAAAAAGTCCTACCAAATCTAAGGGTGAACAGAATGTCAAATTTCAGTGGATTTTATTGATTAAATTTTGTTTACTGCTAAGGGGCACACTCATAAAACACGTTACAAAGGAAAGGAATTAAACCAAGCTAAAATGGCTCTAGAGCCTCTCTGAGCCTTTAAAGCAATATTTTAAAATTATGTCTGGAAAGGATAGCATGGGAGTCAGCATGCACCTGTAGGCTGTGGGAAATTTAGGCCGAATAGGTCTTAAAAATTGTAAGTGAGCCAGTGCAGATAATGAATCTGCCTTCTGAACATGTGTTAGCAACAGATTTTCTTATGTATCGATAATGCAAATGTATGTAAAGTTAATAAAATGAATAAAATTAAGAAGCTAAATATCATTATTAACAGCATATCAGATGACATTAAGCATCATCTGTCTCATCAAGAGCAGAATATTTTCTCGTTATGTTGAAGAATTAGGGCTGAATGTCAGCATTTAAAGACAGAAAATACCATTTCTTCACTGTCAAATATATAACAAATTGTGGTTGCTTAATAAATTGGGGCTCTGCAAGCACTTTAAAATGCTCTGATTTACTGACCAGTCCTAAAATAAAATAAAATTTTATTATTTTATTCTACCCTTTTGAGTACTAAATACAAAGATACTGCTTCCAGTATGAAATTATTATAGACTAGAAAAGTAGGGTTTTGTTTCTTTTTTTTTAGAAAATCACAAGGCCAAAATTCAAAGGAGAAATGTTTTCACTAAGTACTAATCCACATTTCTGCAGAAACTTGAGTCACTCTCAAAATTATAAGTAACTTCGGAAGTTAATCCACTCAGAATCAAGGAAGCTTAAATAATTCTATTTTGCATTAGTGCTGAGAATATTTTTAAGAGATAAATGTACATATATATATATTTATTGTTATTATTTTACTGCACTGCATTTGGAATATACCTATGCATTTATTTGATGCATAATACTCATACTGATTTATCATCATCAATATTATTGTCAAAATAATCAAGGTACAGTGCATTGTATACTGTTATAGGAAGTGGTCTTTGACCTCTAAATGTTTTTATTTTAAACAGTCATGAGAAACATGCGACTAAAGGGAAATGGAGTAATGGAATGAAGTGACTCACCTGAGTTCATGCCGTCAAAACAGCTCTGACAATGTATTAGATATTGCATTGCAATGTAGTGGTATTTCCTTCTAGTCTAGTACTGAACCATTAAATAGTTGCTACCTTACTCTCCCATGGGAATTGTGCACATAATATGAAGGTATAGGTGGAAACATGAGAAATATATATAGATGGACAAACAACATGTGACTGTATTTTAACTTGTTCATCTTGAGTTTGAGATTAGACACACAACAAAGAAATGCTTTAGAATATGCTATATTTTTTGGATGTTTCTTACAAATGCATGAATACCTATTTAAAGACTGTTTTAGAGATCTTAAATACTTTAGTGGAACAGTTTTTCATTTATTTCCACCTCGTAAACCAAGTGCCACAGTCTCTGTGAACCAAGACATCCACAGCTCAAAAGAAGCTCTAAAGTTTCTGGTAATGTGCTAAAATTGGGACTGTGTGTATTAAGTAGCCAATCCTTCCATATGAGGATTCTTGTACTATTTAATGAGTATATAGATATACATCGATAGTGTAAATTCTGTGGGTTTTGTTTGTTTGTTTGTTTTTATGCTTTTTAAACTGTAATATTTAAAGAAATAAGTGAATAGGCATCATTTCATTAAGTCAAGATAACTATTGGTTTTGTTTTAGTGGTAAATAGTCTGGATAGCTTGCTTTGCAGTACTCTCACAGCAGCTTCCAGAAGTTCTGCATTAAGGACTTTGACAATATAGAGGTGCAGGTATAACAAATTCACATATCAATGCATATAAATGCATTTAGAAATGTTTGTAGGTGTATCCAAGTATTTAAAAACTCTCTATACACATCCAACATGTATAAATATATCACATGTATATATAACACAATGCAAATATTCAAATACTCTAGATGTTCCATGAACAAAATATTTCACAGTATTTAAGATTCGTCCATGGTTCATATAAAATTTGTTGTTGGTCTTAACCTACTGTGTACTGAAGCAATAGCTATAACTTAAACAATCCTAACCAATGCTATTGACACCCTTGTAAGTAGTCTCAGCAAAGGAATACTTGTTTTTTTTTTTTGTTTTTGTTTTTTTTTTTAAATACAACCTGAATCCAGCCCGTGTAACCTTAGGCCACTGAGATATCAGCCTGGGGCACTTAGCTGTCATGTATCCCTTTACACCTCCGAGTCCTCACAGTAACAGACCATCTGTACCCATAATCTGATGGCCAGACTTTAGAGCAATACGCCTTCTTTATAAAGGGCAATTCTAATTTACAACCAGCTCTATTTTGGGAAGTATTCTGGGAGCAAACCTTTGATGCTTTCAGATCAGCCATCTGTCCCCACTCCTGCCAAGTTACCCTTTACGTTATGCTTCTTTCCCCTCTTCAGCGTATCATCTCTCTGTTGCACACTCACACAAAAGATTGAGCACGTAAAAGTGTATTTGAGCAGGTAAGACATAAAATAGCCATGCAGTGTATATTTGTATACTCTTCAAAGCAGACATGGTTTCAATGGGATGAGACAGCCTTAGACAATTTCTGCTGCAGAATTTCTTGCTTGTGGTCCTGATATTTTCTCAAGAGGACAGGGAGAGACAGACTTTTTTTCTTTAAGGCACCAGCTCTACCTCCTTTGTCTGTGCTGAAGGGCTCCTGGGAGACTGAAGATCCCTGCATGGCTGTGGGCTGCCCCCAAATCCTTTCTTCAAACCCATAATTTCAGCCATGAGCAGCTCTCCAGAAATTTGTTATCTTCCCTTGCTAATTGCAACTGTGTTCACCCCCTAAAGAATGGCCTACCAGACAAGTTTGATGCCAGTTTAACCACCCTGCAAAGTGGCTTACCCTGAAGATAAACTCAGCTTATAGCAAGCTAACTGGTACACAGAAGTGTAATCATCAGATATATCCAACACTTTGTCCACACTTGTGCTGCTTTAAAGGCACTCACCTGCAAAGAGCCCAAGTCATGGCACACTGCTATCTATCCCTACTGCCTTTATGTCTGCTGATGTGTTGCAGAGGTGCAGCAAGTTTTGAAGAGATAACACAGACTAAATTGCTTCCCTGAAGAAGCTGAAGTGGGACCAAGATTTCAGCAAATCTACAAAAAGCATATGCCATTTCAGTGCTCTAAGCAAATATCTCATTCATTGGTGAGAGCAGTCACAAGCACCAAAATCTTTGCAGTGCTAGCATGAACTACTAGGATGTTAGCACTCATGTTTCTGGGAAGAAAAAGAGGAAGGCAGGAATAAAATATAGAGGTTTAAGGAAAAGATAGCAAGATCAAGTGTTCTCTGTTACTTGTGAGGAGGCATGAAGAAGTTTCTGCTGCCTTCCATCAGCAGATTGATAGACCGTGACCGGCATAAAACTAGCTTCAGTATAATCCACACACCGATGCTGAAAATCTGTTGGTCTCCAGAGTAGCACAGCTAGCAAATTTCGTGTTTGCTAAACTGACATTTGTATCAGCTGCATACTATAAAAATCATCAGGAAGAAAAATGAAAAATACCTTTAAGAACAGCCATAGTGAGTGGATTTAGCAGCCTGTTGATAGAACACTGTAAAAATAGAATTCAGCATAATCACATCAGCTCTGGGAGTACTTATCATCTTTGTTTAAATAGCCACTAAATCTCTACTGAGAAATTTATTTAAAAGGTACTTGGGCAACATAAAATTTTGTTTTGAATAAAATATCTTTTTTGAGGAAATTCCTAAATATTTATAGCTGTGTTATTATTCACTAAGTACTCAAAATACTAAGACTTGGGCTTTACTTCATGCAACTTATCATCCAATTCCTGCATTATTTTCAAACACCATCTTCTTAATCATTGCCTGGTTATGCACAAAAGAGAACCAACAGAATTGTCCTTTCAGAATCAGTCTTACCTCTTTTTCTTGAGCAACCTGCTTAGGCCTTGTATATCTAAGATCTGATGTATGCATACCCTTTGCAATCAACATTGCTATTTTAATTACAGTGTGGCTTTCAAATGGTGTTGTTGTAGAAGCATCACTCATAATGAAGACAAAAGTGACATTAATATAGCTTATGTACGTATGTCTCTTAAATACCTCCGGGATTGGGTATTCTACTACTTCCCTGGGCACCTCACACCTTCTTACAGAAACCATTCATGGGTCATTTTTGCTGTGGCCTACTTCTATCTAAATGAACTGCGTTAGCAAATGCCTGCAATTTAAATGGTTCAAGCCTGCTGACAAATATCCTGGACTCACCTCCACTGTTGAGATCAAAACTGCATAGCTTGCTATTTATTGTCATCGCTCAATCAGATAATGATTTAGCAATAGTAAGGCATACCCTAAACTAATATAGCAAAATGAGCCAACTGAAGCCAGACTGTGCACTTAAAATGCTTAACTGAATCTGACCATTCTTTATTATGTGTTGGTATCTAAATCTCAGACATCTCATTTTCCACCACACTGCTTCAATTACTTCAACAAAAGTAAAGATTTTTTTTTTCCCTTTGAAAATAAATTCAAAAGAATGATGCATAACTATTTGCTATCATTTATTGTTTTGTTAAACTTTTTTAAAATAAGAGATTTTGATGCAAGAGTATTTCAGAAAAGTGAGAACTTAGACTGAGAAATACTTCTTAAATAATTAAATGGTTATGAGTTACATTTAATTATAAGTAAATGAGAAGAACATGACTGGTCAACCCACTTTCAGTCTGCTAAGAGCTTAAATAGAGTTCATTGACTATTGAAGGGGATATATTTTCAGAATTATGGTAAATCTAGTGAGGATTTTGGTGAAATACTGATACAACTCAAGTCCAAAATGTTTCTGGATGCTACTATACAGTTCTCAGAATTGTCTGCCTGGGAGAATCAGACAAATTAGAAATGAGACTTCTCTAACCTTTGTCTACTTTAACTGTTTAGTTTAAATCTTCCTGAGTTGGTTAAACAGTTAGATAAGTATGACTTCTCTTTCAGTTTCATGAATCTTGAATTCTAACTGCCAACATATTAAGTTGTTCTTTGGGGACTTTGGTGTAAATGTGTTATTGACAAAGTAGAAAATCTCTGAAAATCTGTTTTCGTGTAATTTCTTATTTCTTCGCCTTTCAGTGGTCAGGAATTCAGGAATTTGGATAACAGACAAAAAAAAAGAAAAAAGAAAAAAAAACTGAACCAACCTACCAACCAAAAATCCCACACTTCATTCTGGAAGCCAGTCAGAGTGGGATTTGAAACAAAGAGAGCTCACTACTGATCTCCCTCTTTGCTTCCTAAACAAAAGCAATTGAAATCATCTGTGTGTTACATCAAAGATATGAAAAGTCAGTCACATATGCATCAAACTCAAATTTTATAGGCATCTGTCACTGACTATGCAAGCAGCTAGCTAATAGTCCTAGAGTGTACAGACTGAATTGCTCGTTGGCTTAAGCCAGCGGTATCAGAAGCTGAACGCTTAACCTTGCCAATAATTACAAGTCTGTTTATTCCTTGTTTCTGTAGCCTCCATCATTTCAAGCAACTTTCTTTCATTTACTGGAAAAGTCAGAATATTATTTTCATGCAGTACTTGTAAAAATGGATGCTAGTTTAGCATTACAGATCGAGCTCCTCCTTAACATGTGTAGCTTTTAATTTTCAGAAGTTTGCAGCTTAGCTGAATTCCACAGAGCTTTCTAAGAGATGATAAAAGGGAGCATTACAGAGAGCAGGGCAAGAATGATGCCAAATTTAAAATTGTTTCTCTAAGGCATGAACAAGGTACAGCTTTCTATAAAATGACTGTATTATTAATAAAACAATAAACAAAAACAAACAAACATTCTATTTCTCTAGATAGATACTGAAATCTGTCATTTTCTGCCTGTCAAAAGACAAATTCAGACAACCGAATATAGAGTAAGACATGTGAAAAGCACATCAGGATAAAAGAAGTTTCAGGTGTTAAGATTTTATAGAAAGTCTCAAATATCGAAATGTACAAAACCTGAAATATTGTGTCTGTGGTCAGTTCTGTCATTCCTCTTCTTCTCCTTCAAATCAGAATTTTAGGAGGAGAATTTTTTATTTTATTTTATGTTATTTTATTTTCCCTAAATTATTGAAATGCTCCTCTAGTGAAAAGTGAGCAAAGTGAGGAAAAAAATACAAAATAGAAAAGTATTTAATTTTTGCACAATCATAGGTAACGGAAAGAAGGCAGAATATAATATGGCTTTCAGCTCATCACAGCCAAGTTCATGTACAAATATATCTAGTACTGTTAGATATTCTATACAATCAAGTGAAAAAAAGGAAATAAATATTCCAGTAAATCTGTATCTCATGGTTACGCTTAAACTGAAATTCCTTCAGATAATTTATCTAACACTAACCAAACATTGCAGAGAAAATGTGATTCTTTTCTATCAAAGAATAACTCCTTCTTTCGGAACTACTAATTTAAAAACAAAGTCAGCCCTGATTTAGGAATTAATCTCTGTAGAAAGAAAAAAAAAAAAAAGGAAAGGAAGGAAGGAAGGAAGGAAGGAAGGAAGGAAGGAAGGAAGGAAGGAAGGAAGGAAGGAAGGAAGAAAGGAAGGAGGGAGGGACGGAGGAAGGAAGGATTCTGTTTTCAAGCAGATTAGAAAAATAACATTGATTGTATTTGACATTTGTAAAATACATGCTTTCTTCCATTTTTTCTTATTTGTTTTCTATAAACATTCTGTTTTAATGTACTTTTTTTGAATTATTTCAATAAATCAAAAGTATCAGTTCATAAAACTCTGATTAACAAAAACTCTCAAACACTTCAGTCTTGAATCCAATGGCTGTGTTCCTAAACACAAAATAAAGAGGACAAGAGTACAGATTTAAACATTGGTCATTTTCTTCGTTGTTTAATAGGCATCTCTCACCTCCGGCATGGTCTTGGCTTTTGTGAACTAACACTCTCCCACACAATGTTTAGGCTGTTGGTTATCAGCAGGCAGGAAGAAGAAAGCCACCACATTCTGGTAAGACAGTAAGCTGTGTAGTGCCAGTAATCCTTAATGCCAGGTAATGAGCCTATTCTGTTTAATGATACAGCTGTGTCTAGTAAAACTAACTTTGTCTTCAGCACCTTGTCATCTTAAACATAAATACAGGAGCAAAGTTGCTCTTATTTCTAGCCCTACCAGAAATAGTGTTTCTATGGAGGTTGTAATTTTTACTTATGGGTGTCTAGCTTTCCAATATGCAGTCTTCTTGGGACTTACGGAACCCAGGAGCCAAGAAGTAGCCGTAAACATGGCATTTCCCATAATCCACTCATATGTTTTCCTCACAGAAGCCTCAGGCAGTCTGTGTTCATGAGTGCCTTGTGGTAAATACTCAACTAACTATACATCAGTGAGTTATTGTATCTCTAGAGCTTCCATAGTAACCATCTAAAATGGAGTAGTTTTGGCTTAGGTTATTGCCATTAATATTTTAGTTTGAGTTAAAAGCAAGTTTCATAACTAAGAGATGACTGAATATTCCCTTAGAAGAGCCAACTGGATATACTCATAGCTTTCAGGTATTTAATATAAACAATTATCTTTAAACTAAATAGTTAAAGATTATCAAAATCATTAAGGCAAGGCCATTAGTCAGTATTAACAACATCAAATGAACCAAAATCTGGGTATGATCCTTACAAAAAGTTAGAATCAATGGAAATTAATAATACTAACAGTAATAATAAGAATCATAGGATCACAGAATAGCTTGTATTGGAAGGAACCTTAAACATCATCTAGTTCCAACCACACTGCTGTGGTAAAAACGTAATAAATAATTACTTAAAAAATAATCATATTATTTCTGATTAATTTTCAGCCAAATTGTTAAAGAAACGTAGAATTACAGAATCATTTAGGATGGAAAAGTGTCTGAAGATCATCAGTTTCAGCCATCAGTCTGATTTACCAAGTCCCATCACTGTACCGTGTTGCTTAGTGTCACATCCACACATATCTTAAATTCTTCCAGGGTGAAGCATTCCACTGCTCCCCTTGGCAATCTGTTCTACTGCTTGATCCTGTTCTTTGTGAAGAAATTCTTCCTAATATGAAGTCTAAACGTCCTCTGGCACAACTTGAGACTGTTTTCTTGTGTCTTATCACTTTCCGTTTGGGAAAAGAGACCAATGCCCTCCTCAGTGCAAACTCCTTTCAGGAAGTTATAAGGAGTGATGAAATCTCTCCTCCTCAGACTTCTTTTTCTCCAAAAAAGAAGAATTTTTTTATCTGACATTCCTCTAAACATTTTCTTTCTCAAAAATGTTCTGTTCTGTTACAGTCATAGCCACATTTTTTTAAAAAAGCAAATTTTTGAAAGCTGGTCATGACTTAATTAATCTATATCCATTGTTCAGTAATATATTTGATTAAGAATATTGGGTTTTGGTAGTGGCAGGCCTGTGGGGATGGAATCTGTGGGAGTAGTCCAGAAGCTGCCTTTATGTTAGTCAGAGCCAGTTCTAGAAGACTCCAAAAAAGACCAGAGCTGCAGCCCATGGAGAAGAGCCCATGGTAGAGAAGGAGGGCTGGGGGAGCTGCTGCCTAAGGGGACCCATGTGGAGCAGCTCCTGTGGAATGGAGCTGTGTTGGAACAATGCTTGGAGAACTGCAGACTGTAGGAAGGTCATTCAAGACCAATTTAGGAAGGAAGGCATTCTGTTGGAGGGACATCACGTGGAGCAGGGGAAAAGGATGAAGAAGGAATGGTATAGATGGACTCTTATGGGTTGACTGCAACTGTATATCCCTCTGTCATGCAGGAGGAGAAGATAGAATAGTCTGGAGTGATACTGAATCTGGGTATATAGGGTTGGGAAAGAGTGATTTTAGTTTTGTTTTTTATTTCTTACTATCCTACCTTATTATTAATTGCAATAAATTTAAATAATCACTCCCGTGTTGAATTTGCTTTGCATGTGACAGTAATAGATGAGTAATCTCCCGGGCTGAAACATATTCCATGAACTGTGTCATTGTGTACTCTTTTATGCTGATGAGGTGGAGTGATAGATCAACTTAGTGGGCATTCGACAGTTATCCAAGGTTAACTCAACACAGTAAGTCGTTGTGCCATATGCACAGTTCCATATTTTTCTGTTAGACTGTAGACCTCAGAATCTATAACTGTGAGAAAAAAAATACTCAGTCAGGACTAAAGCTTTACAAGTACAAGAAAGAGGAAGAGAGAGGGGGAGAAAAGGGGAAAGAGAGAGAGAGAAGAGAGAAAGAGAAAGAAAGAGAAGAAAGAAAGAAAGAAAGAAAGAAAGAAAGAAAGAAAGAAAGAAAGAAAGAAAGAAAGAAAGAAAGAAAGAAAG
>JAOWBP010000001.1:135259873-135281993 GCA_028571105.1 Tragopan temminckii | reverse complement strand
GGGAGGGTGGCGGGGGTGTTGAGTTGTGTTACTCTCTCATGTTGCTGGACATGAGGCTACTTCTTTTTCTGGAGAAAGAAAAAATGCAAAGGAGGTACTGTAACTTTGAATTTGTTTTTCTAATAATAATATGATATTCAATAAAATAATAGTCTTGCAAATACAGTCACTTGAGAATGAATTATCATACATACAAATACAAAACAAAAACACTCTGCTCCCCTTCTCTCTAGAACAATTCAACTGAGTAGCAAAAGGAAGCCTGCCACATACAGTGTAGAGAGACAGATGATTAACATTGCTCAGAACCCACAGCATATTTTTAAACTGATCACATTAAGCACTAAAGGAAAGCGTCTTCTATTCCTCATCTGCAGGGTTCTTTAGAGGTAATATTTGAGTCTTTCAGTACAATATATCAACAGGAATTGCTGTTCAAACCGTGGCTGCTTATAAGCTTTTCCGAATAGTAGAGCAGTTAGCATGGTTTCAATGGCAAATTAAAATAGAAAGCAAAAGGATAGCAGCTGCTAACTAAGAAATGTGCAAGAAACTGGAACTGGCACTTAATTATCTTTGAGACCTCTACTACTCTGTCAAATCTGGCTAAAATCAATAGATCCAAAAGCTGCAGGAACAGAGAAGAAACATACACATGCACAGACGAATGCACTCATGGACTTTGCTTCCATAACATTTCTATGAAGCCCTTTTGGCTTGCTTGTGTAAGAGATGTTCCATACTGCTCAAAAGGAAAGCACACACAGTTATGAGTGGTCACATCTGTGCAAATCAGTAAGGATGCATACTTGGGTTGCACAGACTTACCTCATTCATAGTCTGTACATTGCAATGCTGCTTTGCTGTGCTTCCCAAAGCACACAAAGTCACAGTGAGATAAAGAAAGCCAAGTCAAAGGTTAGTGCATCCAAATGTTCCCCTGTTTATTGGTCTTCTCATGAAGAAATAGGAGTCTGTAAGGCACACCTGTTTTTCCAGTAGTCAGTAGACTGAAGCAGACGGACAATTCTAATATCTCTACTCAAATCAGAAGGTAGATGATGTCAGCTTGTTCTCTATGATATCTCTGAGAACAACATCTCAGCAGGTTATATTTTCCCTTGGGCAGACCTCAAAAACAAAAACAACAACAACAAAATAGAAGAAACCAAACATACAAACCAAGAAACAAACAAACAAACAAACAAAAACAAACAAACAAACAAAAACAAACCAGCAGACCAGATAAAGTTGAGAAAAAAAAGCAGACAGAAAAGCATTAGAAAGAATGAATAATAAAATTCCATGCATAAGGCAGTAAGGTTACAATGACAGTAAGAGGGGAAAGATAAGGAAAGAATCTTTATCTTTGCCTAACAGTTTCCTGAATGTTTAATCAAGAATTTGACTTATTTTCATTTATTTATTTATTTTTTAGGAGAAAGTTTTTCACACAGAGGGTGGTGACGCACTGGAACAGGTTGCCCAACGAGGTTGTGGATGCTCCATCCCTGGAGGCATTCAATGTTAGGCTGGATGTGGCTCTGGGCAGCCTGGTCTAATGGTTGGAGACCCAGCACATGGCAGGGGGGTTGAAACAAGATGATCTTTGATGTTCTTTTCAACCCAGGCCATTCTATGTTTCAGACTTCTTTAAATTGTGTCCAACAAGTCAAATCTGACAAAATACTCCTCTGCCGAAAGATTTTTATATCACACCCACACATATATTTATTTATGTTTGCATGTATACCTATGTATATTTCGTCAGTTTACATTTTGTAAACTGTCTTTTCACAGTATCCAACTTTATCTGACTTCATACATGAAGGATCAAGTTGAAATTAATGAGTCCAGATCTTCAGAGAACTTTCATTTTAACCTCAGTCAAGGTGAAAGTAATTAATATTTTCTTTTTCCTGGTGTATTCTCTCATCTAAATTAAACAGATTTCCTTTTCTGATTATTTATTTCCTTACATTTGAGACATAAAGCATCTCGTAAGTATGTTTAACTAACATGCAACATGTTAGTTAGCAATGCAACAATTAAGAAATAACTTTAAATGTATTTAATTTATCTGCATGTGTGTAAAACTGAAACTCCATTTATTGCGTCAACAGTTATTACTACTACTGCTGTTAATATGGCACTCTTTTTTTCATGCCTACCTACTGTCCATTTTCATGAACACTGGAATAGGATTTCTAAAGAATATCAAGAAATGCTTTAAAAAGCACCTAAAGTTTCATATTCTAAACAAGACTATGCCATGGGCAATGAGCTACTAATGTCCATTTTGATGGTACATTCAATAACTAAAAACCGATCACTTACTTTGAATTTCCACCATGACTCTACTGCATTTTTGTAAAGGAAGGCTCTTTCATGAATTTATTCAAAGATTGACTGTCCAGTTTGTTTATACTCAAATATGAGAAAAATTCTGAAATGAAAATAAAAGTTTTATATGGCAAATGAGGAAGAATCTTTGATTTGAAGAAGGGACTGAGCATATTTCAAAGGGATCTTCAAAAATAACTAAAGAATGTGGATTTAATTTATATTTTTACAAAAATTGTATTATTCTGATTAAAATAGAAAATGGGATTATTTTTGCCTGAATTATGTGTATTATGCTTTGCTTTCACCATGACAGATACCATAAGCAAAGTGCAGGAGGATGAAGAGTGAAGATAAACATTCCCAGAAATGATAAATAGATCAAGGGGCAACAAGGGAGGACTTGAACTGGGACAATTTCTAGAGTAAAGATAGGAGATAGAAATAAGGTGATGTCTAAATCTTACCTAGGTACAGCTCATCAGAGAGACAAGGACATACAAGATGCAGATTCAGTGAGAACTGCCTGGTGACTCTTAAATGAAGCTAAATGATCTGTAGATGCAGATAACATATTTTAGTAGATTATGTCTATATACACATAGGTTCACAGAATTACAGAGCATCCCATGCAGGAGGAGACAACAAGGATGATTTAATCCAACTCTTGGCTTCACACAGGACTACCGAAAATTCAAACAATATTTCATACACATATTCATGTACAGAATTGAATCATATTTCTTTACCCATAATGCTGGGTTCCCGTGGTCCTTGATGTTATTTACTTATTTGCTCATTTTTGATTGAAAATCCACTTATCCTCCAGAGAAAATACTTTTTAATGAAACAGTATATCCTGAAAGAAACAACACAGTCAAATGGCTATGAAAATGCGAATATAACTTATTTTCTTCGTATAAAAGAAAATGGTACTTCAAATGATTAATCTTCAGAGTGTTGTGCTCTGTTAGAACAAATAATAACTATTTAACACATTACCCATTAATTTGTGATTATACAATATGTGTGTGTGCACCTCTGTGAGTTACAATGCACTGATATCTACTTACCCTAGTATAACTGTATTAATTGCTTGGTTCTGTGCTGGTCTGTGATGGGTAGCCTTGACTAGCAATCAGCATTCCTATTTCAGCTGCATACTCTCTCTACACAACCCCAAAAAGACAGTTGCAGAAAACAACAGGACAAAGAAAGTTCAAGACAGATAAACTGTCTTATCATTTACTTATCATTTACTTTTGTGGGCAGAAGAGACTTGATTTGGGGAAAATTAACATAGCATAATATCAGTTAAAATAAATATGTTATTCATGTGGTGCAAAACAAACAAAAAAGCATAAAAACAACACCTTTCCTCTCCCTTTCCCAGGCTCAAATTCAGTTCTTCACTCCAGACTCTTCTACTACTTTGTTGTTGATAAGATATACGCACTTATTTCAATCCTCTATCTTACGACAAGCATACCTGAAATATTGGACAGGTCATCTCATTCCTGACTACTAATTCTTGGCTCTGCATTGCCCTGAATCTGGTCTTTCCACCAAATTTTTGTTTGTCTTTATCTCATTATTTAAATAATTCTGATGCTTGAGATGTGGTCTAATGAAAAAATGAGATTAAATAATTCTGATATAGATGTGATATAATGAAAGGAGATATGCTTGTTAATATTTCTGTAATGGAATCATAGAATCATAGAAAGGTTTTTGTCATTTATCTCCAAACCCCTGGACAGGGTTGCCATCCACTGGATCAGGCAGCCCAGGGCCCCATGCAACCTGGCCTTGAGTGCCTACAGAGATGGGCACCCAGAGCTTCTCTGGGTAACCTGTGCCAGTGCCGCACCACCTTCTGAGTGAAAATCTTCCTCCTCACATGTAATCTAAATCTCCTCTCTCTTAGTTTAAAACCTTTTCCCTTCTTCTATCACTATCAGATTGCATTAAAAATCAGTCTCCTTACTTAATATAAACTCCTTTTAAGTACTGGCAGAATTTTTTATTTTTTTTTTTTAGATTGAAAAGAGACGATGCAAGAAAAGATGCTTGAAAGATTCTTCTTTATAGAGATGATACTTAAATATTCAGAGCAACAATCCATACCTTTCATTATCATGAAACTTTTGGAAAGGTAGAGTGGTAAGGGAAGAGGGAAGAAGGGAAAAAGAGAGAAAAAATGTCCTCTGCCTCTCAGGTTGTTCTTAGCATTTACTCACAATCCTCTGCAGCACTGAGCCAAAATAAATCTTTTCAGTAGCGAAGACATATTTACTAATATATTGGTTTGACAGTGTTACCTTCCTTTGCATTAGAGACTCTCTGGCTGATATAAAATTATCACTACACATTCATAGAGAAAGAGCTCATCTTTATTCTCATTCACCAGCTATCACTATAGTGGTATTGCTGGTATTGCCTGTCTTCAAGCTCGGACATCCCAACATAATGAGATAAGTTATCACAGTCCTAGGAGTAGAAATACTACCACTAGAGGTATCAAACTTTGGTGCACTGTAATTATGTGTGTGTTAGCAAGGAACAAGGACCAATAAAAGCAAAAAAGACTAGTGCTGTAAAACTAAAACATAATGCACAGACAATATAGTAGATTTTGTTTATTTGCTTTATTTTTGTATTTAGTTCTTATTTATGTGTGTGTGCGTGTGTGGAAGTTTGGGGTTTTTGGTTGTTGTTGGTTTATTTGCTTGTTTGGGGCACTTTTTCTTGAATTTAACTTCTATGCAAGAGTAATAGGAGCAAAATCTCTGTCAGCGTAAGAGCAGAGCAAGTCCAAGACAATCTCATGAGTTTGAATGTATACCAGTCTATAGGACCAGAAGATATGCATCTCAGAGTTCTGAAGGAACTAATGTTGGTTGCTAATGGCTAATGTTGGTTGCTAAGCCATGCTCTGTCATATCTGTGGCTCTTAGGCACAGGAGATTACAAGTCAGTGACCCTCACACCTGTGTCTGGGAAGATCATGGAGCAGATTCTTCTAGCAGAGATGTTAAGACACGTGTGAGATGAGAAGAAATTACAGGCCAGTGAGCCTCATATATGTTTCTGAGAAGATCATGGATCAGATCTTTCTGGAAGAGATGTCAAGGCACATGAAAGATGAGGAGGTGATCCAAGACAACCAACTTGGCTTCACCAAGGGCTGACCAATCTGGTGGCCTTTTATGATGGTGTGACAGCATCAGAGGACAAACAAAGGGTAACTGATATCATCTACCTGGACTATTGCAAGACCTTTGACATGGTACTGCACCACATCCTTACCTCTAAACTGGAGAGTTATGGACTTGGAGGCTGGACTATTAGGTGAATAAACAATTGGTTGAATGGTTGTAGCCAGAAAGTTGTTGTTGATAGCTCTACGTCAAGGTGGAGGCTAGTCTTGAGTGGTGTCCTCAAGGACTCCATCTTGGGACCAGAATCATTTATCACTGGTATAGACAGTGGGACTTAGTGTACCCTCAGTAAGTTTGCTGGTGACAACAGGATGAGTGGTGCAGTTATAGAATCCTAGAAACAGAGAATCATGGAATCATGGAATCATAGAATGATAGAGTGGTTTGGGTTGGAAGGGACCTTTAAGATCATCTTAGTTCCAACTCCTCTGCTATAAGCAGGGACACCTTCCTCTAGACCAGGTTGCTCAAAGTCCCATCCTGCCTGGCTTTCAATGTTTCCAGGGAGGGGGCATTCACAACTTTGCTGGGCAACCTGCCAAGTTGGATAGGATGCTGGGCAGCCTGACCCATTGAGTGGCAACCCAGCCAATGGCAGAGAGGTTGGAACTAGATGATTTTTAAGATCACTTCTAACCTATGTATTCTATGATACTATGATATGATTCTTCAGTAAAAACTTGTTTCAGACTTCTCTATGCAATAAAGTGTCCTTCTATAGCTGAAAAGTGTTGAGTGTGTCCCTGAAGGACATTCTCCAACTGAGTTTCTTCTTAAAGAAATCCAAATATGTGCTCCAACACTTTCCCTGATATGAACCAAAACCATCTGACTGGAAACCACTGAGAAATTAAATGAAAAGCAGACTTATGATCCAAATTAAAACAGTAATGCAAGTTCAGCCTCTCTCTCTGTAAAATGTTCTGCTTGCTTGCATTAATAGAAGAAAGTCATTTACTCACCAGTATGCATAATCATGTTATAATGACTTAAATATTACAAGAAATGCAAAGACAAAAAAAAAAAAAAAAGTCTGTTTTATAACATTTTACTTAGTTACAAATTCTGTTTCTTTTTAAATTTTGATTATTATTTCTGAGTATATAAACAGTTCTTCATTGGTACTAACACTGTTCATCTGTGTTAACACTAGGACATTCCTGAAGCCCACTCATATGTATAATGATATCTGGGATACATTCCAAAATTTCTAACCTAATTATTGTAATTGTGAAGGAAAAAAAAAGAGAGAGAGAGAAGGAAGATAGAAAAGAGATAATAATAATTCTCTTTTAATCCCCCCTCTCTTTGTCTTTTTTGATTGCTAGTCTTTCAGAGCCTGTCACTTTTTGTATCTATGAACTGTAATTACCACAACTGAGCTGTGATCTCAGGTCTCTAATTCCAAAGCATCAGCATTAGAAGACAAGCAGAAGTTTTCTATGGCTCTACTCCTACACTTAAAGTTTCACACTTACTTAAGTGCTTCGCTGATTTTGACCTAGATGAGGGTCCAGGAGGGAACATGCTACTCGAGCCATGTACAGAAGTTGTTGAGTATCTGTAAATTCCTCCTCATTGATCAGCATTTTTCAAGTAGCCATATTATCTCACCACTTACTAATTGATATTCATTCTCCAGTGATGAAGAAAAAAGCTTCAGATGCAGTTTTGTTGTTGCAGTCGTCAATTTTCACCAGTTCCACTAATTATTCTTCACATTACATTCTAATGTAATAGCTATATTAAAATAAATGTTGGTCAACCCACACATTTGGCTGATAAACTCTTCTAATTGTTTCCTCCAGCAAGTGAATTTTCTTGAAATTTAGGAAATTGGATGTATATTTAAGATGACCAACATTCAAACACTTCACTAATAGAGCTGCATGCTTTACTGATCTTAACGGTTGGATGGTATATTTCATTTGTGTTC
Organism: Tragopan temminckii; assembly: GCA_028571105.1. NCBI lineage: Eukaryota > Metazoa > Chordata > Aves > Galliformes > Phasianidae > Tragopan > Tragopan temminckii. The sequence continues at coordinate 135,274,493 of JAOWBP010000001.1, read as the reverse complement.
ATTTGCATAATTTGCTGATTAAACTACGTATTTAATCTGTTGACCTTTATTCTGTACTTATCCCACATTTAAAGAGATGTAATCAATGTGCAGACTTTATTGAATGCAGCTGACATCTCAAAGTTTACCTTCTCCTTGGAATTTTATTTAAAGCTATCATCACAGTGTCTCATTGCTGTTTGCTGGTTATCTTTCTCTTCCTCCTGAGGGTTCACTGATTGGAAAAAATTACAAAATAGTTCATGTATATATTAGAAAAATGCTACTAATTTTTTCCCACAGAATATATCTACTGCTGGAGTTCTCATGGAGGAAAAAGAACATTATGTAAGGGTGATATGCTGAGTTTGTAGTATAGCTACAAACACATACTGCACTGTACAAATAGGAAGATATTTGGAAGTCCTTTGCCCTTTTCCCCTCTGAACTCTGTTAACAATATCCATTTATGTACAAAAATATCTTCTGCCCTTCAGAAATAGCCCAGTTCAATTTTGGTTCCCAATTCCTTTGCAATGGTATATGCAGAATACAGAACCTTAGCAACAACTTCCCCAGCTATTCCAGAAATTCTCAAGCCTTGTTTCCTTTGAGTAAAGGTGGAGCATAAAAGAGTAACAGCCAGACAAACATACAACTGATGTACACAAGGAGTACAGATTTCAAATAGTAATCTGACTGTAGTCAATTTAAATGAAACATCAAATGAAGTTTTTATTAAATGATGATGATCAGTCCCTTACTGATCTTAATTTAAGAGGGTAATGTTGAGATAAACTTCTGGACAATAGTTCTGGGTCCAACCAAGCAAACAGCAGTAGGGTAACCTTTTAGATGCTGGGGGGAAAAAAAAAAAAGGTAAAAAAAAAATAAAAAAAATAATAAAAAAAAAAAGGTAAAAATTGCAAAAATTTTACTAGAGCAATAAATTGCTAAATAATGTTCCAAAATAATCAAAAGCAGATTCATGAGATCAATGAGAAAAGTGTAAACAGGCACTGATATTTTCCTTGGGAGGGAGGAAGGGAAACGTAAAGCAAAAGTAAACATGTGATCAGGGCTTTTGGAAGAGTCATTGAGCAGACCTGCATCTGATCAAATCAATCTGGAACAAGAAAATAAACTTGCTATTCTTACCACACCATGCATGTCTCAGTTGCTTCTAGGTCCTAGAGTGCTTCTCCCAACACTGAGAAAGCAACATCTTGGAGTGTCTTGGAGGGGCAGAGACTGAATGAAGCACCGCTTACAATTTTTTTTTTTGTCTGAGAAAGAACTAAAGAGAGAACACCTGAAAACTGAGTCCTGGCAGAAAGCCCAACTTCAGTTGACTTCCTTTCTCTATCTATCTGTCTCTAATTTTGATCTCCATTTGGGACTGAAATACAAGAGTGAGGAGGAAATTTTTTGCAAGAGGTATATGAAAACCACTGTCTATGGATCAGACAGGGAGTGATGTTTATTATAAAATATGTATTGTATCCTCAGCACACTTTGTGATCTTCTTTTGTGATCTTCTCACAAGCAAAGATTGAAGAGTTCCCAAGTCTTTATTCTACACACAAGAAAAGCCTTTTTTTTTCTTTTTTTTTCCCCCCATTTGTTACTTATTTGTTTAGGAGTCAATTCTTAATAGTGAACACCAGATTTATTCAGAGAGGAAACAGTGAGTACGTAGGAATTGCCTGGTGCTTAAGAAGAGAATGATTTAATCACATTCTTGGTACATTTGAGGACAAGAAGTCGCATTCCACATACCTAAGAGCAGGTCCAGTTGCAGTTGCAACAGCTCTATAGGGATTTCATTGACTGCCTGAAGATTGGGTCATAGGGCTGGGTCGAAGACAACATTGTTGTGTCATCTTCAGAATGCCATCTGCCAGCCTCATGGTCAACACTATCCTCATGCAAGTTATATAATGTGTTCTGATGTGAGAGTTGTACATTCTATTTGGCTACCTGAAGCTGGAAAACCACAGATATTCTACCACCAAGTAAAAAATGAACACTTTCGTCAGTTATGGCAAGCATAATGACATTGTCGACGATATTAATCCCTTATATGTGTGAAATTGAATCACTTGTCACTTGTACTAGTGAGAATTTGCTCTTCTGTCCAAGTAACAAGTGTTAGTACAAAATACAAGTTTTTGAAGCAGAAATTTTCAGAAGAAAGCCATGGGAAATGTATCAGTTTGTTTAAATGGAAAATCCAGTTTTTGTTTTGCATGTCTGTATTTAATTTGAGAAGAAAATTGTGTAGGTAATACTATAAATCAGGAAGTGGATACTGTAAGCCCATTTGAATAAGACAAGGCTAGTCTTTGGTGAGCTTTTTGAGGACTTAGTAAAAAATGAAGAGCTTTGAGAGAAGAGCATGCAATGTACTGCTAAAAACTTCAAGGAATTCATATCATTGCTGAAACAGCATGACCAGAGGGGAAAAATGTTTCTGAAATAAATTCAGTCTCAAATGGTTTGCCCAAGGCTGGCCCATTCAGTAGCAGTGTGGATACCCAAGGGCTGTTAGCACAGATCACAATGTAACAGAAAGAACTGGAATTAAAGCTAAAGAAATAGCATCAGGAGATGATCCCAAAATATCTGTAAGTTGATTAAATGGCAGCCAAAACTGATGACAATGGAAATTACTGCTATGGACCCAAGGCACCAAACAAGATCTTTGGAACTTCCACCAATTGCACTGATCACCTTTGATAGATTACACCCTCTTTTTGAAGAAGTCTCTTAGCTACAGATTACCTAATGAAACTCTGCATAATTTGCATAAGACTGTAAAAGACTTCAGGTATCCTTTAATCCTCCCAGGGAATGAGGCCTGTCTACTGCCCTATGTCTATATGAACTTCTAATTTTACTGTTTGCTTAGAGAAACTTTGTTTAGCAGCCTCAGAATCAGAATGGTATCATACCACCAATAATCATGAAACTTTCAGAAAATGAGGAAATGAGCTTGAGGAAGGTATCTATTAATTATACACTTTAATACGATAAATGGGAAGAACTTATTGTCAACATGTTACTCAATCTTTTGGCCCTTAAGTACTTCCATGCTGTGACAAAAATGAAAGAGAGTAGTTTACAGAGCTTACAAAAAAAAAAAACAACAACAAAACAAAAACTAATAAATGAAATAATAAATCATGATATTGTTTATTAGTATTTATAATAATAAATAAGTAATATAAATAATAATAAATAAAAACTTACATAACCATAAAGTAAAAGACGAAAACTAAAACCTACCAGACACAAACATATCTCTCAATGTCTGTGTGACTCAGCAAAGCTTTTGTAGCCGTAATACCTTACGTCAGTAAAGTGAATCTAAACTTCTGCTTGTCCAGTCAAATGCACAGCAGAAATGAGAGTAAATTATGTTTATGATAGAAAGAGCTGGATATTTCTTATCTAAAAAGACATAATCCCAAGTGAAGCAGTAAGAGTCATTGCTTTGGAAGAAATAGAAACTCCAGCATTGACAGCAATATAGTAAGAAGTTATAAAATGCCTCTTCAAAGTAAGAAAGATAACTACCAACTATGTGGTATGGTAAATTATTGTGATAAGTGTGTGAATTTCATAAACTACAGTGTCAGAAACATTCAGTTAAAACTCTGTTGCTAAAGATGAGAAAGGTGGTTTTGAGAAATTTGAAAGAAAATTAAAAAAGGTCTATGAACATTATCCATTTAAGAGGATCATGAGATAAGTGACCGTTGCATTTTACTTCATTATATTACTACTAATCAGTTTGTTAACCTTTGTCAAAAGTATCCTAAAGGAGCTTTTCTTTAAAAACAGGAGTCTTCAGAGGATATCCACATGAGGACAGCAAGATTGCCAGCTGAGATCCATGAACTGTACATGCCAAATACTGAGCTGAACTAAATCAGATTCATCTTTAGCTATCTTCTATAGGATTGACAGGGTTATAGTAAGTCTATGATTAGTTTCCAAAACATTTTCACCAGCTTCACAGGCAAAATAAAGGACTTGTAGGCTGTGACACATTTTAGAAACAGAGAAGGTCTGTAAAGCTTTGCTTCTTATTATTAAGGAGTTGTTCTCCGGAGCTGAAATGGATATTCCCAATCCATTTTTAAGTGTAATCAAAGTAGGGATCTTGTCTGTCTTAACTGACTTTGCTATTCAATATCCAAAAACAAGTTACACTGTGTAACCTATGGAAAAGAAGGCAGAAGCCTCATTGCTGCTACAAGGGGCTTTCTAAGAGAAATAATGTCAGAGAGAAGGACAGGCTGCACTAAAGCACCTATAATCTGCTTCTTACCTAGAAGTAATCATTTACAAACATGTGAAAAATACATGACTGAGATACTGTCACAATTTTTATTCTGTTTGTACTTAGGTATCGCAGAGTTCTGCTTTGCTTTCTTTTACTTTTTGTGTGGTTGAAAGATCTAGTCACGTGTTTTGGGAAAGCACAATTAAGAATGAACTGCATAAGAATGTGTGGGTGACCAGTCACTGGACTGGGCAAGCATCCCGCAAGTTAGAAGTAGAGAAAGGTTATCATAATATCTTGAAACCTACTTGTGCGACCTGATGTAGGGAACCTGCTTTGGCAGGGGGGTTGGACTCAATGATCTCTGAGGTCCCTTCCAACCCCTACAATTCTGTGATTCTGTGATTCTGTGAAAGATGGATATAAATATAATTGTCTTATATATATATATATATATCATTGAAACACATACTATCTTTATGTGAACTATAAAAATTTTTAAATCTCCATTAAATTTAGTTACTTTCTGATGTTAAAAACAAACTGTGAATGCATATTCCATTCTAAGTTGTGTGGATTCTTAAGATTGAAATCTTAGATCACCCTTGTAGTGCACAACATCCTAATGTAACAGAATTCTTAAGTACAGGAAGGATTTTTTTTTATTTTTTATTTTTCCATTAGTGAAATATTTAAGAGACATCTTAAATGTACTTTGGTTATGGTGAATGGATCTTGCAAGTTCTGTGCTTAAGAGAGAACAGAAAGTCTTCTGGTAGCTGGAATTACCTGCAAAACATTTGGCAAAGAGCAGAACAATAGAGAGACTACATGAATCTAATACACAATAAATTTGTGAAAAAGTAACACTGTTGTTGTATTTTCATTGCAACTAAGAAAATTTACTTAACAAAAATCTTTGGGTTTAGTATTCTATATTTTGAAAACAAATAGAAGTTTATTTTGAGGGGTCAGTTTGTTGGTTGTTTTTAGTTCCTTTTCTGAGTTTATCTCTTCAAACTTATTATCAAACTTTTGTAATCACTTTAACTAACATAGAACATTTCATTGCAAATCAAGAATCCAACTGGATCATCAAAATGTGCAGCTGGATCTGTAAAATGTCTAATTGGAGCATCAAACTATGTACTGCAACACATAGACCATAGTTGCACATTTCGAGGCACTAAAATCTGCAGCTGAATCAATAAAGTATTATTTATCAGGAGATGATTAAAAACAAAACAAACAAACAAACAAACAAACACACGACTGAATCAGGAAGATGTTAAATGTGAGCCATAAAAAAAGTCAGACATTACATAAACACTGTGAGTATTGTTGTGTAAGTCGAGCAATGAAGAACACGAAAGCAAAACTAACAACCTTTGCAAAATAGTCTTTCAGAACACTATGCCAAGTCAAAAATAGTCTAGCAGGAATTTAACTTTAAATGGCATTACTTTGCTGAATGTCTGTGAAGTGTGGCTGCAGTTATGTTTATGTGGCTATTTCAGACAAAAATCCTAACAGAAAGATAAGGAATATAATGACTTTATTATTACCTTTTTTTTTTTTTTTTTTAATAGAACCTTCAGTCATGCCATGCATAATGGTCGTTTTCTGTGGTCTTGTCTTGGCGGCTCATGAGGATAGCCATTATTCAACAAAATAATGACCAGAAGTGACAAGTGGTTTAGAGTTATTTTCCTACTAGACACTATTGTTGACTGTCATTGTTACAGTGTCTCCATTCATGATTTTGCAAGTCAGGATCTGAGGCTTGATCTGAAATTAATATAAGCCATATGTAAGTTAGTCCAGATCCAATGCACTCATGATGTACGCTAGCAGAAGATTTATGTCAGCAGTGGATTTGGTCTTCCCAGTTTAAGTCTGAGACTTTCCTATGGAATTTTGTTTCCTGCTTCAATTTACACCAGATAAGGGGCAGGATGTGCCAGAATGTGACTGATGCAAAGCAGTTATAAACCCAGCTCTGCTTGCCAGGTTTATGGATACTTCTGCATGCTGAAAAAGTGTAAAGCAAGAAAAGTGTATCCATGACTCATGGCTCCTACAGCTAAGTCATTCTGATTTACAGTTGATTACCCATTCATGCCTTCAAATTTGCTATGTAAGTATAGTATGATTTCGTTCTGTTCCCACAAATCCTTTTTTCCTGAACATGTGAATGAGTACAGAGATATCTTTAGATTATAGATGAAGAGAAATCTTACAGGCTTTGCAGAATATATTTGTGTAGGAATAACTCCATAAAGCAATAACTCCATTAAAGTCAATGGATTACAGCAATGAAACTACAATACTGTTACAGAACAGGTGTGTAAACATCAGCAGGAAAATAAAAACATCAATACACAAATCAGGAACTGCGCAGATAGAAAAGAAAAGGTACTGAATCTTTTAGAAAGAGATTTACTGCAAATTGACTGCTTCTGTTTGGTGGACCAGAATGCATATTTAAAAGTATTTTCTATTCCCTCTTAGATCCAGGTGACTAGGAAATATAAGCATCCTTTGATTAATTGCATAAGCGGTTTTGTGTCAACATTCTATTTTCTATAAAATATTTTAATAATATATTTGTTTTGGAATTTTTGTATTTCGTAATATGCATTATGCCTGATTTATTTATTTTTATTTAAAATTAAAAGAGCCTAAATTAATCAAAAATTATTTATTTCTCACCAGGAGATGTTAGAGTGTCCCTTTACCACATTTTTAGGGAGAAAATTCTTGAAAAAGAAGAGTTTTGTTTTTTTTTTTAATCACCTATTTATTTATTTATTTATAAGAAGCATGGATTTATTCTATTTAATTCTACTTTAGAAAGTCTATTTTAAATTGAAATAAATTATGTCTTAAAAACTTTTAGTCTTACCTCTGACAAGAGAATTAGAGCAGCAAGTTGTTTCCATCATAATGATTCAAGTTTAGGTATTTGTGCCAGTCAGAATCCTAAAAATAAGGTACTTTTGCCCCTCAATGCTTCATTGGAATAACTACTTTCTGACAAGGTTACTATTCCTGATAATATTGTTCCATTTTCTTTTGTTCTTCAGCATGTACTGAGATGTTTCATTAGCACCAAAATTTCTGTAGGAAAAAAAGTCTGAAGTTCTTATTTCTCAGTGGCTGTGACTATATCTGTACTGTATGTACCTATATAACCAGTCTCTTTTCATAGAACAGTGTCTATCACTTTCAAGTCTCCTTACAGAAACCATCCTTGTCCACCTTGCAAAGGCAATCCTGGCTCTATACTCACCATCTTTCTTTGAATCTCCATTTGAATTGAGATTTCACTGTTTGAAGGTTCTAGATGTAGATGGCTGGCACTACACTGGTATTTTGCCAACCAGCAAATGCACTGTATGAAGATTCATACCTCCTGTGCATTACATTTCATGTTTGGACATAGTTGGAAATCACATCAATTAGTAGAGCAAGTTTTAGTATTTTCTTTTCTCATGTTAGAAAAACCATTAACTACTAGCATTTTGTATTTTTTGGTGTTGTGTAGTTGATGTTTAAGGAGCATACAGTTTTTAACAAAAAATCCCAGTAAATTACCTTTTTAAATCAAGAATTTTATAAGTTCTGTTTCATCAGTATCTATTCTTTTAATGTCTTGATTGATGTAACAGCAGTTCTCAGTGGTCACAATTTCCATGCACACCACCAGACTTTGTTGACTATTCAGCTAGCCTATTATCTGAGTGTATGCATCCTGTTGCTACTCCATTTCTTTCTCTATCTCATTTATTATGCATCTGCACTTACCCATTTTTCCTTTACAACCGTCTTTCCACCTTGTCATCATATTGGCATTGTAACATAGATGTCTCACATCAATTCTTCTGTTTTCCCACTCTGAAGTTTTGCTTTTTGCTAGTAATTTCTGGATTCATGACAGTCCTCTTTCTGTTAACTCCAGGCTGTTATTTACATTGTCGGTTTCTGTTTTTTTTCGCTCACTTGTTTGTTTGTTTTTCAGTAGCCTTCTGCTTCCATTCTTCATCCTGAAGAAAGTTAGTACTGTTTCAGCTGTTCTCTCATTCGATTCATCATTATTTCAAAATTCAAGACATTACAAACCACTCCATTTCCGTTCCAAACTATGAGGGACTCAAAGCTGTAATTCTAGTCAGATGGTCCCCAGAACATACAAAGAGTTGTTTATTCTATATTTTCCTATGCCATATTGTTTTGCTGCAAAATGGGATAATTTATATATTTAGAAACTGGATATAACATGATACTTGAAAAAAGAATATTTATTATGATTATCCAAGTATCTAAAGTCTATCAAAAATCAAAATACATGTAGATTTCCAAATCAAAATAGATACACCAAATTCAAAATGAAATACTAAAAACTTATGTATTATTTCCAAAGGTGTGTTGTGAATGGAAACTCTATGCCTTGCTCATAAGAGAGAAGCAGCAAACCTGCTTTGGCAGGAGGGTTGGACTCGATGATTTCTGGAGGTCCCTTCCAACCCCTACAATTCTGTAATTCTGTAATTTAATCATATAAAATGATGATTTAACAAAGCTTAATCATAAGACAGTGACTTCACAAGATTCAAGATTTCAAAGTATCCTTGTTTATTTATTGCATAGAGGATTGAATTAAACACTCACTCAACCAGAGATCCTCCTGTTAAGTCACAAGGTTTAGAAGTGGGGAAACTCTTTCTAAACTCCTTGAACCAAAAAGTTAAGGAGCCTAAATGTGGCTGAATTCACTCCTAGTCCCACCTTACATCAGTAGTTTATGCCTATGGAATTTGATGTGTACAATCAAAATTGCAATCTTACTTACGTTCAAAAGTTTAACAGTTACTCACTTACCAGGATATGTATTAGCAAGGAGTTCCTTTATGTCAAGGTGTAAGGAATCACTGCAGCAAGGGTAATTTTGAGAGGCATCCCTACTCAGTGGAGATACTTTCATGCAGCCCACCATCATACAGGAGAGCTCACAGGGCTCTTGGGCTGTTTATTATTTATGGGGGTAATATTATTGATTCATATTGAATATTGATTGCAATTTTGATTTATATGTCAGTTTTTCAAAATTCTACCTTAAAACAGTGTTCAACACTATGTTTAGGCTGATGTTGGCTCAGCTAGTCCTCAGCTGCTGAGTAAGGAGCCAGTTTCTCCATCAGATAGAATGGACTGGAAAGCAACTAGCATTGTGGTCACTGCCTGCCTGAAAACAATTCATGGTGAAATGATCAGACAGGAAAGGGGGAGGGCAAGAGGAGAACACAAGGCGCCCCCAATACTTACCTTTGAGCAAAACTGCCCGAGTCTAGTCATAGCTGAGACAGCAGCATTCATGAATTAGGTTCCTGTCTGCTTGATAAAGTGCTACAAGTATTCTTGAGGTCCAATAACTAATTTCTTTACGAAAAATAGAACCAGAAGATTTGAGTTGTTGTTCCAAGATGTCCCTTTAGATTGACATCAGAGTTTCTATTTGCAAAGCACAATGGGCAGGAATGCAGGAAGTTTTTCTGAGGGGAAAAAAAAAAGAAAAAGAAAAAGAAAAAAAAATGCACGCTTCCACTACAAAGGGTTTTTCCTTTTGTCAGAAGATACCAACTTTAGCAGTGTTAGGATAACTAGGATCTCCAGTGACATCTTTTATTTAGTGAGAAGAGGGCGGTGTACTTTCATATAGGTGTAGGTTAAAGATTGTGTACTGAGGACTTAAGTCACAACACTGTATTCAAAATTCAGCATTTTCTGAAGGATTTTGTGAGCCACTCAGTTCTTTACAGTGATGATAAAAAAAAGTGAAAGCTTTAATGCACTAGGAAATAATAGATATAAACCTGTATAACTGCAATTGTTTTAATATTTGTGGAGGGAAAAGAATCTATCCTTCATTCTAGATTTTAAGATTTGCAGATAAAGGGAAACAAAAAGATGCTTGTTTTACATTAGAAAAAAAACATTCCTTACAAAAATAAAATTTTAAAAAACCTCTAGGTTTATTAGTAAGTGAGTAATGGAAATTAATGAATAATGGAAAAGAACCTAATTGTTGTACTTTTCTAAAATCTCTGACTAATAGGTTAAAAAAAAAAAAAAAAAAGAATAAAAAGACTGTCAATATCACAATATCACCAGGAATGTCTGTACAAATACTAATAAGCTTTCTAAGGAGATAGTAGAAAATGTATCCCTAGTCTCTAGGAGTGAATAGAGCAAGGCACCATCCCTGATACAGTCATTACTGAAGCTGGTGGCATTATGATGAACAATCCCAGTGATTTAAGTATTTAAAGATTGCGTGTGCCAACTCTGCAGAATCATCAGATACTTCTGTTGTATTACTCACTCTTATTTTCCTACCTTAGCTCTGAGCAATAACATATCTTTACTGCACCAACAGATTACTTTTCAGTGCATTGACTTCTTTTTTTGTGAGAAAATAAGTACATAGATCACATTATGCTATACCAGGAAACTAAGAGGTATGGTAAGATAATATTCAAATAGTTGATGTTACGTAAAAAGAGTGTTTTACAGCAAAAAAACTCACAGCGCATAAGCATTTGTCCACACATGCGGTAAAATGATTTTCCACTTTTTAGAAGCACAGTGCCTGTTGTCCATTAGCACCCAGCAAGCAACACTAAGCAATAAAGTTTATTTTCTAAAGAAGGCACAATAAAAAATGTAGTAGTAGTGGTAGTTATTATTACTAATATTTTCTTCCTTGTTAAAAGAATGAACGGAGTTTGTATGTGAAGAAGGTTGTTTGAATCAAAAATATTGTCCCTGTATTAGCAAGGATAGAATGCTAGCAATACCTTACTTGGAGTCTAAAGTAGAAACTGGTGTAGGACAATATTAACATAGAATATAAAAGATGAATGCAAAATATGAAAGACATAAAAGAGAAAAGAAGAAGACTAAAAGATATTCAAAGAATGAAGTAGGAGGAAGAAAAAGGCTAAGGAGGTTTTATTTAACCCATTAGGCTATCTGAATCTTTCTGAATAAATTCTCATCCATCTTAAATTTTGTTAGAGTAGTCTCATCTTAATAGTGTTCCAGAGTACTTACAATGTTACATCTGTAATCTCTAAATGAACATTCTTGCTTAAAAGTTGTTTACCCCATCAAGTTATTATTAAATCTGTTCAGAATGAATGGCTGGTCCCTGAGTACATCATGTAGAATTATCTAACGTTTCTCCAAAATCACACATTGCTTTCATGGAAAACAGTTACAAACTCATACCCTAGAACAGGCAATGTGCAACAGGTAAATAGAAGCTCTTCAGGAAAAAACCCCATTCATCTTCTTCATGAATCATGTTACATCCCAGCAAGTGTAAGTACAAATTTAGCTGCTATATACATTCCTCAGAACATACTACTCATATCTTGGAAGAAATAGTAAATTAGAAAAGTAAAAACAAAAATAAATAAATGGAAACAGTAAGAAAATAATATGGTATGACACCTTTCTTCAGAAAAGAAATTTACCCAAAACAACTACATCACTTTCCTAAAAGAATTTTTCTGCATAATCTTCTCTTCCAATGATAAATATCCTACTGTCAATTTATTGCATAACCATTTGACAGTTTTCTTTTCAGTCTCAAACCTACCTGGGAGACTGAAGTCTCTTGCAGCAGGAGAGATGAAAATTTGAACATTAAACATTTACATTTTTCTCCTAAAAAGAACAAACAAACGAAAAGAGAAACAAAGCAACCAGCCAATCATGCATACGTGTTAGCTCGATTTCCATCTATATCCAAGAAAATCATTTTCAAATAATTGTAATAAAAAATAAGTATATCCATACTGAACATGGTGTGTTATTCTAACTTAAACTGACATGCTAAAATTATCCCTGCAAATGGATCCCATGGAGAAGTGGAGTATGCAGCGGAACATCACAAAATATCCTTGACAACTAGGCTTCTTGTTTATGTTTTTCATTTCTTTCTTTCTTGTTTTTTAGCCTTTGGTAAAGATGAAACTGTGAACACAACAGGCCTTAACATTCATGATGTGTTTACATGGACTGTCTGGGTGTTCGCTCTCAAATAGCTGCAGTGACTACCTTAACATCACTGTGAAGACCAGTAACAAGTGACTTTCCTCAGGGGATGATATTGTGACCAGAGCTATTTAACATCTTCATCTGCGACAAGCAACAGGACTAAGCGCACCTTTATCAAGTTTGCAAGTTCAAGTGCAAGGTTTTGCACCTGGGTCAAGGCAATTCCAAGCACCAACACAGCGAGAATAGACTCTGAATTGAGAGCAGTCCTGAGGAGAAGGAATTCTGGGTTCTGGTTGATGAGAAGATCGACATGAGACAGCACTGTACACATCCAGATCCAAAAGCCAACCACATTGTGGGCTGCATCAAAAGAAGCATGACCAGCAGATTAAGGCAGGTGATTGTCGTCCTCTACTCCAGTTGTTGCCTGAGGAAGCTGTAGATACCCCATCCCTGTATGTGCTTGAGGGCAGACTGGACAGCCTGATCTAGGGGATGGAATCCTTGCGTATTGTAAAGGGGGCTGGAACTAGATGAACTTTAAAGTTCCATCCAATCCAAACCATTCTATGATCCTATGATTCTACGTATTGCCTAAACTAGAATGAGTTCTTAAATTAGTCTTTAATATAAATGCATGAGAACGTATGTCTTGCCTTTACACAGTGATTTGATATATTTGTTTCCTATTTTAAAACCTTTATTGTTTGTTTTTGACATCAAAATTATTTCTACAGAATCTAATGCTTATGTCACAAATATTATATTAAGTAGTGAATAAATAAAATGACATCTGTTAGCTTTGGGAACCATCTGCTAGGCTGGGGAATATGGATGTGATGTTAAATTTAAATTATATTAATTACAAGCACAATGAGATGGTGTATTGGCCATTATAAGATACTAGTAGATTTCTGATTTCTCTTGTGAAAAGCAGGAAGTATGGCTGTGGCCAAGGGAGTTGCAATGACAAACCTTAATGAAGAGGTTACATAGAGAAGCACAGAAAAATAAAACAAAAAACATCTTTTGCATATTCAGGGATATTGGGTTATGTATTTATTAGCAGATGCTCATTTATAAAGGCACTTAAGCATACACTGAACTAGAACTAAATGCTAAAATGTTGGGTAAGTTACTGAAATCTAAGACAAATTTCAAGGAATTAAAACCTAGTAGCACAAGCCTTTCCCTCAGAGTTTCTGCTCTTCCAGTTTAGCACTTTCACTCATTAAGTGTTTTTTTTTTATGCCAGCATAATAACTTTAGAAATCTCATCATAGGTAAAAACAGTCTAAATATTTATGCAGAATGTAAATGCAGTGATCAAAATTGCTGGGGGCAGAATGTTCAAATACTGCTGCAAAGTCAGTTTATATGTGATTCTTCATATTATATTTATTACCGTGTATATTATATATACTTACACACAATATGTTTGAGTTTGAAGTTTATCTGTCCCGTGTGTTGTACAGATTCAAATTCAAAGCGCTTAGCTTGACTTGAGACTTTTTTGAGTTCTTTAATTAATAGAAGTTTATCCAGATGGAATAATTTCAAATGCTGAACAATCTCAGTTCTGGTTAGTTATCTGAAATGTGGTTAAGTATTCTTCCTCTTTCTCCTCCCTTTAAAGTCATCCTGTGACTTTGATGTGATGTATGTTAAGTATTCTACTTGCTTTGACTTAAGCTTTTTAAGAAATGCAAGCTTCTGTGTAATTTTTGCAGTCCATGTTTTTGACAATCTCTTTCTTACCTCATCTATGCTCTCATATTTTTCCTCACATTTCTTTTCTGCTTCAGGCAATTAACTCAGTTAATTCCATTTTTATTCTTTCCATTTGCATTTGTTTCAATATAGAATATGTAGAATATAGAATATCAAGGTTTAAAGTGGCTAATAAAATACAATCTGTATCATTCAACTCACACTTCACTCATTCAGTCATTGTCAAATCCTTCTTTAGTTTCCTCTGAATAATACTATTTCTATCTTTAAAAAATTTTAAGTGCACTTGAATCACTTCAAGTACAACAATTATAAAAGATATTCGAAATATAATGATTTTATATTACTGATTAATCAAATCAGAAGCTGGGGTAAAATGCGATTCAATTGTATCCTCTCTTACTGAGACCCAGACTGGTGACTTCACTTAATTTGTTTTATATTGAGCTGAATCAGAGAGTTGAATCTCACAGTCTCTACATTTTCTTTTCTTTTCTTTTCTTTTCTTTTCTTTTCTTTTCTTTTCTTTTCTTTTCTTTTCTTTTCTTTTCT
>JAOWBP010000001.1:135236765-135251663 GCA_028571105.1 Tragopan temminckii | reverse complement strand
CTCCAGTTTTCGGCCGTTTTCCCTTGTCCTATCTCCACACACCGCTGAAAAGAGTCCAGCCTTGCCACTCTGCCCCCACATCTTAGATACTTATAGACCTGGATCAGGTCTCCTCTCAGTCTTCTCTTCTCAAGGCTAAACAGACCCAAACTCACTGAAATTATCTTACTTTTCTTAACATAGTATTCTAATTTATGCTGCCAGTCTTAGGCATTCATTCCTCGTGATGCAACTAATGTAGAATAAAATCTTGCTTTTTACCGTTTCACATTTATTCCATGTGTTTTATCTGGAATCCTCATGAAGTATTTGGTATTCCTTCAAAGAGGCAAAAATGCTGTAGGATGTTAATAGACTGTTTTCTTAAGTTATGAATGTCCATTTCCTGACATCACCTTCTCCTATAAAATATCAACTGTAACCATGCTATTATGTAAAAGGCCAGATTCCAAACCTTCAATTAAGTTGTTCTTACTAATTAACAAATTACTGAGTGTACCTCAGTAATTTCCTTACCAATGACCCAAAGAGTCTTGTCACACAGTACTTCTTTCTTTCCTCATTGCTTATTTGAACTACAAAAATGTTGTAAGTGTGCTAGAAGAAGCACTGGTAAACTATATGGGAATATACAAAAATCTTGTAGGCTTATGAGATTTTACTCCACAAGTACAAGATTGAAACTTTGAGATAAAGAAAATTATGAGAGACATCTTAACATAGAGACAACTGTATTCAACAAATAGTTGCATATGGATGAAAAAAAGCACAGTTTAGATTCACTACTCAAGTGAGGTGGGCTCACTTTGCACTACAATGAGGTGGGCCAAAATGAGATCAGGAATTGGGTAAACTGGGTGCCACTCACATAAGGGTTAAGTATGCTAAACTTAGAAAAACAATAAGGGAAGACCAGCGGGACATGTCAACCTCTTTGCAGTCAGGACCAAAGGAACTGTGCAAACATAAGGGGAAGAACAGCCTAAAGCAACTGGTTTTGACCAATTTGAACGGGGGAGCTACTGTAAGGTAAAAAGGTCAGACTGAGGGAGACATCTGACTTAACCCCCACGACCACCAGAGGGAGACCCTCACTACGAACTGCGCATGCGTCAGAGGGGGGGGGGGGGGGGAAGCATGAAAATGAGTTCCCCGAAAAACAATGAATATGTAAATGAGTTCCCAGAAAAACAATGAATATGTAGATGAGCTCCAAGGAATCTTCTGAATATGTATAAGATATGCTTATAAATCTGTAATACTTTTGCTTGTTGGTGTGCAAGATAGGTGGAATGATCCTCCTTGCACCCAGTGTTTGCACATTTGCCGAATAAATCATACCTGCTTTATAACCTAATCTCCGGGTTACAGAGTTTGATTCCACACGTCAAAACATTATTTAAATACTGTTAAAAGGACTGAGATATTCATTCAGGTTTGAAACATAAAGATTAAATTGCAATCATAGCCAAATAATAAATAATTTAAATGACTCAATTTTTCCAGTCAGAAAAATGATTAAGCAACACTTGAAGTACAAGGACAGTCTTAGAGGGTCACGTTTCACATATGCCATCACACCAAATCAAGGTTTATTCAACCTATGGAAGGTACCACTAAAATTCTATTGGTAGTATTCCTATGTAATTCACCTATACAATTATATTACTAGGTGTATATAGCACAAAAATACAAAATAAATTATAAATATTATATACATATATAAATAAATAAATAAAATATTCAACTATTTAACTGAAGGATGTCAATAAGAAGGAGCCAGACTCTTCTCAGAAGTGCACATTGTGGCTTAACCCCAGCAGGCAGATCACTCCCCCTATAGTGGGATGGGAAAGAGAAGTAGAAAGTAAAAAGTGTAAGAAATCATAGGTTGAGACAAAGACTGTTTATTAGGGAAAGTAAAATCTGCACCTGCATGCAAAGTAAAACAAGGAATTCATTCACTACTTCCCGTCAGCAGACACATGTTCAGCCCCTTTCAGGAAAGCAGGGCTTGTAACACATGATGTTTTCTTGGAAAGACAAATGCCACCATTTTGAACATCCTCCTCTCCTCCCTCTTTCCCCTGTCATTTATTGCTGAGCATGACATCATATAGTATATAGTATTCCTTTGATCAGCTGGGGTAATCTATTCATGCTGTGGTCCTCCCAGCTCTTTGCACACCCTCAGACTCCTCACTGGCAGGGCAGCATAAAAAATGGCAAAGTCCTTGGTTCTGTGCAAGAACTGCTTTGCAACAACTGAAAACATTGGTGTGTTACCATCACTATTTTCATAAGACCCCCTACAACTCTATGCAAGTACAAATGGCCAGAGAAAGTAGAACAAAGGTGATGAAGTATGCTTGCACGTTTTTGGCAACACTATGATGTATCTATCCATGGAGAGATTCAGAAGTTAACTGGACGGGTTCCTGGGAAACTGTCTAGTTGTATAGACTTTGAAGAAATATTGTCTAAAGATTCCTTCCAACCTAGGTGATCTCTGCTTTAGTTCACAGTTTAGCAAGAAACATTCCCAGGCTCAATTTTGTCAGTTGGAGTTAATTGCAAAATGTATGATAAATGCAAGGAAATGAGGATTATGTCATCATCATGAAACATCGCAAACTGAGAAACAGATTTTAGAAATGTACTAAAAACTACCTAAGTCTAATCACTAATTTCTGGTTCTAATAATCACTTCTCCCAGAAGCATCTCCTAAAAATGTAGTATAAATCAATTCATAACAAATACATTAAAAACAAACAAACAAACACTTTTGATCATGCTGTACTAATGTATCTCAAAAAGAAAATAAATTTATTTTGTTTGAAAATGTATTTGAGACGCTGGAGGGTATTATTCCATTTTGAAATGGCATATTGCCTTTTTTTTTCCCATTATTACATTATGTTAGCATTTTAGCATAGCACGTAAAGGAAAAGTATGAAAGGTTTAGTTACAAGTATCTGTGGAATTTAGCACATATTTGGCGATATTACTGTTCAATGCCAAGCTGTGTGATGTGGTCAACATGCCAGAGGGACAGGACGTCATCCAGAGGTACCTAGAAAGGCTCAAGCAGTGGGCCCAGGAGAAACTCATGAGGTTCAATAAATCTAAGTGTAAAGTAGTGCACCTGGATCACAGCAACCCCCACTATAAGTACAAGCTGGGGGATGAAAGAATAGAGCACAGCCCTACTGAAAAGAATTTGGGAGTACTGGTGGATGGGAAGCTGGACATGAGCCAGCAGTGTGTCTTCACAGCCCAGAAAGCCAGTCATATCCTGGGCTGCTTCAAAAGAAGCATAGCTAGCAAGCCAAGGGAAATGATCATGCCCCTCTATTTGATGCTGATGAGACCTCACCTGGAGTACTGAGTCCAGATGTGGAGTTCTCCATACAGGAGAGACATAGACCTGTTGGAGTGCATCCACTGAAGGGCCACAGAAATGATCCAAGGGATGGAACACCTTTCCTACGAGGACAGACTGAGAGAGCTGGGGCTGTTAAACTTGGAAAAATGAAGGCTCCAGGGAGACTTTGTAGTGGCATTTCATTATCTAAAAGGTGGCTGTAAGAAAGAAGGGGACAGACACTTTAGCAAGGTTTGTTGTGATAGGACAAGGGGAAATGGCTTCTAAGTAAAAGAGGGGCGATTTTGATTGGACATAAAGAATAAAGTAGTTTTTTACAATAAGAAATGGTGGCACTGGAACAGGTTGTCCAGAGAGGTGGTGGATGCCCCATCCTTGCAGACATTCAAGGTCAGGATGGATGGGGCTCTGAGAAACCTGATCTAACTGTGGATGTCCCTGTTCATTGTGCAGGAGTTGGACTAGATGACTTCTAAGTGTAACTTCCAACTCAAAAGATTCTACAATTCTACGATTTAACTGACAATTTTGCATCTCTAGTTTTGGTCTTTTTGTTTTGTTTAAACTGAAGAAGTATGCTCTGAGGGTGTTTCCACAGAAGTAAAGAGCACTTCAGAAGAAGGAAGTGGCTACTTATCTGTGAGTGATTTACAAGTCCTCAAACTCTTTTGTGGAAACATTAACCCTGAAAAACCTGAAAAACCCGGGAGAGTGCAAGTTGGTCTTACTAATTCTTCAGAGGTTTGTAAATTATTTTAACTGGTTTTTTTGTTTTGTTTTGTTTTGTTTCTTTTCTTCAACATAGTTAATACAACAAAAAGTGTTAACTGTTGTTTTTTAGCCCTGCAGATCACAGAAACTGAGACGCATCAAGATAGAATAGTTATCTTCAGTTCCTGTAGCTATTTCCCCCCTTAGCAGTGATTAGTACTCCATGAGGGTTTCATGATACCCGAAGAAATAGAAAATGAAAAAACTGCTTTGAAGCAGAGGCAAAATGCACTCTTTACAGAAGGCAGCAATAGATCTTCTATGCCTGCTGTCATAATTATTTTTCCCTTCCTGCCATCATTTGTTTTATTTCCCATACTAGGTAGCTCCTTCCTTCAAGTTCATTGTAAAACTACCCTTGTAAAATCATAAGCTTTAGTGTCCAATTGTGCAAAATATTCATTGCTTCTTGGACAATCTCAAGAGCAACTTCAGTAACTTCAAAGGTGCGTTAAGTTTGTACAAGGGTAGAGCTTCACAGACTTGTGTTCTAATCCTTTACTTTATATCTGATGTCTGACCTTAAAAATAAAACAACATTTATTTATTTATTTACATACTCATCCATCACAGCAATTTACACGTTGACATGTAACTCACGATGAATTCAGGGACAAAAAATAATTAGACAGGAAAGCAAGAAAGCCGAACTGCGGAACGAGTTAAAATGATTGGGATCAGGAGTATCAGAAACCGAATGATTTCATGTGAGTGAAGTTTCCCGCACTGATGAAATCAGAAATAAATTGCTTGTCTTTGTCTTGTAGGACCTGTGGAATGTGAGCACTGAGTCCACTGTTCAACAGCAAAAGTGGCGTTGGGTGACAAATGCAACACCAGGATGAGGCATTTCACGCCAATATTCAAGGAACTGGTGCTGGTACTAGTATATGGAAAGAATCTACTCTTGACAAATTCTTGCAGACTCCCAGTAGAACTGCTTATGGTAACAGGACTGTGCCTATCACATTGTTCCTTAAATGTTTTCATACTTAAATGTAATGTCTGTTTTATTTGCCTCAGAGAAGGGTTACAATCAAAATTCCCCAGAAGTATATTCTGTGTTTACTAACTTCCTCCTAGACAACCTTATAGTGAACAGAAAGTTATCAAAAATTAGGAAGATGAAAAGGTTTTTTTGTTTGTTTGTTTTTAAATGAAAGTTTTTGAATATGTCCTTTTGCAGGCTTTTTCTTTCTATTTTCTACCTTCCTTTTTTTTTTCTTTTTTTTTTTCTTTTTTTTTTTTTTTTCCCCTCCTCTCCTTCATATCTTTTCTTCTCACACATGCATACGCTCCCTTGAAACCCAGGCTAAACAGAAGAGGTCATAGCTGTAGTGGCACCTGGAATGTGAGAGCATCTGGTTCATCAAGGTCAGCAGATCAAGAAGCTTTTCAGGTCAAAGGGGATAATAACAAAGAAAGTGATAAACAAAACATACTGAGACACAAACCTGATTAGCAAACAAATTAGAGAGGCAATAACATACCAAAACTCTTCAAGCACTAAGTGAGGGGCCATTAAGAAATTACAGGTACAGCTTTGAAGAGAGCCAGCCTCAGTTTTGTAACTGATAGGAAGAGGGAAACAAGAAGAATGTAATCATCTGGGATATTTCAGTGGGGATGTGCAAAACTGTTAAGGAATGCCTAAGTGAAAGGGGGGAAAAGGAGGTAGGAGGCAGGATAGAAGGGTCAATAGCATGTAAGTAAGTACTGTTCAGTATGCTTGTCTCCCTGAGCCCCGTGCCTCATTACTGCAGTTTGCTCTATCCCCTTCTTAGCATGGATCTGCATATATGTAATTCACTAGGAAATTTCAAGCTGGACTAGCAGACGAGCAGGAGGAGAACACGCATCTGGAAAGATTAAAAATCTTTTCAAGGAAGTCCTGGTCTTGACTGGCATATCAGATGGGATGAGGTCTGTGCTGGTATTCAGGGGACCTAGGAGTGTGGATGCCTAGGGGATGAATATGTGAGTGCTGTGGGTGTGCAGACAGCACTAAGCTGGAGCAGCTGGCAAGTAGGAGACCCGTGGGTGGATGAGAGGGGCCAGAAGCTGAGATCGAGACAAGGTGCCAGGAGGGCAGAGGAGCCATGCCAGTGCTTGGGGAACCTGCAAGCTTTTCCTGGTGAGCCTGGAAGTGCACAAGTATGTGCCTGCACCAGGGAACATCAGTCCTGATCAAAAAAAATGGTTAGTTACATGTCTATACATTTATATGAGTCCTAGCAGTACTTTATATGCGGGTGCTGTTGAAGGCTGTCCCTTCTCTGTGGCTGTCGGAGTGGCAGCTTACAAAAGTGATCTTGTTGTGCGTCTGTTTGGGCACGCACTTCTTTGGGGTTCAGGCTCAGTCTTGCTACGGGCTGAATGTGCAAATAGGAAAATATCAGACACATCCATTAGCCTAGAATGAAAAGATCTGTGTTTCTGGATGCAACAGGAGGGCTCCAGAATTTGGGTGGGAAGAAGCCTCAAGTTTCTGAGCTCATGGAAAACCATGGCCTTGTAATACCTCATCACAAAAACCTTATGGAAGCCCCTGAAGATCCAGTGTCTGCTATCCTATAGATCCAAAAACACAGTCAAAGTTGTACATTCCTCGATCCCTCAAGTTTAAAAATGGCAGCAACCAGAAAATTTTGTGGCTGCAACCGCATGTACTACTGCAGAGCTTCATAAATAAACTACGTAGCTTCTAACCCCAGTATCTGGACCTTTAAGACAGTTAAGGGAAAAAATAAATAAATAAAAAGAAGATTAATTTCAGTTTCTGAGTGAAGACCCCCATAGATATTTTGCAATTATTGTCAACAGTGGCAGTGCCTTGTTTTTCTTTAGCACTCCCACCACATACTGACTAGGGTTATTGTTTCAGTGATTTCTGTTTTGTGATAAATCTGAAATTATTTTCCTTGTCAGCATGCTGGCAGAAACAGCATGATGATACAGAAATAGTGACAAAACAATTGGCAACAGACACTTCAGGTACCTTTGTTGAATATGAACTATGTGGTATTCAGCAAATAAATCTATTAGTTCATAGTAACAAAAACAACTGATGGTAAAACCGAAAACCAGACTTCTCAAATAGGTAGGCAAAGCTTTCTGAAGGATCTGCAAAAAGCATTGTCTGTCTTTTGCCTTGGGCTGGACATGTCAACAAATATGTGTAATGAATATGAGATGCAGGATTATTTATTGCATTACATGGAGCCTTCAGGTCAATTTGCAAACAAACTCAGGCACAAGAGTTACTGCAGGAGTATTCTTAGTATTATTGTCATCAGTGCAAGTTCTGAGTTAAGCTGTCATTACTCACACATTTTTGCTGGAATTTGTCAGACAGAAGGTATAAAAAAGGTGACCTTGATTAGTATGGTGGTGGTATGCATTAATGCATTTACATAATTTGCTTTATTTAGGAAGTCCACATTTATCTAATACAGTCATGAGTGTAAAAGCACTTCGTAATTACTGAGCAGAAATAAATCTCAAAGGTATTAAAAGATTCCTTGAGAATCTGTTTTTCATCACACAGTGTCTGCAGACCAAAGAACATTTAAGGGATAATAGAAGGATATGGGAGAATTTTCTTTTCTGCATTCTTTTATGGAAGTGTAGGAGCTAAGAACAAGTGAACATAAGTAATGTACTCTCAGTCTATTTTGTTGAAGTACGATGATCCAACATGCTTACAATGAAAGTAACTGAAAATCTGGAAATTCTTAGTACTGTGATATTTAATATATTTTTGCCTAGTGGTACAGGGAAGATCTAACTGTGATTTGTAATTATTTATAATATTCCCTTTAAGGTAGCAATCTAAATTAAAATGACTAGCCAGAAGGTTTTTTAAAAGAGCAACTCCAACCTCCTTAGGAAATCACAGGCATATTGATATATCATCATTTTCTAGCATCCTAAGGCAGTCCAAGTTTTTTTCAACTTTTTTTTTCTTTTTTCATAATTGTTGCATTTTTGTAAAAGGTCTCTTTGATTACATTCCCACTTTTACAGGAATTTTTCTGGAATATAATGCTTTTCACATTTTAAAATTATAAATTTTTATATCAATTCTCTTTGCTTGTTTATTGTTTTTCATTTGTTTTTACTTTAGAGAAACACAATGAAATGTGCATTTTGGGAAGCCACAGGTCATGGGTAAATTTTTATAGTATGTTGCACACAAAATTGGCTCATATATTCCCTTATTAGCAGTAAGTTTTTCTTTATTAACACTTGTAGAATAGAGTATGATGAAAATCTATTGAGAATCTCTACTCTAGTTTGTTACTCAGCAGGGAAAAAAAATAAATGTCTCCAATAATTTTATCTAAAACATTTTCTTTCGTAAACACAATAAAGTACACATGCAAGCAATGAAATACCAGAACATCTGGTGATCTGCAGGTGGGCCTGGAATATGAGGTTGAAACAGGTGCGGAGAAGCAGGTTTTCTGATTCTGAAATTGTGTTAGATACTTGTAGGTTTCTATACATGTGAAGCAATGACCTGCATGGATTCTAGGTAGGTGAGAATCAGTCACGTGTCATGTTCAAGAATATATTTTGCAACAGGATGGAGTTATAAATAAAAAACTACTACAAGAACCTTTACATTTTAATATATGTTTTAATTATAATATTTGTGGATATTCCAGTATTCTCATTTCTTCCCTCTGCATCATTCCCCTAACATAACTGCTGTTATACAAGTTAATTCTAATGTTAGAAAATAACTTTTTCTTAATTAAAAGTAGTGTTTCTTAAGTTGTATTCACTCTTACCTCTTTATTACAGCTGTTTTTGTATTTTTAGTATTATTATTATTAGAACCATTATGAATATAATGATATAAAATACAGCTATTAGCAAAAAGGTGTTTCAAAAATCCTGCAACATTCTTAAGATTAGAAAATAGGAGCTAACACTTCCTAATCTCTTTTGTAAATTTGGCCAGAACATTTATATGAATCCTTTGGGACTGCAAAATGGTATTGCATAATGTTCCAAGAATAAGATATTTCATTTTCTGTTGAGTATTTTGTTTTTAATCTCATACAGACCTCCAAGGAGCAAGCTCATTTCCATGACTCCTTAAGTTGTTATACTTGTGGTAGGGTCTGTAAATTGGTGGAAGCAGTTTAAAAATTTTAATCTCTGTCTCATTTGAATTCATTTAGATCTGAATGGAATTCATTATTTGTCATTTATCTCCTGTAGCAAAACCAATACACACATAGAAATAGTTTGGCCATTGCATGTACAAAGATAACCACTGCTTTATGTGTTCCTATCTGTGCTCATCATACCATATACTTTACTCCAAGCAGTTTAGTACAGAGAGGAGGAGGAGCATAGACACATTTCTATGCCACACCCCCTGTGTAAGGAAGTTGTCCGAAAGGCAGGTTTGCTACCCAATCTTCAGTAAGACAATCCCTTACACAGAGATATTTATTCATTGCAAAGTTCTGTGAGTTTGGGTGCTAGGTGGTCTCCGACAAAGCTAGCACACTCCAGGATTTTCATGATCAAGTTTTTATCACTTGTTTACTACCCAATGCATGCTGCAACCTACAACGTGTCAGTTTAAGATAAGGCTCACTTCTTGCAGGCCAACTAGGAATGTTGTAATATAATTAAATACACATTTTCTTAAGATGCTCCTATCTTCAAAGACCAACTTAGTCATTGTATTGTGATTAAGAGTTCCTCCACTTAGTTGCTTTAGCAGTTTCATGGATAGTCATCCTGACTTAGGTGAAAGTAGATATTTGCTGAATCTAAGGATACACATACGCAGATTTGTACAAAGGCTAGTTCTTATTGACAAGAAGGAGGCAAGTTTAAAATCCAAGGTCTGAATTCAGTCAAAAAGCTTTAAACAGGCACATGAATTCGAAATACACCAGATTGCATTTAGTTAACTTGATTACCATCAATCATTTGTGCTAAACCAACTAATAAGATCAGAGATGTGACTGGCTGTTGTTGCGTGATGACCGCTTTTTACCTACTCATCTTTCTGGTAAAGGTTTTACCCTGTTGTTCCTTTTTTTTCTTACCTTATTAAACAATACATCTGTTTCTTATTACATACATCCATTCCATTCGTTTCTAATCAGTTATGTTTCAAATTTCTTTGGTTCTACCACTTAGAAAATAATATTTGCAACTCTGATACAGCCCTCAGGCAGCTTTGTTTTCCTCATAAAGAACATGAATAGGCCCTGACTGCCAAAGGAAGTCTAGACACATCTTTACATTACAACTAGCTTAGGATTCTCTTTTCATCTTCTCTGCCAACAGCTGATATTAAGGCCTCATCTTCCCAGTGCTAATAGCTCTAGTTACCCTAGATCCGCTGAGCTTACCAACTAACTCATCTTTAAAGTTGATGCACCTTCAGTATCTATTAAATAGGCTGCATAATTGAAATGGAAACTATTAGAAAGGCCACCCTCTCCCTTCCATTATTGGTAGGCTATAAACTGAGCCCAATTTGATCTATTTTTAAATAATTGGAGAGGTATCTGCTATACACACAAAGCCAGCAGACAAGCCTTATTCGGTACTACACTTGAAAAATGATGAACACCAAAACGGTCATCAGCAAAATCACCGAACACTGATCTTATCAACATATTCACCGTGAAAGACTATTCCAGTCTTAGCACTCCACTAAGAAAAATTAGAATAGACCAATAATTATTATTTATGGCAGCCAGGAGCCAAAATGCATGTTATTTTAAGTTGCACATTAGCATTTAAATTAAACCAGTTCACTTCTTAAAATGCACTTATGGACCCAAACTTGAATCATAAGTACAGCTGTTAA
The DNA here is from genome assembly GCA_028571105.1 of Tragopan temminckii. NCBI lineage: Eukaryota > Metazoa > Chordata > Aves > Galliformes > Phasianidae > Tragopan > Tragopan temminckii. Next base: position 135,240,656 of record JAOWBP010000001.1, on the reverse strand, counting down.
ACATTCTTCAGGGTTTTCAAGAGAAAAGTTGGTATACCCACAAACAAAAAAGAAGGGAAAAGGAAAAGATCATCCTCTACAATAGCAGCATTTTTCCTTTGTTCTCTAAATTAGTACTGTTTCATTTCACATTTTAGAATCTCATTGAAGATCTTAATATCTAAACTTCCTACAGCCCCTACTGTCAAGACACTGTTATACACCCAGTATCCTTTGCCTTCTGGATCATATTTTGAGGTTACGCAAGTTAACCCAGGTATCTACACACAGCAGAGTGCTTGTTTGGGGGTCCTAATTCTCACCTAATTTGCATGTAATTCATCTGTAAAAAACCCAGGGATTTACATAGAGTTATTTTCACGTAACCTCATGTAACTTGCAGGTATGTCAAGGACCTCAGGATCAAATTCATTCTTACTCTAAATGCACAGTTGTTTTGACTTTGTTTACTTTCAGTGACCTGGGGGATCGTTTTTTTTTTTTTTGCTGTTAGTAACTGTTGTAGCTGCTGATGGTCCTATTTATGATTCCTGATGTAGTGCTTCGCCATGCACATTTCTATCAGAGTGACACCAGGTCATAACTCAAAGGATACAAATCAAGACAAGAAATCCATTGTTTGTTGTAACTGCAGAAGTTCTCATCATTATGCAGTTCTTTGCCAGGAATTAATTTCATTGTCGTATTTAAACAGCTGCTTACCTAATAGATTAAAAAAAAATAATAAAATAAAAAAAATGTATAAAACTGTTAGTTTTTAATAGCAATAACTTTATTTATGAGCATGACTTGAGTTCATTACACAGGTTTTACATGTGAACTGTACTATATTCTGGCTGAAAACACTAGCAACCCTTCCTTTCTCAGTCTCTTTCTCAAACACACATACTGTTTATTACATTTACAGTCAAGTATTCTGAATGCTAAAGGATATTATATTACAGTAGTCACTAATAGGGAAATGTGTATGAAAGTCAATGTACAAAAGCACTCTAAGAAACAGAACACTTCCAAAAGGGACTGGATCTTTATAATCTGTCTCGCGCTGGCAGTGGGGTTGAGCGCACCCTCAGCATGTTGCTGAGGACATCAAGCTATAGGGTGTGGTCAACATGTCAGAGGGACTGAATGCCATCCAAAGGGACCTAGACAGGCTTGAGTAGTGGGCCCAGGTGAACTTTATGAGGTTCAATAAATCTAAGTGCAAGGTATTGCACCTGGATCGAGGCAACATCCACTTTCAATACAAGCTGGGGGTGAAAAGACTAAGCACAGCCCTGCCAGAAATGACCTGAGGGTACTGGTAGATGGCAAGCTGTGCATGAGCCAGCAGTGTGCTCTCACTGCCCAGAAGGCCAACCATATCATGGTCTGCAACAAAAAAAGCATGGCCAGCAGGTTGAGGGAGGTGATCCTGCCCTTCTGCTCTGCACTGGTGAGACCTCACCTGGAGTACTGCATCCAGAGTCCTCAGTACAGGAGAGACAAAGACTTGTTGGAGTCTGTCCAGAGGAGTGATGGAACATTCCATCCATGGGATGATCCAAAGGGATGGAAGGCCCCTCCTATGAGGACAGGCTGAATTGGGGCTGTTAAACCTGGAGAAGAGAAGGCTCCAAGGTGACTTGATATTGGCCTTTTAATTTCTAAAGGGGAGCTAAAGGAAAGAAGAGGACAGACTTTTTAGCAGGATCTATGGTGATACAATAAGGGAAAATGGTTTCAATCTTAAAGAGATCACATTTAGGTTATATATGAGGAAAATATCTTTTACAGTGAGGGTGGCACTGGAACAGGGTGCCCATAGAGGTGGTGGATGCCCCGTCCCTGGAGACATTTAAGGTTACACTGGGTCAGGCTCTGGGAAGCCTGACCTAGCTATGGACATCCCTGTTCATTGCAGGGGAGTTGGATGAGATGATCTTTAAAAGTCCCATCCAACACTAAGGATTCTGTGGTTCTAATAAAATAACTCAGGTTCTTATACTCAGAAAACTGGTTTTTGTTTTGTTTTGTTTTGTTTTGTTTTGTTTTTGTTTTTGTTTTTGGGTTTTTTTTTTTTTAACTTTGCCTCAGATATATATCATATTATGTTACTAAAGGTGGAAAATTAAATTCCAGATGCACCACAGTTCCAGTCCAATTTCCTATCAATGATACTGACTACCAGTGGATACTCAGTCACAGCATAAGAAAAGGACATCTTTTTCAGCTGATGGTATCTGACTATGCAAGTCAGAATACTGACCTCACAGGATCTGTCCACCTGATCAGCACACTTAAAAAAAAAAAAAAAAAAAAAGAAAAAAAAGAGAGAGAGAAAAAAAGGATTGCACCCATACAGGAAACTGCTTATCTTTGAGAATAAACCTGGAGGAAGGTTGACCTCCTTGTTGCAAATCTGAACATTTTCCACCAAATGCTCTTTGAGCAAGAATTAATAGTTTTTGTGAAGAGTTACTTCAACTAGCTCCATTCAAATGTGCATAGGAATGATAACTGGGGAACATACATGCTAGAAGAGAAGCTGTAAAAGATTCACAGAATTTTTGTAGATCATAAAAAATAGTTTGTAAGTATTCACGCCATTCCTAAATAAGAAATTTAACTGTAGATGTATATTTAAATAACATATAAATATATGATCAGTAACTTTTGTTCTTCCAAAAGACAAGAGTTGCTCTAATAAAAATTAGAGATAAACATTTTTTAAAATGATGGTTAAAAGATGGTTAATGGAACTAAGATTTTCTTCTGTTAAACTTGAGATAATAAATGTTCTTCAGTTATTAATTGTATAAATTATATAGATCACAGAATGGCCTAGGTTGAAAAGGTCCACGATGATCACCTAGTTTCAACCCCACTGCCACAGGCAGGGTCGCCAACCACTAGACCAGGCTTCCCGGAGCCACATCCAGCCTGACCTTAAATGCCTCCAGGGATGGGGCATCCACAACCTCCTTGGAGAACGTGTTCCATTGTGTCACCGATGTCTGTGTGAAAAACTTCCTCCTAATATCTAACCTAAACCACCTATGTCTCGGTTTAAAACCATTCCCCCTTGTCCTATCACTATCCACCCTCATAAACAGCCGTTGCCCCTCCTGTGTCTATGCTCCCTTCAAATATTGGAAGGCCACAATGAGGTCTCCCCAGAGCCTTCTCTTCTCCAAGCTAAACAAGCCCCATTCCCTCAACCTCTCCTCATAGCAGAGGTGCTCCAGTCCTCTGATCACCTTAGTGGCCCTTCTTGGACCTGCTCCAAGAGCTCCATGTCCTTCCTGTGCTGGGGCCCCAGGCCTGGATGCAGTACTCCAGATGGGGCCTCACAAGAGCTGAGTAGAGTGAGACAATCACCTCCCTCTCCCTGCTGGTCACCCCTTTTTTAATGCAGCCCAGAACGCAGTTGGCCTTCCAGGCTGTGAGCACACACTGCTGGCTCACGTCCAGCTTCTTGTCCACCAGGACCCCCAAGTCCTTCTCCGCAGGGCTAATCTCAAGATCTTCCCCCAGTTTGTATAAATACCTGGGATTGCCCCAACCCAAGTGCAGCATCCTGCAGTCGGTCTTATTGAACTTTATTAGGCTTTCATGGGCCCACTTCTCCAGCCTGTCCAGGTCCCTCTGGATGGTTTCTCTTCCTTCCAGTGTATCGACTGCACCGCTCAGCTTGGTGTCATCCGCAAACTTGCTGAGGGTGCACTCGATGCCATCGTCTATGTCATTGATGAAGATGGTGAAGAGCACCCGTCCCAACACCAACCCTGGAGGGACACTGCTTGTGACTGGCCTCCACCCTGACACAGAACCATCGATTAGAACCCTTTGGCTGAGTCCAGCCAGCCAATTCCTAATCCATCGAACAGTCCATCCTTCAAATCCACACCT